>CM031240.1:53169407-53628489 GCA_018340775.1 Taxus wallichiana var. yunnanensis | reverse complement strand
AAATTAACTACCTTTCACCCTTCTTACCATTCCCATTCCCATTTCCTACCGCCTCAAGGGACCTCTCGAAACCACGACATTTGGTGATCATGTGACTACTTTTCACCATAGAACAATCAATCATGGAATGTCTTTAGAGTATTACGTTGATCACCTCTTTCGGGGTGTGATTTACTCGATATGATCTCGCCAATCAAGTGGCTTTATTGCCCCCTCCTCTCTTTTATCCATCCTTCTTTACATTTTAATTACCTTATACAAGACTTGGTCCTCGATTCTTACTTTTGGGGTAATCTATCTTCTTCTTTTCCCACATTCAAAATCACAATTGACATCACTTACACCAATTTTCCTATAACCCACCCACACCTAACAAACCTAAACCCACACCATGCCTAAAATGTACTCGACCTCCTCATATTCTTTCCTAGCTCATGGGAGAACTACATCGGCACGAGGTCCCTTTTCACGGGACTATGTAGGCAACACTCCGAGGTCATGGGGCCCTTAGAGGTTAGCTCGGCCATTCTCTACCCTAAACAATTCATCTTCCATGTTCCTCACATTACATCACACCTCACTTAGTTTCCCTTTTATACCCAACATTGGAAATTAAACCACATATATAACAAGTTACTTCATATTTTAAGCCTTATCACAACATACATTTAATATGCCTACCCTTTCTTTATCATCACTATCCATAGACTAAACCACATCTCACATATGACCCATATTATCATTCATTACATAAAATGATGAATCACATCCATGCCTATAACCTAACTCCACCATGCCTAATAAACTTGACTTGATCCATGCCTAAACCAACCTAACTCCACCATGCCTAATAAACCTAACTCAACCATACCTATGACCTGACTCAATCCATGCCTAAGACCGACTCGATCCATGCCTAAACCAACCTAACTCCATCATGCCTAACTCACCTAATTTCCATCTATATCAAAACAACAAATCAAAATCTCATTAATGCACCAATAAATTGAAAATCTCATAACCACATCAACAAATCAAAAAAATATCATGTATCTCATCATATAAATAAATGTGTATCTCCATACACTATACATAGCTATCTCCTCATGTCCATCATCTCTCAAATCGTCGGCACGTAGGCCGATACACAATACAAAATGTCATCAGCACGTAGGCTTGTCTCATATATACAATAAAATAATGAATCAATACAAAATCTCTTTGGCACGTAGGCCAGTATATGCTCAAAATATACAAAACCTCTCATACATCCTCACTATCTTTGGCATGCAAGCCGGTATGTGATCAAAATAAAACTATCTCTCGACACACATGCCGGTATATATCACAAAAAGACTATCATACATCAAATAATAGGTGCCACATATTAGGCATCTTGGTGGATGTCCTCCATCTCTGTATTGTCTATACACTCGACCTCCTGGGTCCCTGCTTTGGTGCCTTAACGGAGATGGTCTCTCGTGTGATGGTAGCCTCTACGATCATTCGGCCTCGGAGCTCGCTGACCACTGTTCTCTCCACACTGTGAGTGTGGGATATGGTCCTCTCATTGGACACTGTTGTGCCACTGTACTTGGCATAGGATATGAATTATATCCCGATTGCCATCATTTGTTCTTGATAATATCTAGCCTCACCTAGGGAATCTGTAACTTTGTATATAGGCACAATCTATGGTGGTCACATAGGTCTCGGCCCCTTTACTTGTCCTACGGGACCCCGCCCCACTCCCGCCTATGAATTGGGACCTAGTTCCAGTGCTCGTGGTGGTACCCCCTACCCTTGTGCCTATATCTAGGCTTGTAAAACCCCAATCTATTCTGGGCTATGGCCAATTGGCCCTGTAAACCTACCACCTGATCATGTAAGGCCGCCACTTGACCATCACCCTCCTCTCCATCTCCATCTCCTCCACTAGCCATCTGGGACTGTATACTAGCCACCTGTACATGTAGCTCTGCTACCTCTACCTCAGAGCTCTCTAGCTATGTCTGTAGTATACCCAACTAGGTAATAAGAGTAGCCACCTGCCCCTGTAGGGTGTCTCTTTGCACCATGATGGTGGCTAGCTCCGGCTGTCCCGGTCTCGGTGGTATGGCTCATAAGTGAGCTGCCCACCACTATCTCGTACTCTATGTGTGACCACGATATCATCTATCCGTCGACCCCATCGCATGCACCTCCTACCGTATGGGGCACTGTAGGTTGTGGTAGAGGTAAGGGCCTCTCCATGTTGTCTCTCCGGTATTGTGGGAAGGGGAGGTACATCCTGTAAAAGCCCAAATTACCACTGGAATTTGTCCACCGGGATCATCTCATACTCCCCGACATGGTGACCCTATATCCATCTCACCAGCAGGAGCTCAACTAGCTCCTTGTGCATATGCCTATATGAGGGGAATCCCACATATGGCCTCCGGATAATTTCCACTCTAGACAAACCCTCTAAGTAATCGCCAAAAATAGTCTACATCATGTGTGGGCCTCTCCAATATCCACTCTCCAATAGCCAACACCCATCTCCTATCCTCCATGTGCATAAATATTGGTGGGAATGCATTTGTTTGGGGAATCCCTATAGGCCACACACAAACTATGTGCTCATACGCCTAGCAGTGGAGTAAAAATGTACAACACAGGATGAACTTGCGTAGCCACCCATATGCCCACAACTCTCAGTACAGCTGCACCAAGAATATTGGTGCCCAGGAAAAGTGGGTCTCCTCTATCATCATATTGTGGAGTACCCCCATCAATGATCGGGAAAACGTCCACCCTCTACATTTGGTAGTGCAAAGTAGCACACTGCCTCCATCAAAAGAATGACTAGCCTCGTCTCCTCTAGATGGGCTAGGTACATCTCTCCATAGCTCAAGTTGGCGCTATGGAATCTCATCTTGGCCATCCCCTCTCCAAAAATAGTCACAATCAGATCCTTTGATGCCTCGGAGGAGATAGAGTAGACTTGTGTACCCAATATGGGTAACTATAGAATCTGGAACATGTCCTCAAGGTGACAGTAATCTCACCCATCGATAGGTGGAACATGTTGGTCACGGAATCCCATCTATCAATGAGTGACCATCAAACTAGGCTACTAGACTACATGTTGATATCTTCAAACTCCACTCAAGCCAAATACCTCCACATGATGCAGCTCCTCCGGGGTCACTACACTATGTATTATCACTAGTAGAGGTGGAACCCTATCCCACATATGTAGCTGATCTCTCCCATCCATCCAATACAAACAAAACATTAATCTACATTTACCATACCCATACTCACCTACTATCATTTTCCCACAACCTATTTTCACCCTACCCATCTCAACCACCTAGCCCACATCAATTTTTGACCCGTGTCCCGAGAACCCGACCGGTGTGCTAGTTACCCCCTAACCGTCCTTGGTCACCATTTAATTGGCATCAGTCACCTATTTGGTGATCAATACCGATTCAACCTAACCAAACCTCGTCACCCTTTAAGCGGCATCAATCACCTGCTTGGTGACTGACATCGGTTCAAAATTATCGATGCCACCCACAACTAACCGACGCCGATCCCTATCGTGGTAACAATCTGTAATTCCCCAAATCCTCCTTTTAAAAAAACATCCCCCTTGCCCCTTTTTCCCACCTCTACAATGACCTAAACTACCCTTGCACCTCCACTCACCCCCTATCCCATTTATTACCCTCCCCATTCCTCTTTTTCCCACTTTTCCCCCATTACCAAATTTAATCTTTCCCACCCGGAAAAATAGAAAACAAACCAAAACTATAAAAGCAATTTACTACTCCCCTAATCTATCTAATCACATACACCTAGAGTAGGGTGCTTACCTGTCACACTACCATCATCTCGGTGGCATGTCGACCACCGCATCGGTGGCCCACGGATCCCTCTCGGCCTCCGCCATAACCAAATCACTACCAGCAACCTCTACCCAATCAAATCCCTCACACTAATCCTATGGACCCACTTCTCACCACCCAATCACCCATCATTCACACTACCAACTCAATGCTCCATTCCGTCTGGACACTTTTCTCTCTTTTTCTCTCTTTTTGTCATTTTCTCACTTAGCTAAATGACAAATGAATAACAAAAAATGTGGATTTTTTGTTTTTATAACAAACCCGACCTAACCGACGTCGGTTACCCTTGACCGACATCGGTCGCATGCCCTACCTTACCATCGTCGGTTGACCTATACCAACATCGGTTACCCTTGACCGACATCAGTCGCATGCCCTACCTTACCGTCGTCGGTTGACCTATACTGATGTCGGTTATCCTTGACCAACATCAGTCACCATCACCTACACATTGCCCTAAATTTTAGCCTTTTACCCTACCCCTACCTCCTTTTTTACCTCACCCAACCTTCACCCTAATCATTTACCCCACCCCACCTTTACCCAAACCATTTACCTCACCTTCCTGACCTCATCATTTACTACCTCCCTTTGTCCTCCTTTGGGGACTCATTATTTTACCCCTACCTTGGCCTTACCCATGCCGTGACCTAGATATTTGGACCTAGACCATCGCTAGTGACCTTTGACCTCATGTGTTCACTATACCTTGCAAAGATCACATTACTTGTGTTGTTGACCTAATGACCTTACCCAGCCTATTGTCATGATCATTTATCCCGACCCTACCTTTGGTGTACGAGACCATACCTCAATGTTCCCGCACCTAACCTATTTTGTGTTTTTGACCATATCCTATACCTTGGATACCATAATCACTTTAACCTCATTTGGATAAACCTATCGACCTTAGACAATGTAGAGTTTTCCTACTCTTCAACCTAGTAACATCTTTGTAGTTTATACGTGTGCATGTGTCTTATTGTTTCTATCTTTGACCCTAACCAATTACCTTGATTGCCACGAGTAGACCTTTAACCCTTTTTCCCCATTCCCCACCTTCCCCTTTCTCACATTTACCTTTTATCAAACCACTCACCGCTTCTGCCTTCACCCTCGTCAGTTCCTGGTTTGAGGGGGATCACCTTCACCCACACATGGGGCAACCACATCTTATTTTTGTTAGCATCGCTTACCAATACAAGATATGCAACAAAAAGGGGAAAAATTTAGACAGTAAAATTACGTCACACTCCCCTTTGGTCCCTCGACAAATAAAAACCTTCATCACATTAACCTAGCCATAGCCCCCTTTACCTCACTAATATTAATTTAATTAATTAAATTAAATTAATTCATTATCCTCACTATATTTATTATTTAAATATCTTAATTTAGATAATATCCACATATACACCTCACCTAGACACCTCATTAGGCCAACTCACCCTAAGACCTATTCTTATTAAGTTAATATAATTAACTAAGACTTACCAAAACCCTAAAAATCAATGCCTACATTCTCTCTAACCACATTCTTGCATGCTTACAAGAATCTTCCAGTTTAATCCATGGGTTAACAACATGAGATCCAAGAAAATCAAGAGGATCTCCTTAGTTTAGTAAACCTAGGAAATCCCACCTTGACCGACGTCGGTTACCCCTAACCATCACTAGTTAGGCTGGAACCACCATCGGTTACCCTTTTAACCCCCAAAACAACCTTATTTTCAAGGTTGGAAAAGATTGGAAAAAGTTGGCAAACATTAGCACATTCCAGAGAGATATCACATCTTTTGAGAGTGAATTTTAGTGAGAACACGCATGCAAGGAAGGAGATCAAGAATTTTCTTCTGTACAACCATCCAACAATCACCCCAGTAATGATCTGATCTTACCAAGCAAAAGGAATGACCATGCATCCCATGCAAAATCTCTTCTATGACTGGTGATCACATGGAGCCTTCAACCTCTTACCAGCACCTCCATCCCTCATTCATAGGCATCCAAGACCAGTATCTAAGTAAGTAAAATGTTATACTTCTCTGGTTCATTTCATTTCATAATTATATTATAACCTATTATTTACCTAGCCACCCATTGACCTCATTCAACACTCTCCTCCATATACCCATTAAAACCTCACTAAATCCCACCCAAGCTACCGAATCGCATTCGAATTAACCAAAGTCCTTTGTGTAATCACAAAGGAGACCCAAAACTCATTCTCGTGGTATTCCTTGTTTTCCACGAATGTGGTGCTACAGTTACACCCAACCATTATCGGTCACCCTTAACTGGCATCGGTTTCTATATTTACCCATACAACCTAGAATAGTGACCTATCCACCAAATTCTACATCACCCTCATGCCCCCGTGATCTACCTGAGACCTCTGTCAGACCTACAGAGACCTAGAACCCATTACTTGACCTTTGGATCTTATTTTAACCTAGCCTATTAGATTAGATATTTCTTATTGTGTTTTAAGTGAGATACCTAAATCATTTCAAACTATGATAGGATTTACTTTATTACTCACATTAAATTGTCTTAAACAGTGGACTGAAAGCCATCTAGGAAGTATCACACTTCCTGTATCTAGAACACACTATGCGAGTTCACTTGCACATATTGTTTAATTCTTTTCGGTGGTCTTGTTTTTCATTACGTGTAGTTCCTCCTAGCCAAAAGGAATCTCTCACAATCAGTTGTGGATTCAGAAGACATATGCGCACAAAGCAACCCATCAACCAACATTTGAGCAGGTATTCCTCCTATGCCCATTAATCTATCTGTTTCATTAATACTTCAAATAAATGTCTAAGACTTAGGTGAAACACCAAGTGGCTGCTTCATATAAATATCTTCCTCTAAATCTCCATGAAGTAAAGTCATCTTGACATCAAGTTTTCTAAATGCAAATCTTATACTGCAACTAAACTCAATACAAGTACATATGGAAGTCATTTTTACTACAGGAGAAAATATCTCACCAAAATCAATACCTGATTTCTGTGTAAATCCTTTTACCACAAGCCTTGCCTTATATATTTTATATCCACCCTCTTCTTCCTTGATCCTGTAAAACCAGCTTGTTCAAGTGTTCTCTTACCTATCGAAAACTTTACCAAATACCATGTTTGATTCTATTCACGGAGTCCATCTCCTCATCCATGCCATGCTCCCACTACACGTGGGTCTCATCTTGCATTGCTTCTTCAAAAATATTTAGTTCACCACTATCAGTCAATAATAAATAAGATAAGGAAGGTGAAAATATTTCTAGAGGTCTACTTACCCTTTGTGACCTTCTCACTGAGATTTAGGGCCGAGGCTCAATATTCTATATTTAAAATTTTGTATCTATCTTTGATAGTGGATGACATTGGTCACCTATAGCCGATGCTTTGGTTTGGCTAGTGACATTGGTATGGATCCTTTGTAATTGACATCAATTTAGGTGATCTGATTTCATTTTGGTGTTAACCAACACCGATTCTATGTGAGACTGTAGGTGTCACTTTTAAATATGAGAATGCATTTTCATCCACAAACTTTTCAACCGATTCATCTTTGGGTACCAAAACTTGATCCCTATACATTATATTTCATTCCATTCAATGTCATGACTCCTAACAATCTTAGAATCTTCTAAATCCCAAAAATAGAATCTAAAATCACCAGAGCCATAACCAATAAAAGTAAATCTCTTGGATTTAACATCCAACTTCTTTCTATTTTCTTTATCAACATGCACAAAATATTCTGAACCAAATAATCTAAGAAAAGAAAGATCTACCTCTTTTCCAATCTAAGCTTCTTATGGTATTCCACCATCTAGTGCACTTGAAGGCCCATGGTTGATTAAATAAACCGTTGTGTCTACTGCTTCTACCCAAAACTACAAGGGTAATCCAACATGTATCCTCATGCTTTTTACACATTCCATGATTGTCCTATTAATTATTTCTACAACACCATTCTCCGTGGTGTTCTAGGAACCGTTCTTTCTCTGTGTATTCCATTCACTAAACAATAATCATTGAAAACCTTCATGCAGACTCACAACCTGTTGTTAGATCTAAGTAATTTTAACTTTGAATTTGATTCATTTTCCACAAGGGCTTTCCATCTTTTAAAAATCTCAAAAACATCATATTTACGTTTAATAAAATAAACTCATACCTTTCTTGTGGCATCATCAATGAAAGTCACATAATATTGGGATCCTCCATGAGAAGCTACATGGGCTGGTCCCTACACATCTGAGTGCACAAGATCCAATTTTTATCCTTATTTGTTGTTCCAACTTTGAGAAATTTCACTCTCTTTTGCTTTCCAAATATACAATGCTCACATTAATCAAGATCTACATCTTTCAAATCTGATAACTTACCCTTAGCCTTTAAGATTTGCATTCCTTTTTGACTCATATGGCCTAGCTAATTATGCCACATGCTTGCATCTAAATTTGAAGTAGATAACATAGAAAAGGAATCAGTAATACATGTAGACAAATATAATGTTCCTACCTTCTTTTCTCTTGATATAACAAGAGATCCCTTGGTAACCTTCCAAGATTTGGGTGAATGTAACCATTCAACCAAATTCACTTAGTTGTCCTACAAAAATTATATTTCTCCCAAGTCTTGGCACATGCCTCACATCTTTAAATATCCATGTATTTCTATTTTGTAATTTTGGATGAAATTCTCTTTTACTAATAATATTGCATAGTTCATCATCTCCTAAATAAACATGCCCAAAATTACTTTGGAAATAATTTCTGAAATAACCCTTATTAGGGGTAGCATGGAAAGAAGCTTCTAAATCTAAAACCCATGATTTAATTTTATTATCCAAGGAGAGAATAAGGGCATCTTGCATTACCTCAGATGTAGCAACATTTTCCTCTTTACCTTTCTCGGTACATTCTATTTGTTTTCCTTGAACCAAAAATCCTTCTTTACATGTCCCATCTTTTCACTATTCCAACGAGTTATTCCTTTACCTCTGGATTTAGCTATACCATTTTTAGACTTTGATTTCCAATTATTCTTTATTTTGAATCTCTCCTTCTTAGTTCCCCTGATTTCTACATTCAAAGAATTATTAGATGATAATTCTCCTATACTTTTTCTCGTTTATTTCTTCATTCGGGATTATACAAATCACGTCATCAAACCTTAAAATATTAGTAGGAGACGTTGTAGTACTAACAATCATTACCAAGTTATCCCAACTATCTGGAAAAGAGCATAGAAATAAAATTGCTTTAAATTCATCATCAAATGGAATATTCATTGATTTTAATTGATTTACAATAGACTAGAAATCATTGAAATGACTTGATGCATATTCACCTTCTTGCATCTTTGAATTAAATAATTTCTTCATCAAATAAAATTTATTTAAAGCACTAGGTTTTTCATATAAATTAGCTAAATATTTCATCAAATCTACTATGGTTTCTTCTTTGGTAATATTTGAAGCCACATATGTTGTCAGACTCAATCTTATAGATCCCAAATCCTTTTTGTCAAGAATTTTTCATTCTTCATCAGTCATCTTTGTAGGTATTTCATTCTCATCCAATGGTAAGTATAGATCTTTCTGATACAGATAATCTTCCACCTACATCTTCCATAATTGATAATTATAGCCGTCAAATTTCTCAACTATGTATTTTCCATTTTCTACCATTGTTGTAGCTCCCAATCAATCATAGATCCTCTGTGAGTAAATCATCAACACACAAACCCTCAAACAAAAATCTTTGATACAAGTTGTTGGGATTAATCACATCAATTGCCTGAGACACATATTCAGATCTAAGCATACAAGCAATAAATATGGAAATAAACTAGAAGAAATAATACACAAGATATAATGTGGTTCACTCAGTGTGGGCTATGTCCACCAAGAAACAACCAATATATTATTCAAAGATTTAACAAAGGATATACAATGAAGATCTGCAATCTTCCACACCTCTCCCGGATGTACAATACTTTCTTCCTCAAAAGATTATTTTCATCTCTCTCCAATTATTCCTTCTTTATAATTATCAATTCTTAATGAGTTCTCTCCTTCTAACTCTATATTTCTAGCTTATATATGCATATACAAACTTAGGGAACTTTAGCTATGTAATTACAATCATTAGATCAAATTTATATCAAAGGTTATATATAATTCCCATGAGTTAAATACAATAATCACACACAGGAAACTAATGTCGATTACCCTAATTGGTGACGGTTCCTCATTTCTTTTACCGATATTGATCCCTAGTTGGATCGATGTTAGTCTACCCACCGACGCTGGTTACTTGTGTATTCCAACAAGTTAATAAAACATACTAATGTGAAGAAATTAATCTCCACAACTCAACAAATATGACACACTCTTTTAGATCACATACCCTTATAGAATATTGATACATATATAATCTCAACCTATAGACCCCAACAGTGGCAGCACAGATTTGAGGGCATGATACAAAAAACTCAAACACTTTTGATAAAGACCATATTACTTGAGCAACTAAAGAATACTTACACAAAAAATTTGTGACTAAAACAACATACCTTGACATGATGACATACTTTGATAGAGCTCCTTCATTAGCATGCTTAAAATACACAGAATGATGACTCCATAAAGCTTAATAGAGGCACCAAAGAGATATGTATTCTCCTAGCAGGAAGAACATCCATGTCCTTAAGGGACATGACATAAATACCCATCATCAAATATCTTAGCTTCTATACTTTTCTTTATATGTTACTCTCCTTGGGATCTTCTTGAGAAAATAACAACAATTCTTGTGGCTCAAAAACAAAAAAATACCTTCATGAGTAATAGGATCATCATGACTAGTACCAACAACTTTAGGATCAAATTTTTTCTTTTGAGTTCTTCTTTCACTTTCTCAACTTGTGTAGACTTGACATCATCCTTCCTTTTGTAGGTATTCATTTTGGCTCTACAATATCTTGCAATGTGACCAAATTTTTTACACTTGAAACAAACATGAGTATTCTTACCTCTAGAATAATTATTCCTTTGTTTAGAACCCTTTTGATGACAATATCTAGCTACATGCCCTTTCTGATTGTAACTATAACACACAACTCCATACTTCTTATCATTCTTCCAAATATGATTAGGAGACTCATGATGAATTTTTTAGCAATATGACCCTTCTTATGGAAATTGTAGCATATAATTTCTTTTGACTGATATGAATGATCATGCCAACCATTGCTCCATGGAAATGAATTCTTAATATACCTTCTATAGTCCCTAGCTCTATGACCAAAAGTATTGCATGAGAAATAAACACAATTTAAATAACTTGTAGACTTCATTACATTTGGATTCATGATAACCTTCATGAGATATTTATCATCCTTCATAACTTTAACAACATCACTAGATTCAACTTTGTTCACTTCATGCTTCTTTGAATGTTCTTATTTGTAGCCAAGACAAGATTTGTCATTTGTAGCTCTTTGGTTCTCCAACATGTCATTTAGGGATTCTAAAATTTTGGGCCCCTAAAATATTGGCCAAGTAAAAGAAGGCACATGGGCATGCAAGGAATATTTGAAGACATAAGTGTAAGGATAAAGCACACAAGACAAAACACAGGTTTTGAGACTTATCCATATTTGGCGTATAAGACAGTAACACAAGAAAAGAGTGACCCAACCGCGCATGTAGAATGGGTAAGGTGCCACTTGGTAGCTTGGTGCCCAAGGAAGGAATATACCTTGCGATGGAATATTCTAGAAGGCCATCATTGAAAAGAGTGGAGAGCTCAAGCTTGAAGAAGCATGCTCCCATGGAGGACCACCTTGGACACTTGGCAACATATCTACAACTCTGCGAAGGCTTGAAGATGTTGGAAAAGGCTATAAATACAAGCACCCACCAGAGGAAAAGATATAGAGAGAGGAAGAGGCAAAGCCATGTAGGAATACTGTGAGAGCTCCATAGGTTGGGCTTAGAGGATCTATAGGAATATGTTGTATTTTTATTTGTACTATGAAGGGCCCAAGTCCAGTTTTGATGCATGATATTGATCTGCATTACCATATGAATCTGTGATTTCCTGAGTTATTGTAATATGGTTATCAATGTGCTTAATATGAATATATGTGTGGTTCCAGTTCTACTACATGGTTCTATGTTTATTTCATATAAGTGGGTGTAAACCCCTGTGCATTTATTTTCTGTTATGGTTCATGTCTATGTTCTATAATGCTTTCCTTATATGAATGAATACATTGGTCTAGAAGCCGTTCTAAGATCTAAGATGAATGTATGGTTTCCTTCCAATCTTTTCACTTAAGTTTCTATTGTAAATAATGCATTCTCACACAACTCACATAAAAGAGGGCCTTGATGCCCATGCATGCCTTGGGTGAGTGCCTAATGCCCACTAGGTGATATCTTTGGTGTGCATGGGATTTTCTTGTTATTTGAGAAGGGATTAAAAATGACTACATATTGGTTCCATTGTAGGGACCTCTTTTCAAAGTTATGTGAGAAATGACATACATTATTTTCTTTGTGAGGTGTAATGATAGAACTCCTAACTTTAGAAAGTGTTGAAACAAGAGCATGAAGGATGAGTTTGCTCAAATTTTTAGCACTGGGCCCGAGTTTAGTATGCGTGGATGGGTAGAAGGGAACCTATAAAATGAGATGTATCGGACATTATTTTGCAGCTTCCTAGTAGAGCTATATCAATGGATCTCATCATATGCATGTAGATCAAGCTGGTTTTATAGATCATGCGTGTGGACCCAAGATGACTATCAAAGGTGTAGGATGTAGATCTCGAAGCGGACACATGCTATTGATTACTAGTGGAAGAGGGTGTTGACTAGTTATACTTTGGAATACGCCATTTTGACGTATTCTTCCCAGTAAATTACCGAGTTTGAGTTTCGAGGGAGCTTAGAGGATCATTTTTGCATGTTATTCCTTTGACTATGAGGAGCTTGGTCATTACTTTGATTTTAGAAGCATTCTCCATGGTCGATAATCTCTCCGAGCACTAGGAAAAGAAGCTAGGGTGGAGGAAGATGGAGGATGTTATGTCCGAAAAGGAAAGGGAGGAGATACAAATCAAATATAATGAAGCTCGTGAGTGGGAGATGACTAGACAACGTGAGGTAGGAATTGTGATGGATCTATAGAGGCGGGCGTTGTAATAAAGTTATGAAGTTCACACGAAGGATGTGGAGCTTGAGAATTATATGCTACCCCATATTGGAAAGCATGTAAGAGAAGCCCCTTAAAATTTTGATGAGAGTTCGTTGCATGGATAAAGAAGAGCCATCGGTGTGCATCTAAACCCACATAGCGGACCGATCCTCGACACTTGGTTTTTAGATCAAGGAAGAGTGTTGTTAACCCTTGGATTGGTATCGGTTGAAGTCACCGATCTCGTGACCAAGAGATATAATTTCTCATTTGGGACTTCTATGAATGCACATACCATTCTAGTGATTTGAGGGATCTTTGAGTAAAGTAAAGATACAAGCCTTCGGTCTCACATCTAAGAGTGGCGCGGGGTACACTATTGGTAGTGGGACATTATTACAGACCATTTACACATAGTTTAGTGGAACATTGGGAACCTTTTGCATGATGAATGTAGGACTGGTGGATCGGTGGATTTGGTGGGTCGGGAGGAACATGAACTCGGTGGATTCGGAAGATCTCGATGGGTCAAGAGGAACAAGACCTAGTGGACCTAGTGGATCTGGTGGAGGGAACAATGGAGGAAACACCAGAGGAAAACAAGGCTCTTGCTTGGGAGGACAAGGACCCAAGCCACCCCCTAAGTATTTTTTGAGATGTCTTTGCACTTACCAAACTATAGGGGTATTGAAGATGCTGCAGAGCATGTGTATAAGTGTGAGTTACTATGGTGTGTGAAAGGGATCACTAGCCCAGAGTGGAAGGCAAGCTAGTTTGCAACTACATTATAAGGGCGTGTGCATAGTTAGTATAGGAAGTATGACCCCCATCAAATGATGATGGATTATACAACATTGAAAAATTATTTCCTCACGAGTGTCATATGCCATATTTCAAGAAGAAGAGTATCAACACTTCAAGGAGATCCAACAAGGAATGGAAAAGAGTGTGCGAGAGTATGATGAATGGTTTAAAACTCTACTATCTAAACTATCATATGACATCCACCCCTCACAAAATTCTCAATGGTTTTTTAGAGGAGGGCATTATCACATAAAATGTTCACTAACCCGTGCGAAGCTTTAGAGGCTTCCTTACGCGCTGAAGCTATTGGGAGTGTGGATACTGGTGTTAGTCTATTTTTGGAGGCCCAAATTGCCACAATAGCCAAGAAATTAGAGAATCTCTCGAAAACTCAGCGCATGAGGTTCATAGTGGCCTTTGGTATTTATACTTTGTGAAGTGGAGGGTCATGTAAAGGATATTTTCCTCGGAAGTCATTGCACACTATGGTAGTAGACTATGAGATCTACCACGGAGATCATGATGCAAGTATATGCCCTCTACTCTAATGTGTAATCCATAAGAATGTTTCTTGCTACTATAAGATATGCACCTCTACAACCCATGACACCAAGGAGTGTAGATCGATTGATCGGATCCATAATGCTATTGATCTAGGTGTATGCCAAACTATCCTTACTAGGAGTTCTAAGGATGATGACCAACGTGATGAAGGGCACGGAGTTGGAGGGGTGCATGGAAAAGGTTTTTTTGGAGGATTTTGTGGTCACGTTAACCACAATAGAGGGAGAAGTGAGTTCCCATGGGGAACATGTTATAATTTTGGATCTACAGAACATTATAAACGTGAGTGTCCTGATCTATTACAATGCTTGTGGTGTGGGAAGAAGCACAAGTACGAAGAGTGTCCGGAACTCTATGAGCATATGAACCAGTAGCACTAGAAATATAAGGGTGCTGCTATGGTGAGTGTCAAAAAGGTTGATTCATAATGGATGCCAAGAGTGGCATGTGAGTTAGAACTAGAACTCTGTACTAGTGACAATGTGTGCAGAGGCCGCACATGCCAAGGATATGCCAAGACCAAGGATACTAGTTTCCAGAGAGGAGGTACTACATGGAAAGTACCTGGACCCTATCCATCAAAAATAATTATACCAAGAGACTATAGATGTGATTCGAGTTTACAAGGGGAGCTACAAAGTGTCTCAAGGAGTAATCGAGGTAGGTATGGTAGTGGTAGGATAACGAGGTTCCAAGAAGTGACCTGGATAAGGTCAAGGAAGTATGTAAAATGTTGAGGCAAGAGAATATTATTCCCTTACCAAGAGAATGGATGAGGGAGAAGGTACCACATTTCGAGTGGAGTGTAAGAGATAGGTTTTGTATGTAAACCTTTCTCCACACATCCTTTACTATGACAAAGAGATTACTCCAAATGTGGTTGTTGGTGGATGACTTTTGAGAAATATCCTCATCAACACAAGAGCAGAGGTGAATGTTCTTACCTTATGTACATGGCGTTAGATGGGAAGGCCCGCATTACACCCATCTTCAAATGTGTTGTATATGGCGAATAATACTAAGGAAATGCCCATTAGAGTCCTAAAGGATGTAATTATCACTATCCAAGGGGCTAATTTCACTCGAGACTTCAAAGTCTTGGCGCTCACCAAGGTAGATAAATTTTTGGCATTGCTTGGGTGCCCATGGTGTTACAAGAATAATGTTGACATAAGGTTTAACAAAGGATATATCTGTTTCGAGAACAAGGAATAATGGGTGGTCATCCTTTGAAGGATGGGAAGTCAGCGCCCTACACAGACCCATTAGTCTAAGAAGTCCTTGATAGCATATATGTGCACTCCATCAGAGATCCTAAGGTAATTCACCCCACATAGGGGTTAATCTAGTTTGAGGACACTCGCCTCGTGAGTGATACCACTAGCATGGCATGTGAAAATTGGGTGCATGGAACCTATGAGTTAATTGGGTGACGATTAAAAGAACCAGTAATAAGAGTGGTAAATGTGCACTCTACCAAGTGCCTAGGAGGAAAGAAGTTACCTAGCTACTTGGGAGGAGCATTTCCTAATATTTTCTTGTAGGAGATGGAAGCTTAGTGGAGAAATGAGGAAAAAATAAGAAGAATTATTAGCTATAACCTACTCGGGATTGTAGCATGTTAGTGGGCTACACATCGGAGAACCTCCTAGAGTTGCATGAGGTAAGAATCACACTCTCTGTAAGGTTTTCAAGAAGCAACATGCCCATGGCTATATAAGATTACCATGCGAAAGAAACCACTTCATTTCATATCCAAGCATGCGAGGAATCCTTGATGGGAAGCACAAAAGCATTACCACCTTTGTTGTGGGTACACACATTATACTCCACCTTGTAAGTATTTACACACACATGGTACATTCATTCAGAGATGTATCACCAAACAGGTAATTGGCAAGAGTTGGTGGCTGACCTCATTCAATAATTTGAGTATAGAAGCACCAAACCATCAGTGGATAAGGTGTTACAAACAATTAAGTGCCTTACAGTGGGAGATAGTGCCATGGTTGAGGATAGGCTACTGGAATTACTAGAAAATATTGTTGTAGAGACGTGCCTCTATGAGGAAAAATCAAAGGAATTACGCATGCGTGTATGGAAAAAGAAAAAGGGAAATTGGTCTATGTCATAGAAAGGGAAGAAATGGAAACGTTAGATGTTGATCATTTGGAGGGTACACGCAAGGTCATCGATGACAGTGCTAATGAGTAAGCACATGCCTACCATGAGCCTTTGAAGACAAAGAAGGTTAACATTGGGTCGAGGCCAAACCTAAGGAGGCTATCATCAATGACTATTGGTCGAAAATGAAGTTTCAAAGTTCATTAATTTGTTGCGTGAATTCCAATATTTATTCCCTCATGGGTACCATGAACTCAAAGGCATCCACCATTACTTGGGAGTAATGAAGATCAAAGTAAAAGAAGGTGTGCACTCAATTCGGAAGATACCTTATCGATGAATCCAAATTTTCTATAAGGAAGAGATAGACAAAATGCACAGTATCATGTGAGGTCATCAAGAGTCCTAATGGATAAGCCCAATGGTCATCAAGCATCAAGAAGGATGGGAGGATCAACATCGTGTTGACTATAGGGACCTAAATGCAAGATGTGTCATTGATCCTTTCCCTACTCCATTTCTTGAAGAAATCTTAGGAGTAGTCGAGTGCAAAGCCTACTCCTTCATGAATGGATTCTCGTGGTACCACCAGTATGAATTGCAATGGAAGACTAGAGAAAGAAAACTTTCACCACTAAATGGGGAAGTTTTTCCTACATAGGCATGCCTTTTGGGTTGAAGAATGTGCCTGTCATGTTCTCACGTATTGTAGTGCATGCCTTCTAGGACTTCATCCAAAATTTTCTCTAAGTCTATTTGGATGATTGGAGTGTATATGGTCTCATCAAGGACCATTGTGATAACTTGAGACTAATGTTTGAAAGGTGTCGACAGTTGAGGATATCCCTCAACATCAAGAAGCGTGTCTTTGCTACCCCATTTGGAACCTTATTAGGGAATATCATATGCAAAGAATGCTTACTAGTAGATCTGCCAAAGTTGTAGTCATTGTGGATTTGGGGGAGCCTACTAACCAAAGCATTGTGCACAGATTCCTTGGACATATGGGATATTACAGGAAGTTCATTAAGGGGTATGCCAAAATCACCGCACCCTTGGAAGAATTGTTGAAACATAAAAGTGCCTTTCATTGGGGAAAAGCACAATAGAAGGCATTTGACACTTTAAAGGAAAGGCTCGTAACAACACCCATATTACGTTTCCCTTCTTAGGATAAGCATTTCCATGTGCACTTGGATGCCTCGGGGAAAACAATGGGGCAAGATTAGACAACCTAAAAAATGAATTATCAATCATCCCTTGAGATTTGTAAGTATGAAATTGACACCAGTAGAGAAGAATTACACAGCTACTTAGCGTGAAACATTGTCAATGATCTACATGTTGCATAAGTTTAGGAAGTATTTGCTGGTAACACTCTTTATATTCTACACAGATCACATGGCATTAAAATACTTAGTCAACAAACCCGTTTTGCAAGGGTGCATATTCCGTTGGGTCCTCCTATTTCAAGAATTTGAATTTACAATGGTGGTAAAGCTAGGGAAGAACAATTTAGGGTTTGACCACTTGTCAAGGATTGATTCAGGAGAGGATGCACAAAGCATTGAGGATACCATGCCAGACACACAACTATTTCAATTACAGCATGCACCCTCAAAATTTGAAGATATCACAGTGTTCTTAAAAATAGGTGGGGCACCATAAGGGATGAGGGCTATGGAGAGAAAGCGGTTGGTTGTACATACCACACCCTATATGCTTATTAGTGGATATTTATACAAATTAGATAGTGATGTAGTTTTGTCTTTGATGTGTGCTAGAACATGAGCATTACAATTATGGAAGAAGCACATGGTGGCATCGCAGGAGGACACTATGTGGGAAATGTAACCACGTGGAAGATTATTTTGGAAGGGCTTTGGTGGGAATCCATTTACTAACATTGTATTGAGTTTTTCAAGGCCTATGACCATTTCCAACACCTTGGCAAACCTAGAAAGAGGGATGAAATTCCCTTATGACCAATAACCAACGCAGAACCATTTAAGAAATGGGCTATTAATTTTTAAGGACCAATCTCACCAAAGAACGCGAAGGATCGGTTCATGGTATATTATCACTTGACTAATTATTTAACATGGTGTGCAATGACAACACCTATAAAGGATTGCACCACAAAGACAAATACTATATTCTTATGGGAAAATATAATCAATGAGATATGGTTGCCATTTAAGTTTAACAAGTGATAGGGGTACACACTTCCTCAATGAAATGGTGTTGTTGCCCTCTAAATCCCCCTTATTTTTAAAGTAAAATTTGAAAATTTTGAGCTCACACCCGCCAGAAGTGTTCATGTAAAGTTGGAAGTTTGAAGAGATAGAGAAATTCATGCTTTGAAGTTCTTTAAACTCTCCAGTCTGCATGTTTTGATAAATTTTCCTTTTTATTGTCTAGATGGATGAAAATTTTATTGTTGTCCTCATTTGAATGAAATTAACAATCTTTCTATGGCCATGGATCATCAAACCTTGTAATTTTTTCAATTCCTTGGTTCGCGAAAGAAATTTGAAAATCGGGCGCGAAATGGTGGAGTTTTGTTCTTCCTTGCATTTTTTCCACAGTCATGAATGACGGACGTTTTCTTCCCCATCAAATTTTGGCTCCATTATCCATGTGTACGTTGAAATATCTAATTGAAGGTGGGAAGGAAGATCCTTTTTGTGTTTTGAGACATTGTGGTGAAAAGGCAAAAAGTCATAAAGTGACTTGTAGCCTCGATCATGCTAAGAGGGAAAAAGTCAAATGTTGATCCTGCATCAAAAGATTCAAAGCAGGGAGGCAGATCATTGGAGCCTTTTGAGTTTTTGAGCCTTGTTTCTAAGAGGGAAAAAGTCAAATTTTGAGTCCGCATCAAAAGAGTGAAGGCAAGGAAATAGGCCGTCGGGGGATTTGAGAATTTGAGCCTTGTTTTCTTTAAAGGGGATTAAAGTTAAAAAGTGACCCATAGCCCCACCCATGCCAAGGAAAAAGTAACATATTAAGCCCACATCGAAGGTCAAAGTGGGGAGGTGGGCCAGCTAAGCAATTTTTTTTAAGCCTTTTTGTAAAATAGCTAAAAGTCATAAAGTGACCCAGCCCGATCATGCTATGAGGAAAAAGTCAAATGTTGAGCCCGCATTGAAAGTCAAAGTGGGGAAGTGGGTCGGTGGAGAACTTTGAGGTTTTGAGCCTTTTTGTAAAAAGGGATAAAATTCATAAAGCGAGCTACGATTCCTTTACCAATCAAGTGAAGCCACATGTCAGGATTATATCAAAAGTGGAAGGGTAGACCAAAAATGTAAAAAATGCCAAATCTCTATAAAGTCACAAAATGCAAAAGGCATCCTCCATGCCCGCTCCAAGTAAATTTCTCCCACGTGGATGACTCTGGTTTAAATTTTCAAAGGAAAGATGAACAGTTCAAATTCAAAGTTACAAAATGAGTATAACTATAGACACTACAATTAGGTCACACTCCCCCTTCGTCCTTTGACATATAAGCACCCTTTATCACGGTACCCTAGCCATGACCCCCTTCACCTCACTAGTATTAATTTAATTAAATTAACTCATTATCTATACCATATTTATTATTTAAATATCTTATTTAAATAATACCTACACATACAATTCACCTAGACACCTCATTAAGCCAACTCAACTTAAGACCTATTCTTAGCAAGTTACCATAACTAACTAAGACTTACCCAAACCCTAAAAATCAATGCCTACACTCCCTCTAACCACATTCCCACATGCTCACAAGAAGCTCCCATTCTAATCCATAGGATAATGACACAAGATCCAAGGAAATAAGGAGGATCTCCCTAAGTTTAGTAAACCTAGAAAATCTCACCTTGACCGACGTTGGTTTCCCCTAACCGTCACCGGTTAACTTGGACTCACCGTCGTTACCCCTTTTAACCCCAAAACAACCTTATTCTCAAGGTTAGAACTTGGAAGCAAGTTGGAAAACATTGGGAGAAAGTTGACGAGCAAGAACAAGATCTCAAAAAGATAACACATCTTCAGAGAGCCAATTCTAGCAAGAACTCACATCCAAGGAAGGAGATTGAGCATCTTCTCCTGCACAACCATCCCAGCCATGATCTGATTTATCCAAGCAAAGAGGAGTGTGCATGCATCATATGCAGAAGATTTTATTTAGTTGGTAATCACTTGTAGCCTCCAAATCCATCATCAGCACCTCCATCCTTCACACACAGACCTTCAGGAATGAAATCCAAGTAAGTATAACGTCATACTTTCCTGGTTATTTCATTTCATCATTATTTTATCATTCATTGTTTATCTTGCTCCCTATTGACCTTCTCCACCATTTTCACCTCCATGTACCCATCAAAGCCTCACAAGAGCCTACTCCAGTCACCCAATACCTTGTCTCAACCAACCAAAGTCCTTTGTGCAATCACAAAGGAGACCTAAAGCTTGTTCTATGACATTTTCGGATCTCACAATAATCGGCACCGGTTACACCTAACTGCCGTTGGTAACCCCTAAACAACACCGGTCTCTGTATTTTCCCACATAGCCTAGAACAGAGACCTACCTACCTAATTTTACCTCACCCTCACTCACTTGTGACCTACCCGTGACGTTT
The DNA here is from genome assembly GCA_018340775.1 of Taxus wallichiana var. yunnanensis. NCBI lineage: Eukaryota > Viridiplantae > Streptophyta > Pinopsida > Cupressales > Taxaceae > Taxus > Taxus wallichiana. The sequence continues at coordinate 53,607,246 of CM031240.1, read as the reverse complement.
ATCGACTGTAGAACCCGTAACCCACCATTTGACCTGTGGATTTTATTCTAGCTTATCCTATTAGATTAGATCTATTTTCTTATTGTGTTTTTAAGTGAGATACCTAAATCATTTCAAAATAACAATAGGATTTACCTTGTTTTCAGAATTAATTTGTTTAAAATAGTGGATTGACATCCATATAGGAAGTACCATGCTTCCTAGATCTAGCTCACGCTAGGTGGTTCACTGCCCATATTGTTTAATTCTTTCTGGTGGTCTTACTTTTTATCACAGGTAGTTCCTCTTAGCCAAAAGGAAGCTCTCATGGTGGGTTGTGGATTCTCAAGTCATACGTGCATAACAACCCATCAACCAAAATTTAAAACAGTATTCTTCCTACACCCATTACCCTATCTGTTTGGCCAACAATTCAAAGAAACAATATAAGAAAAAGGTGAAACATTTTGGCACACCGGTGGGAGCCATCTGGGGTTCCTTGCATTTTATTCATTCCTAGGAAAAGTTGTGTGTTTTTTCCCTTCTAAAAAGCATACACATTAATTTTATTCCTTTGTAATCCACTCCTTTCTATTTTCTCTAAAGGAAAATTTTCTTTTGGTGTATTTATGAAGAATCATTTCTTCATATTTTTTGCATTTTAGTGAAAGAGCATCACTCTTCCTTTTCATCTTATTGTGTCATCCAATTTCACATTTTCGATTTGGGTTTTAAAATCATTACATCTCATTCTGATTTTCTGCATTAGCTCACATTAAATGAGGGCAACCTATATGTTGGAAGTCATTACCGGTGATGGTTGACAAATGAATCGTAGAAAAGAACTTCTATCCTTTTCTCTTTCTCTGAGTCTTACCAAACCACACAAAAATTCAAAATACATACATTCTTAAACAACATCTTACCTGGAAGAAGTTGTAGGTGATCAAAAATCACGACACAATGGGCACCCAGCTCGCTACTCTGTCGAGTCATACTTTAGAGCGTAGCCCACCCCCACCATAACAAACCTAAAACCTCACCCTTTAGATATCCTTCTTTGTAGGAAGCCATCCTCACCAAAAACTCTACTTCACAATTCATGTGTCAGTCCCTAAATAGCATAAAATGAACAAACATAATAGAATAGGCACTCTAGGAATGTTTTTTCTTAGTGTTTTGTTTGATTTACATTTTGAGGTGAGAGCTTTCGATCATTATTTTGTCTTTCCTCACACACTCCCATTCATAGTCGGTGTATTATGAATTTGTCTGAGTGTTTTGGACCACATATTCATCATTCTCAGACTTCTGGGTCTGATTCCACATAATATTCTAATTCATAACCACTTTTTCTCATCACTATTTCAATTTCACAGTGACCGTCATTGGTTACCTCTGACCACCATCGGTTATGCCCAACCACCGTCGGTTCTAGCCCCTTTTGCTAACCTATTCAAAAGGATAGTTTCACTTCACTTTCTTCCACTTTCCATAGTCTCTATCACTGTCACTTTTTCCATTGACATTTTACACATCCCCAGATTTGGCATACTTGGCAGATTTTGCTTTCTACCTCACTGATTACTCACTACCTATTTTCCATAGTAACCGATAGCGGTTACCCCTGATTGATGTCGGTTGTCCCTAATTGGCATCGGTTACCATGTTTCACATTCCACTCACCATTTATTACTTCATCCATTTTTATCACCAGATTTACCTGTTTCTACTATTCTCTGTATTATTTATAGAGAAGCAGCCCCATTGATCGATCAAGATCTTGGTTCACATGGTACTAACCCAAAGACAAGCAAACACCCTCTTATTTCATGCCAATCGCCAACCACTCCCACCTAGTCCTTCACCACCCTCTATTTTATCACCAACCATGGATCCCATCCAACCTACCAATATCACTATCAAAGATGAGGAGTTTGCATGACTCCTTGACCGTAACCCCGCCGCTTTACGCTTTACCTCCCCATTCATCCACTCAAGATGCCTCGGGTTAGTTGATATATGACATGCCCGTTTCTATCCCATCGACTCTTTCACCCACTTCCGCATCAGCCCCATCTGGCTTCGTGTTACCTACATCCACCTTATCCCCAGTTGTTTCACAATTAGGTCCTATACCCGCTATGACCTGCATGTCATGTCTCATACCCTGTAGCACCCTTTACATCTACCATACCCTTGAAAATTACCACAAACACAACCTCATCCATCCCTCATGTCTCACATATGCCTCGTAGTTACATTCCCACCTCCAATGTTGGTGACCTCTAGCTCATTTTAGAATGTAGTTCTTTCTATTCCACAATCATTAGCCCCTATTCCACTAGGGTTACCATGACCCTTCCTCCCCCATATACATACTACCAATAAGCACTGTTTCATCTATCATTCATTCGGGTACATACCCCTATTTCCCTACCTTTTTCCACCATCTTACATGGTAGCCCCATACACTTTGGAATGTCCCACCCATTATACACCCGTAACTAACCTCCTCACATTATAGGAGGCATCCAATCATCACAACAATGACCTAATTAAATTGATGATGGATACGATGCAAAACCGGAGGCATTGGTTTTCAGATCCCGTAACACTCTCACTTACGATGATATTTGCAATGAGCCTATTCACCCATCCATTCCCATCCATTCATACCCTATGCATTGGGAAATGTGTTAGGAATCAATAATATCTAATGCGGAATAGTTCCTCAGAATCACAATAATAAGAAGTATGAATAGAAATTATAGAAATGAAATATGTAAAACACGAAGACAATATTTAACGTGGTTCACCCAATGTGGGCTACATCCACCAAGAACACTTGCTCAGATTTTATTACAAGCCAACAGTCTTCACAATTACAATAATCAGATCTTGTTTGGAGCTGTGCTTAACAAACCCTCTCGAATTCACACTTGAATTCACACACACTATTCACCTTCACAAAACACACTCATATAAATCCTATTGTATGTCCATCTATTTATAAGTACATCAATAGGTAGCCGAAGAGGCGGTTTTACAAAACAATGGGTACTAAAAAACCATGGGCCCAAAAATAGCCCATAATAGTTACCCATTACCCATGGGTTAATAAACCACCCATGAAAATTTTCTTCGGGGGCTTCACCCCCAAACCCCCTTGACCCGCTCACCGGTGAGTGGGACCACCATAAAAATATCCGAGTGTAACACATGGAAGGTGTACCAAACTCTAACATGAAAACAGGCTCCATAAACATAACAAAATGCCTAAATTCAACCACTTCAATAGTAAAGAAGACCCACAACAACATCTACGCTCATTTAAACATGGGTTTTATTTGATTGGTCATGATGATGCCTTAATTTTGATAAATTTTCCCATGTCCCTCACTAGACTGCATTAGACCTGGTATAGAAAGTTACCCAAACACTCCATATTTTCATTTAATAAGGTAGCCCAAGCTTTCTTGGATCATTTTTCCATCAACATCACCAAGAAGGTTACCATGGTGACACACATTAGTATGAGGATGAACCTATCACATATTTTTTTGCTCACTAGCGCAGCCTTATCAATCAACTTACCTTTCAGCGGCACAAAATGAACTCATTGAGCTCTTCACACAAGCTTGCGTCAGACATATCTCCCTGAACTTGCAGGTCCAAACTTTTAGAACATTCTATGAGGCATTCACTATGACACCTAAGCTAGAAATTCAGGCTATTGAAGAGAATAAAATCCAATTACGAAACAATAATTTGACATTCAAGTCGACCGAAACCTCTTCTTCTTCTAAACCACCAACCAATTATTCAAAGGCTAAAGGTACCACTAATGTAGTGGTACTCAAGGCCGGCCTAGCTCATCCATCCAATCAATCCACACCCTCATCTAATCTATCACATATACATGATTTTTGATTTATACAAGTGTAGTGAAAATATAGCCCAATTGGGGAACCTTACTCTTCTATTTTAGAAAATCGATAAAAGATGGCGCCATCAACCTTCCACCCATAAAACCATACATTGGTTTTGACCACCTGCCCATGCCTACATGGTACAAGGAACAAGATTTTTGTAACTATCACCAAGTGAAGGGTCATATTGATGAGAATCGCATCACTTTTAAGAATATTGTCCAGAAATGCTCAAGAAAGGTGAGTTGGTGTGGATAATCCCAACACCGCCCTAATCAAAATTTACAAATATTTAAAAACCATTTCCTAATCATGCCCCTTCATCCAATCAAACAGTGATACATCCACTCATGATACCCATAGTGTGAGGTTCATATGCACCCAAGGACGCACATCAAGGCTTCTAGGTTGATGTTCAGGCATCCAGTGTGATTGCACAACATGGAAACCTCTCTCCAAGCGTGGGACTTGTGAAACCGAGAGAGGAATCTCCAGAGAAGGCTGGTTCCTACTCCTAAAATACCTGCCACAAGCTATTCCAGTGCAGGCAAGCTAATCTAATCCTAATCTAACCATGCCAAGGAGACAGAGAGAGAGAGAGAAGGGAAAAACAGCAAAAGCCTACACTAAAACGGTGATACACCAGAGAAGGAGGATGTTGAACATCTATCAAAAGCGCCATGGGACAAAGAGAGGTGAGCAATGGGAAGGATGGACGTATGCATCATGTGCCCAAGGATAGATTTCACACCTAGAAAGTGTCCCAAAACTCCATGAACACAGCCTCCGGATCCGCAAAGTTGAACATTCAAACATGCACAGATACTGTAATGAAGAGAGGCAAGAAGAAAACAAGCAAAAACGAGAAAGGATGGATGATGCATCACAAAACACATTTTGTTGCTTGAGAAGTTTGCATGAACATCATTCCATTAGTAAAAGGCAAAAACGCCATTACAAAGCGGTGGAGGAGGCTCGAACTCCATTTTCAACCCTAGAGAAGAAAAGAAGGGAGGGCAGAGCAGAAAGAATGAACAACCACTTTTATTTTGCCACTCCTTACAATATATAGGAAGAATGAGAGAAGGAAGAAAGAGGAAAGTCAGATCTACTCCAACCACCCCCAGGTTGTATTTTAAATCATCTCATTATGGTATAAGCGGCGGATCCTGGCAAAACGGCGGGCTGTCTGCTGCATTAAAGCTGGTTGTTGAAGTGTCACTTCGCCAGATCACGCGTCGAGCAGTTTCATGATTTTCTCTCTCCAAACTGCACCAAAACTCGAGATTAACCCCAGAATCATGTAGAGAATTTCATGAGCTTTCCGTTGATATAAAGAGCATTGGAAATCGAGCTCTGATCAAAAGATATGGCGATCACAAGATTTAGGGCACGGAGCGAGTATCAAGACAGATTTTAAAATGTTTTCCGCTCTTCACCGTCCTGGACGACACGTGGCATGCTGATTGACGAGCAATTCTCGTCCTCCGTCTTTCGCGGGCCTTCCTTTTGAAATTGCTTGTGGGCCCCTTAAACTTGGACACGTGGCGCCATTTCATTGGTTCTCGGCCGCCATAACTCGCCCCTTTGACTTTTGAAGGAGGACACATTATTGGTCCTCGGCTCCTTCGGCTCCTTCGCGTACTTCGCCTCCATTTGTCCGGATGTCCCATTTGATTTTTTGCCCTTTGAACTCATTTCGCCGATTCGGCCGGTTTCAGCATTTCGCCCGCTTGTCTCACTTTGCTTGGACGATTTGACTCTTTTACGGCCGGATTTACTGGTTCGCATTTCCGCACGTCCCAATTGCTTTTGGGCTCCTTGATGCATTTTGCTGCGTGATCCGGCCGGTTCAGAATTTTGCGTCCATTTGTTCCACTCATCCCGAATGCTACCCTCTTCAAATAGCTAGCCAATTTTCTCCTCCATTTGGATCGGGCTTTTCGCTGCGCCCGCCATACTGCCCCACTTGTCCCATTTTCTTTGTGGGCCGCTGGACTCATTTCCGCCATTCTCTGGGTCTTTTTGTCCCAAGCATCCCGAGCAACACCTAAGCCAATTTTTCTTCCTCCTTCGGCTGGATCGGCTTTTCAGCGTCCTCCGCAGACTATGCCCGATTGTCCCAAATGCAATTTGGGCCGCTGAGGCTTTTCGCCGATTCGCGCTTGACGTCCCAAATGTCCCAATTGCTCCTTGAGTAGACTTAGCCAATTTTCACACTTTTTTCCCGGGTCAACCTACTTGCCTTTCTCTGCAACTTTTTGCATTTTCTCGAGCTTGCTCCTGTTTCTTCGGCCGGGAGTTAGAAAAATACCAGGGACCCAGAAACTGATTTTGCTCTGAATCAATCAATTTGCTTGGGATTTGAATCTTCGATGCATGTTATCAAAATTTACCCTAGGGGGTGAATTTTGGATAACAATACCCATACTCGTGAGGTTCATGTGATCAGTAACAAGGTACCAGCCGCATCTCAATTACCTTACATTCCTTCCATAGAGGAAACCCTAGCCCAAAATCCTCCTTCCACATTGGAACCAACCGTGGTCACTGCTTCTTCCACTAATAGAAGAACACCCTTCATCCCCTACATCACCTATGGAGGAGTCTTCTACTAACATTGAGACCATCTCACCCCTAGTTTCTTCATGTCGAGCAAACCTTTACCTATCGTAACTCCTCCAACCATGAGGAGCACCCATTATCTCCTCCACCCACAGAGGAACACCCATTATCTCCTCCACCTACAGAGGAGCACCCATTATCTCCTCCACCAATAAAGGAGCACCTATCTCCGTTCCTCCCCTCATAGATGAACTACCATCATCCATTCCACCCATCATAGACCCGGTAGGGATAGCCTTGGCCCTTGGCAAGCATTCTCCATCCACTACCCGACATCCAACAGACCTACTTTCAGCTCTCTTACCCACTAAGTCGAAACCAGCATTGATTCCCCATCTCCAAGATTCATTTTACAGAATTCCCATTAGGTCTTCACCAGATCGACCAAAAATAGGCCATTCTCGAATTTGGCTGATCACTTAGAGTATGTTGATAGAGCTTTGTTATGGGGGCACCTCTTACTCCTGTCTCAACACAAATGTAGATATCCCTCGATGACACCTCCACTATCTACCCAAACACATTTTCACCCATCAACCCAAATACAACCATTGTTGTTACAACCCCTTCTAAGATACCCATTAGCACTCACACCACACCCTTGCCCATAACCCAACCTATGCCTAAACCCAAATCCATACCCACAATATTTACCTCCACTAAACCTATTACCACTTTAGGGGTTACCCCAACCACTAGCCTTACTCATCCACCTATTAAACTAGATTTAAATACATCCTCCAAAACCACACCTACTCTAACACCCAAGCTAAAGAAACAAAATCATCAACCTCATACCCTTACCGCACCAATCACACCCGCACTTGTCCCGTCTACCTTAAGACCTCAGCTACCTAACATGGTCAAGCACCCCTCACCCATTCATAACCCAATAGCATAATCACCCATTCTTTCCTCACAAATCTCTAACCTACCTAGTCACATAACACGACTCATACCCGCACGTGCGTGCCTCTTTACCACCAATACCTCGATATCTTCAGCCATTGCTTCACTACCTACTACACTTCAATCATTGTCCCTCACACCCCAAGCATGACCCACGTCATCTACCTTCATAGCACCCCCGTTATCCCCATGGGTAACTCGCCTCTTCCTCCATCTACTTTTCCTTCTAGACCTCATACGCCTACATCACCTTTACCCAAGAAGGTGCACCAAAAAAAAACCCTACTACCCCATAACAAGGTAGTCAAAACAAAACCACACCCACCTACCCGTCCATCTACTATACCCCTACCCAAATGAACCGACCGATACCTCAAACCACACCGGCACCTAAACCCATAGATCAACCTATTCTTATTCTTCCAAAAATAATTCTAGAAAACCAACCATACCTACACCCAAACCCACATTTACTTCCCATCACGATCCACTAGTAGGGTCTTATGCCAAGATTTTAACCAACCTCCTTGAGAATTCTTTTATACCATTACCACCACTTCAAATTTACGACCCCCTTAAACGCAATACAAAAGGGTTTGATGATACCAAAATTTGTGCATACCATCATGTGCCGGGCACGATGTGGAGAATGTAAGGCCTTGAAAATTGTCCTTACCCAATTATGTCCATCAAAACCAACTTTGACAATGATGACCTTCTCGGACAAGGACCCTGCTCCACCTACACCCATTCCCACACTACCCACTCAACAACCACAACCTCCACCCTCATAGCTCCCAACGCCACACACAAAATTTGAAATTAACATGGTTCACATAAGAGAAATTGCCACACAACCACCCAAACTTTGCTACGCCCAACCTGACCTCACAGGCTTTTCTCCTCCCATAGGTTTTTTCCCTTCATGTCGTTATACCACTTACCCTACACCCTCTCCATTTGAAAAATTCCTCAAATCAACATGGTACACGTCACTACACATGTGCAGAAGGGTAAAGAAAAGGTATCGACCCACCAACCAATCCTATACCTAACATACCATCGCACCCATACCTAAGATAACTATCTATGGCCCTACATACCCCATTTCTAATGGTGTCACACATCACACCATGCTCAAACAACTACACCAATCTCCACTCAAAATGTCCTTATATGACCTCATCCAAACCTTGGAATCCCATCGTTAAGCCCTCATGGAGGTTCTTCAATCTATCAAGGTTTTACCTAATGACCATACACCCTTAGCCTCCATTATCACACCCCATCATGTAGCATCTCTCACCAAATTACCACCTTCATCCTCACCTCAACTTGTTGACCAAGTGGCCTCCCTCGGTTTCTAGAGGAAGAGATCATGCCATACCAAAATGATGACTGGACCAAGCCCTTTTCATCTCTGTACACATTGATGACATATAGGTACACCGTGTGATGATTGATGGAGGTGCTAGCATTAAAATCATTTCATCCCATGCATTTTCTCAAATGTGCATACCTGACAATTACATGCACAAACATCTAGTCATGTTGCATTCATTCAACAACACTATCACATCCATGCTAGGCATTGTCATCCTTCACATTCATAGGGGCCCCCCGTATTTGATCTAGAATTGTTTTATGTTTTGAAGGGGAATTCAAATATAACTTGTTTCTCTGTAGACCACGGATCCATGTCATGGGTTACGTTCCTTCCACTTTGCATTGTTGTGTAAATTTTGAAAACGAAGGACACAATTATACCATTCCATCGACCCATCACCTTTCAAAACATGCAACATGCTTTACCGACCCATGACAATGTACTCATACCGGTTAAGCCGTCTACTTCCACAACCAATACTACTTCACCTACACCTACACCCACACCTACCAGTACAGCCGTTGCTTTCACCGCACATACCTCCTCCATGCCTACTGCTGCTATAACCTCCACGGATGACCCATTAGCTTCCCAATCCATTAACACCACCTCCGCATCGACCTCCGACACATCGTCCATACCAGCTACCCACATACCAACCATTGATCCCTTGGAAGGTGTTTTTCAATGCCTCACTCTAGGGGAGTACCGCCTATATAGAGTCAACACATTCCTTACTCTGCGTGAGTATTGAAGCCTTCACCAAAACCCTCACTATCATCACCATATAGGAGAATGCATCCTTTATGGTCCTCCTCACCTTCGTACTAGTCTCACCTATGGGGGACTCTATACTACCACCTACACACACTGAACCACCTTCATAACCCTACCCATTTTCTGCTGACTTCCAATCACTTACCAATCACCATTTTGCCCACACCTTCCTACACCGCTATGCGTGGAAGGGTTTTGGTTTTGAATTTTATGAGTAGGGTCACCATACCATTATTCCATGTACCACCCACAAACATAATGACCATAGTGGTATCGGCTTCCCCGAACCTTCTACCAAACATGCCTACATTGAATTCATTGAGGACCCTAGCCCTTCTCCACCTTCATCACCACCCTCACGATGGAGTCGATGGATCTTGAATCTATCCCTCCTACCTTTTTTTTCATAAACACCATTTCCTTGGGGCCTCTAACTTATCAACGCAAAGGCGAGGCCCCTTCCACTCTTCCATTCTTGTATCCTGAGATGATCGATGATGAAACACCAACCATTAACATCATTCAATGTCAAGATGATGAATCCATACTCACCTACCTTGGTGAAGAAGACACATATTCATCAATCATTACCTTCTAAGACACAAACCATGTTGAATGAATCGACTATCGAGATAAACATTCATATCTGGGATGACCCGCACATTCTAAAGATCGGATAATCTTTAGATGTTGTTGAAACAGGAAGCCATCACTTATTTTCTCTGAGAACATAACTACACTTTTGCTTGGTCTTACACAGACATGCCTAGTATTGACCCCACCATAGTGCTTCATAATATCTTAACCATTCTCGATGCCAAACCTATCAAACAAAAGATGATGAAAATGCACCTCACATTACTCTTCTCATCGAAGAAGAACTTTAGCGCCTTCTTTCCGTTTCCTTCATCTTACCTATTGATTATCCTCGTTGGATTTCTAACATTTTCCCTATCACTAAAGCAACAGGGGGACTCTGCATTTGCATGGAATTTCGTGACCTCAACCTCACCTACCCGAAAGATGACTTTCCCTTTCTCGGTATTGATCAACTGGTAGACCTTACTACGGGTCATGAAATGCTCTCACTCATGGATGGTTTCTCAGGTTATAACCAAATTTTGCTTGCCCCATAAGATCAGCACAAGACCACATTCATTACCCCTTGGAGGACCTTCTGCTATCGAGTCATGCCTTTTGGCCTTAAAAACACTGGTGCTACATATCGCGCATGCTTTATGAATTACATCTTCCATGATATCATGCATCACATATTGGAAGATTACGTGGATGATCTCTTGGCTAATTCTAAACCCCGTCTTTGAGCACCTCGCTATCCTCAAAATATCTTTGACCGCCTCATTAAATATTGCATTCACCTTGACCTAAAAATGTGTATTCATGGTTCTCTCGGGAAAGCTCTTGGGATTTATCATTTCCTTACGTGGTATTGAAGTTGACTCAACAAAAATTAAGTCCATTATGGAAATTCCTCCACCCACGAACCTCAAAAAACTATGTATCCCTGTAAGGTAAATTGCATTTTGTTCACCGATTTATTTCCCAACTCTCTGACCAGTGTCAACCATTTCATCATCTACTTAGGAAGGATGTCTCCTTTAAATGGGATGATGACTATCAAAAATATTTTGAGGCCTTAAAACAATACCTTCTCCAACCACCCGTACTTATCCCACCTAAAGACAACCAACCTTTTTTCCTATACATATCAGCTACCGATCACTCCTTGGGAGCCATGCTCACTCATTGTGATGAACAACATAGGGAGCAGGTGTTTTATTATATAAGCCGTACCCTTCTGGACTACGAAACCTGATACACTCACCCTGAAAAACTGTTCTTAGCCTTAGTTTTTGTTGCCACCAAACTCCACCATTACCTACTCAACCACAAAACCTATGTTGTGACCAACACCGACCCTTTACACATCATGTACGCTAAACCTTATCAAAATCAGCATACCACGTGATGGCTTATGCTTTTAGCTGATCTTGACCTCAAATTCATCCACCAAAAGTCCATTAAGGGACAAGCTATCACCGACCATTGGTGACATACCTATTACCTATTACTAGGGACTAACCCTCGAACTTTGATTTCCCTGATGAATCCATTGCTCACCTCTCTTTAGATGACGACCCTTACCAAATGACCTTATTGTTCGATGGTTCCAAATTTCACAGTGTGGGGTGGTGCGGGAATTATCCTCATTCCTCTTGATGGTGAACCCATGCCCTTATCATTTAAACTCAAATTGAATGCACCGAATATGAAGCGCTCATATTGGGTCTCATGACTTCCTATGCCCTAGATGTTAAGTCCATTAATATGTTTAGTGATTCTCAACTAGTAGTAAACCAAGTCAATGGTGTTTATCAGTATCATAATGAAATAATTCAAGAATAAAAATGCTACGTCGACATCATGTTGACTACCTTTGACCGCTATAAAATTCAAACCGTTCCACGATCTACCAATAAATTTACGGATACCATGGCCTGCCTTGCTTCTCAAATACCCGCTTCGCCTAACAATTTAGACATATTTGTTACCATAAAATGCATACCGAGACCTTCTTATAAATATTGTTGTGTTAACCTCATCTAAACTACCTCACTGAACACACAAGATCTTTGGTATAAGCAACTTACGGACTACCTTTCCCTTTCTATATTGCCTCTTGATCTCACACGTAATGGGAAGTGCACCTTTCTCAAAAAGGCCTCTCATTATGTCGTCATGGGTGGCCTTCTCTATAAATGAGGCTTTGATGGTATTCTCTTATGATGCCTCACCAGCTCTAAAATACCCTATACCATTAGAGAAGTTCACGATGGCATATGTGGAGGTCACTTCAGTGGCCTTGTTGTCTCTAAGCGTATTCTTCACCTAGGTTATTACTGGCCAACCCTTAATCATGATTGTTGCGACTATGTCAAACATTGCATGAAATTTCAACAACATTCCAACATTCATCATACACCTATTCATGCCTTCGGGTCACTCGTGAACTTTGGCCATTCTCTCAATGGGGTTTGGATCTTGTCAGAGAAATCAATCCTCATTCTTCCCAACACCATCAATGGATCATAATCGCTCGAATACTACACAAAATGGGTAGAAGCCATACCACTCATATCCACGAAAGCTAAGAAAATATGTGAGTTTATTAACCATCACATCATTTTTCACTTTGGTGTCCTCATCACCTCATCACGTGACAATGGAAAACAATTAAAAAGAAAACACTACAAAACTTTGCGATACCTTTGGCATTTAGCTTAGTTTCTCCTCACCTTATTACCCATAAACCAACGGCCGGGATGAATCAATAATAACACCCTCAACAAAATTCTCATGAAAGTGGTTGACGATACTGGGAAGGATTGGCATACGCACATTCCTTTCACCCTATGGGCATACTTCACTAGTATTCGCACCTCCACTGCGGCCACACCCTTTTCTCTAGTCTACAGTATAGAGGTTGTTTTTCCTCTCGAAGTCTAGATCCCCTCACTCTACATTTCTCTCCATGACATGCTTACTGATGATGAATTTTGTTAGTACCTCTTGGCACAACTAGAGTTATTAGACAAACATCATCTTAATGCTCTAGATCACCTCTAAGTCTATCAAATACACATCAAGCGTGCCTATGACAAATGTGTTCATGAACACACCTTCCAAGTTGGTGACCTTGTTTTGAAAGAAAATCAACACATAACCAAAGAAGAGAAAAGAAAACGGGGAAAATTTTCTCCTAATTGGCTTGGACCATACATTGTAACTCATACCTATGGATCATGTGCCTATCATTTGTCCTCACTTGAGGGTAAACTCGAACCTGAGCCCCTTAACGCATTATATCTTTGACCATTCTACTGTTGACCTCTAGTCCTATATCACTATTTATCTAGTTCATGCTCATCCCTTGAGCACCATTTACCTTTTCCATACCTCATCTCCAATGACTAAATAAGGATCATGTGATTACCTGTCACCCTTTTGCCTTTTCTTAAATATGTGCACCATGGCTCTGCACATGGCATGATTCTCATGGATACTTTTCATCTTATTTTAGATGAGATCCCATGGTTGTTCACCCTTTCCTTTTCAACAAGAACCAAATGCTTTGTTATAGTCTCATCCATGACTTAAAATCCAAAAAAAAAAAAGAAAAAAAAAAAGATGAATCCCTCATAAGGACATCTTCCAAAATAAGGGATCAACTCCTTGAGTCAAACTTCCAATATAAAAGATGAATCCCTCAAAAGGAAATCTTCCACCCTCAATTATCACTATAAGTAGACTGCACCCTCGAAGGATAGCTATAAAAAGCTCACAACTCTCTACATAGTTTTTTTCCAAAAAGAAGACTATTGTTTCTCAAAAATCAAAATTTAGAAGCTTCCGCATCGATCAGCTTCACGAAGACCTCAAGGAGACATATACTCATCCTGTATAGACTTCCTGCATCGATCAGTCTATCTAAAAGTCAAATATATATATATGCCTTTTCATCATGGATTTTCCTATTGTGATCTTGGCTCTATTACCCAAGGCATTCTACTTCCCATTTTATGACCCAATTAATTACTCGCACCTCTTACCTATTGTGGAGAGTCTTTTCACTTAATACCTCAAGGGACCTGCTGAACCTACGACATTTGGTGATCATGTGACTCTTCGTCACTCTTAGAATTATCAATCATGTAATGTCTTTAGGGTCTTATGTTCATTAGCCTATCTATAGATGTGTTTCATATGTTTTGATCCTTTCCAATTAGGTGGTTTTCTTGCCCCCTCTTATCTTTTCTCTTCTTCATTACCTTTTGATCTTCTTATACAAGACTTAGTCCTCAACGCTTACCTTTTGGGGTCATCCTCCCCTCTTTCCATAGTCACCCTCACCTGCAACATTTTTTTACGATCATCTACCTCCACCTATTAAACCCAAACCCACAACATGACCACAAACCTCCAAACTCATTTTCATCTTCTTCCCTAGCTTATGGGAGAACTACATCGGTCTGAGGTCCCTTTTTGTTGGGACTATGTAGGCAACACTTCTAGGGCATGGGGCCTAGAAGGTTAGCTCGACCACTCTTTACCCTAACCATTTTTCCCACCATTACCTAATTTCCTATTCATCTCAAAAACCTCGACATTTGAACCATATCCCACATACCTTTTACCACTTATATTATTTCACTCTTTTATACATAACCAATTTTTTCACATTTTACACTATCTCATGCATTTACATTGCCATTTGTTTCTTGAAATACCAAAATGAACTTCCATTCTTAAACCGACCGACTCGATCCATGCCCAAAAGACCGACTCAATCCATGCCTAAACTGACTTGACTCAATCCATGCCTAAACCGACCTAACTCGATCCATGCCTAAACCGACCTGACTTGATCCATGCCTAAACCGACCTAACTCAATCCATGCCTAAACTAACTTGACTCAATCCATGCCTAAACCGACCTGACTCGATCCATGCCTAAACCGACCTGACTCATCCATGCCTAAACCAACCTAACTCGATCCATGCCTAAACCAACCTGACTCTATCATGCCTAGCTCATCTATTTTCCATCCATATCATAATAAAGTAAAACTCATACACATCATAACAGCATCACCTGCATATCATCTATCTCCTCATATATACATGTGTGTATCACTACAATGTGTACCCATATCACATAAATGTGTATCTCAATAAAACATTCCTGTCTCATCATGGCTATCATCTCAAAAATGTCAGAACACACAGGCCGATATACTAAAAATAATCATCATCGGCTCGTAGGCTGCTATCCAATACAAAATTTCTTTGGCTCGCAGGCCGGTATCATGTACAAAAAAATAAATACAATATCTCTTCGACATGCAGGTCGGTCTAATATATCATACATACGAAAATGAATCAACATGCAAGTCGGTCCACATTAAATCATCGTGTCTCTCCAGATCACCCCTCTGGTTGCACTGCAGTGCTAAGTGCAGAATGGTGCACCTACCTACCTCCTGGAGATGGTCTCTATACACTAATGACCTCACCATGACCCTATCCTCGGGCTCATCGGCCCCTATGCTCTCCACACCTTTGTGAATGCGGGATCTAGTCCTCTCACTAATTACACCTTTTATCACGGATTGGAGGCCTACTATGCTATGTACTCGGCATAAGAGGCACATCTATCCCGGCTTGCCTAGCAAATGATCATGGTAATATCGTGCCCTCCCTAGGGCATCCTTGAAACACTGGCCATAGGCTATCTTCAGCAGCATGTCATGGTAGTGCCATGGGTCCACTACTGAATATTACTGTATAATGGGACCTTGTCCCACGAACTCGCACTAAGCCTCAACATTTGGTGCTAGATCTGAGTCGATCCTAGAATCTATGCTTGTGCCTATAGTTGGGCCTATAGGGTAGTAATCTGCTATGTTGAAAATCTTGAGCCTTGCGGACTGTCACCTATCTGTGTTGTGTGCCAAATAGCCTTGTAAATCCTAAACCTATGCTTGTAGGGTGGCTATCTACCCTCCATCTCTACCTACCTCCTCTCCATCTCCATCTCCCCTGCCTCTGCCTATGTAGGTACCTATCCCACCTGACCTACTACGGCGTCACTATCTCGGGCTTGTAATGTGGCAACTTTGTGCCTTTGTACTGTCGACTTCCCTATATGATACCAATTTATGTCACCAACGTAGCCACTTGCCCCTGTAAGGTGTCTCTCTAAACTATGATGGTGGCTAAGTCTGGCTACCCTAGCCTTAGTGGTACATCTCTTAGCTGTGCCACCCACCCCTTCCTACACCCATCTGTGACCCCATCATCATCAATATGAGTATCATATAGGCTACACCTCCTATCCAGGTTGGCCTTTGTAGGTTGTGGTGGAGACATAGGTCTCTCCACATCATCTCTCTGGTACTACGGGAATGGAGGCGGTACATCCTGCACTAATCCAAACTGGTGTCTAACCCACTCTATGGATATCCACTCACGCTCTCCCACTCTCCTCCCCTCTATCCATAGATATATCTATAGCCTAGATAGCTCGTGGCCATTTTTGCACGTATGAAGGAAGCCCACATACAGTCTCTAAATGATGTCCACCCGGACATCCTCCAAGTAACCTCCTATAATAAGCTACATCATGCGTACCTCTGGCACCTCGAGCCTCTCCCATAGCCAGTACTCATCACTGTACCCCACTCTCAAAACTTTCTATGGGAATGCATCTTCTCGGGGCATCCCCACTGGTCGAACACAAACAATGTGCTCGTATGCCCAATAATATATAATACGATGAAGTAATACGATGAAGCAGATGCTAAACCTCCATAGTCACCCGTAGGCTCATATCTCTCTATACACCTATGTCAACAATGTAGGTGCCCATGTGAATCATGTCTGATGTATCATCATGTCATGGAGGACTCCCATCAGTGACCTCGGGAACCTCCCACCCTCTGCATTGCAATGCGAAGTAGCACACTACCTCCATCATAAGTACCACTAACCTCATCTCCTCTCGATGAGCTCTATACATCACTCCATAGCTCATGCTAGCACTATGGAATGTTAGGTCTGTTGCACCCTCACCAAAAATGGGTGCTAGTAACTCCTCAGATGCCTCTGAAGAGATAGAATAAACATGGGCCCCCAATATGGGCAACCACAAGATCTTGTATACATCCTCCTAGGGTGATTGTCATCTCACCCATCAACAAATGGAAGGTATTGGTCATTGAGTCCCATCTATCAATGAGGGCAACCATAAGACTCACCTCCTGGACTACATGCCAGTAGTGCCTCACCCCTATCAATCCCACCTCTGCCACATGTTGCCACTCCTCTAGCGTCACGCTTGCCCATACTCTCAATAACAAGGGTGGCACCTAGGCTCTCATCCACAGCTCGTCTCTCACTTGCATCCCACAAAGGCACTGTATTAGTATACCTCTCCCAACTTACCCATTTTACCCATCTACCCGAACCTATCTAACCTAACCCTCACCTAAACCTACCCAAACCTAAGGTTAACCGACCACGGTCTCACTCGACCAACCACGGTCTTCCCTTGATGGGCATCGGTCACTTTTCTTGTGAGTGACACCGGTCACTACTACCCACCACAAGTCGGCCACAAGTCGACCAATGTCGATCACCAGTCAGACCGCCCGCCCAACTTTCCAACCCTATTTTTTCCTTCTTTGACATTCTACCCATCCAAATCCCTCTTTACACCCTTAATTGTTCCTACATTACCCTTTTGCCCCACCCCTTACCATCCCCTATTACCTTTTCCCTCTCTTTTTCCCATTTTGAAATTCTCCCCCAAACCCCCCATTTTTAAAATATTTTCTACATCAAATTAACTCAACAATCAAAACCAAAGGTTCAAACCCTACTTGATCTCACTTTGTCATTGTTGTGGTGGAACCTCGACCTCCGTGCCACTCCTCTCAATCCCTCTCTCGGCCTCTCGCCATCTAGTAACCTCCTATAATAAGCTACATCATGCGTAGCTCGGCACCTCGAGCCTCTCCCATAGCCGTACTCATCACTTGCATGCCCCACTCTCAAAACTTTCTATGGGAATGCATCTTCCGGGGGGCATCCCCACCTTTGGTTGAACACAAACAATGTGCTCATATGCCCAATAATGTAGTAATACGATGAAGCAGATGATGCTAAACCTCCATAGTGACCCGTAGGCTCATATCTCTCTATACACTTGTGTCGTGAAATGTAGGTGCCCATACGAATCATGTCGATGTATCATCATGTCATGGATGACTCCCATCGGTGACCTCGTGAACCTCCCACCCTCTGCATCCAGTAATGCGAAGTAGCACACTACCTCCATCATAAGTACCACTAACCTCATCTCCTCTCGATGAGTTCTATACATCGCTCCATAGCTCATGCTAGCACTATGTAATGTCAGGTATGCTGCACCCTCACCAAAAATGGGTGCTAGTAACTCCTCATATGCCTCTGAAGAGATAGAATAAACATGGGCCCCTAATATGGGCAACCACAAGATCTTGTATACATCCTCCAGGGTGATTGTCATCTCACCCATCAGCAAATGGAAGGTATTGGTTGCCGAGTCCCATCTATCAATGAGGGAAACCATAAGACTCACCTCCCAGACTACATGCCATAAAGTGCCTCACCGCTATCAAAGTCCACCTCTACCACATGTTGCCACTCCTCTAAGTGTCACGTTCGCCCATACTCTCAATAACAAGGGTGGCACTTGGGCTCTCATCCGTAGCTCATCTCTCACTGCATCCCACAAAGGCACTGTATTAGTATACATCTCCCAACTTACCCATTTTACCCATATACCCAAACCGATCTAGCCTAACCCTCACCTAAACCTATCAAACCTAAGGTTAACCGACCATGGTCTCACTCGACAAATCATGATCTCCCCTTGACGGGCATCGGTCACTTTTTTGAGCGACACCGGTCCACTACCCACCATTGATTACCCAAGTCGACCAACGGTCACTTTGTAAAGCCACCCGCCCTGACTTTCCAACCCTAATTTTTCCCTTCTTTGACATTCTTCCCATCCAAATCCTCTTTACACCCTTAATTACTTCTACATTACCCTTTTGCCCCACCCCTTACCATCCCCTATTACCTTTTCCCTCTCTTTTTCCCATTTTGAAATTCTTCCCCAAACCCCCCCATTTTTTATATTTTCTACATCAAATTAACTCAACCATCAAAACCAAAGGTTCAAACCCTACTTGATCTCACTGTTCTTGTCATGGTGGAACCTCCGGCCTCCGCGCCACTCCTCTCAATCCCTCTCCGGCCTCTGCCATCCTCAACTGCACAACCACTCCTCAGCCACACGAATCATGCCACCTGATCTTGTGGCCCCACCTCTCACTCACCCACTCTCACCTATGTGGCTCGCCACCCAAGCTCTCTACTATACTCTTTTGTCCTCTTCCTCCTTTTCTCTCTTCTTGTCCTTTTCTCCTTTTCCAAATGCACCAATGACTTTTTCAAATGTGGGTTTTCCACTTTTTATACCCTACCTGACCCGACAAACATCGGTTAACCCTTGACCATTGCCGGTCTTCTACCCTAGACTACTACCGTCGGTTACCATACACCGCCATTGGTTCATATAGACCGATGTCAGTTACCTGCGTACTCATTACCCTCTCATTTACCTCATTTTCCTTACCTCCCTTTTCTTTTGCCCTCCCTACACCTACTTGAACCACTTTACCTTCACCTCTGGCCCTCCACCTTCTTCAACCTCCTCACATCCATTGTTGGCTTTATTATTTTACCCCTACCTCAGCCTTACCCATGCCGTGATCTCGATATTTAGACCTGGACCATCTCTAGTGACCTTTGACCTCATGTGTTCGCTATACCTTGTGTTACTATTACTTGTGTTGTTGACCTAATGACCTTACCTAGCCTATTGTTGTGATTATTTATCCTAACCCTACCTTTGGTGTACTGGAACATACCTAAACATTCCTGCACCTAACCTACGTTGTGTTTCCTGACCTTATCCTATACCTTGGATACCGGATTAACTTCACCCTTGTTTGGATAAACCTATTAGCCTTAGACGATGTAGAGTTTGCCTGCTCTTCAATCCGGAGCGTCTTTGTAGTTTATACGTGTGTGTGCATTTGACTTCTCACTGCTACCTTTAACCCAGGACCATTACCTAGATTTCACAAGTAGACCTTTCACCCTCTTCCCCTACACCCATTTACCTTTTCTTCACATTTTCCTTTTATCAAACCACTCACCGCTTCAGCTGGCTACTTTGTCAGTTCCTGGTTTGAGGGGGATCACCTTCACCCTCACATGGGCTAACCACACCTTATTTTTGTTAGCATCACTTACCAATACAAGCTACACAACAAAAAGGGGAAAAAGTAGACACTAAAATTAGGTCACACTCCCCCTTTGTCCTTTGACATATAAACACCCTTTATCACAGTCACCTAGCCATGACCCCCTTCACCTCACTAGTGTTAATGTAATTAAATTAACTCATTATCCTTACCATATTTATTATTTAAATGTCTTATTTAAATAATAATACCTACATCTGATTCACCTAGACACCTCACCAAGCCAACTCAACTTGAGACCTATTCTTAGCAAGTTACCATAACTAATTAAGACTTTCCCAAACCCTAAAAATCAATGCCTACACTCCCTCTAACCACATTTACGCATGCTCACAAGAAGCTCTTAGTCTAATCTATAGGATAATGACACAAGATCCAACAAAATTAGGATGATCTACCTAAGTTTATTAAACCTAGAAAATCCCACCTTGATCGACGTCGGTTTCCCCTAACCATCACCGAGTTAACCTAGACCGTAGATCAAGATTACCCCTTTTAACCCAAAAACAACCTTATTCTCAAGGTTAAAACTTAGAAGTAGGTTGGAAAACATTAGGAGAATGTTGGAGCGAGCAAGAACGAGATCTCAAAAAGATAACACATCTTCAAAGAGCTAATTCCAACAAGAACTCACATCCAAGGAAGGAGATTGAGCATCTTCTCCTGCACAACCATCCTAGCCACGATCTAATTTATCTAAGCAAAGAAGAGTGTGCATGCAACCCATGTAAAAGATTTTCTTCATTTGGTAATCACTTACAGCCTCCAAATTCATCATCAACACCTCCATCCTTAACACAAAACCTTCAAGAATGAAATCCAAGTAAGTATAACGTCATACTTTCCTGGTTATTTCATTTCATAATTATTTTATCATTCATTGTTTATCTTGCTCCCTATTGACCTTCTTTGACATTTTCACCTCCATATACCCATTAAATCCTTTCAAGAGCCTATTCCCGATCACTCAATACCTCGTCTCAACCAACCAAAGTCCTTTGTACAATCACAAAGGAGACCTAAAGCTTGTTCTCGTGGACATTTTCGAGATCTCACAAAGAACTTAGGCACCGATTACCCCTAACCGCCATCGGTCACCCCGACCAACACCGTTCTCTATATTTTCCCACACAACCTAGAACAAATACCTACCTACCTAATTTTACCTCACCCTCACTCACTGTGACTTACCGTGACCTTTATCAGACTTGCAGAACCCAGAACCCACCATTTGACCTGTGGATTTTATTCTAGCTTAGCCTGTTAGATTAGATCTATTTTCTTATTGTGTTTTTAAGTGAGATACCTAAATCATTTCAAAATAACAATAGGATTTACCTTGTTTTCAACATTAATTTGTTTAAAATAGTGGATTGACAGCCATCTAGGAAGTACCATACTTCCTAGATCTAGCTCACGCTAGGCAGTTCACTACCCATATTGTTTAATTCTTTCTGGTGGTCTTTCTTTTTATTACAGGTAGTTCCTCCTAGCCAAAAGGAAGCTCTCATGGTTAGTTGTGGATTCAGAAGTCATACGTGCGTAACAACCCATCAACCAACATTTGAATAGGTATTCTTCCTACACTCATTACCCTATCTGTTTTTTCAACAATTCAAAGAAACAATCTAAGAAAATGGTGAAATAGTAATGGCTGCATTATGAAAAGTCTGGTTTTTCTCACCATTGGTGTTTCTTCATGAATTAAGAATCTAAACAGAGACATGAATGATTGAAAATATTTTAAGCTGTTTCTTGGTAATAAAGAAGAAGTTGTAACCGTTTCTTGCAATATTTTTAATGTTTTCTTCATGCCATGTGCAAAGGGTCAGTGATTGATCTTGTAAACTCATGAGTGCATTGTACTTAGAGAAAACAAAGGAGATAGCCATTTTCTTCTACTTTCCTCCATTCTCAAATTTCTTCCTTTCCCACATTATGTATAACTTTTGTTTAAGCATCAATACAAGGAGGAGTTTTTAGCCTCTTTGATGAGGAGATTTTGAAACTTTGAGTTCGTAATCTTATCTCATCTTGTTGCCATTTCGGGGTTGTTTCTTCTCATTAATGCATGTGTTAAAGTTTGTGACTACCATGTTCATGAATCTCATTTCTTACCCACAACATTAGTTTCCCTATCTCATTTTTAACTCCCTTTCCCACCTTCAGGCAGAAAAGTCTTCCCAGTAAGATATTGCTATCTTTTCACAGGGTCAGTGGAGTGCCCCTGTTGGATCCCCAGTCGAAAGGCCACCACAGAAATTCACCTTTTCATGTGCATGCATATACGGAAGCTACACTAGTTAAGTAGAGGGACTTAGATTCCCAAAGCATTGGAAAGGAATTCAAAAATTTGTTTGCCCAACAAATTTCCTGTAAACATTTTGGTGCCCACCGTGGGGCAGATTTAGCAGCATCTACACCTAAATGCGACCATAAGGTTAGAAAATTCAAAATTGAAAAATATTTTTTTGTTGGAATTTGAATGGCTATATAAGCCACATGGATTCAAATCATGGCTATTTTGGGAAACCCTCCTATTGAAAGACAAAAATTGTTCTTCCACATCCAAGAAGATGTTTCTTTAGAGTTGAGGGAAGCTATCTGCATAATAGACAAAGTGCCAATCATTACTTCATTGCCATGAGAATTTTGGACCTTGAAGAAGAATGTGCTATTGAATTGGAGAGGTAAAGAAAAATTCTAGCACCACAAAGAAGAGCATATATTTTCAAGCTGGCGGATAGAAGATACACTTGACAACAGAGACAAGGAGGACAAACTGATCCCATTTTTGAGGAACTTCAAAGGAGACAAGAGCTACTCGGAATCCAGAGGCTTCCTTTTCAAGCAACTAGTCACATTAGGAACCTAAGTGTTTCCAATCCTTTAGATGGTGAATTTCCATACATCAATGAGAACCTTGTAGAATTCACTGACGTGGAGACCAAAGAAGAAGCTAGAGAAAGAGAGGCAAGAGACGAAGAAGAAATAAGAGCTCAACTTAAAGAAATCGAGAGACTTCAAGCCGAGGCAAGACAAAAGAGCAGTAGTAGAAGCCACAACCTTAGCAAGGTTGGAAGCTAGAAACAAAATAGAATGGAGGATCATGAACGTGATCATGAAGCTCATAGGCATAATCTACCATGGGGAGGAAACACCGGTCCACTAGCTCTTGCTCAACCACTTCATGAGCTACCGAAAGGCTCAAGAAAAAACTTCCTAAAATTTAGAGGGGATGGTTCTCAACTCCCTAAAGAGCATGTAGTAGCATTTATCACTACTTGTGGTGTGTTGGGTGTTGAGGATAAAGATGTGCTAGTCGAATATTTGTGGAGTCACTTCAAGAGAAAGCTACCGAATGGTTCTACATACTACCCCAAGGTCCATCACCTGTTGGGAAGATATAAGAAGTGCATTCGAACATAGGTTCAAGAGCACAGAATATTTTTAGGATCTTTTGGTCCAATTGGTACAAATGAAGAAAGAAACCTCCGAGTTAATGAGGGACTTCGTAGCAAGATATGATAGAGTGATAAGAAGGATCCCTGAAGATGTGGTGCCTCCTAAAAATAATTTGAAGAGGTTTTTCATTAGTGATTTTCCATCAGAAGTAGGTTTCTTCCTCGAAGAGCCCAACCAAGAACATTGAGGGAAGCCCAAGACTATGCAATAGAAACTAATGATGATCTAATCTTTTCGGAAAGGTGAAAGGACCCAATGGAAAGAAAAAGGGTTAGAATTCAAACTTTTGTCATGGATTTGATGTTCCAAAAAAAGGCAAATGACTTGGTTGCCTTGAAGAATCAGCTATCTCAGGTCACAATGCGAATGCTTCAAATAAACCAAGATAGGCCAAGGATTACTCCACCTCCTCTTTATATTGCTCTTGAAGCACCACTAGTCAATGCCATTTGTGACACCAAAGAGCCGGAGGAGGAAGTAGAAATTGATGAAAATGAAGAAGAAAATATGGAAGACTATGAAAACTATCTTGAGGTCGAGGAAGTTGATATGCACAATGGCCTAATTGAGTACGTTGATGATGAGGACAAGGATGATGAAGAAGCTCCAAGTTTCTCATGTGTTTTTTTCACTCATGCAAAATCTAGAAAGGTTCTTCATCCTCAATGGTTGTGGTAAAGGATAAGAAGAATAAATAAGATTCTCCTCCAGAGGTCACACAAAATAAAATCATCAACAGAGGATCACCATTACCACCTTCTATGGAGTCAGCCAAAGAAAAACTAGACTCATTGGTTTTTAGGGATCATGCTACTATGCCAAGTAAGTCATCTAATTCTTCTCCCATCTCAAAAGTTGCTAAGAACAATTCTCCTTTAAATGTTGTTCCTGCAAAAACATCTAAGGTTCAATCAAAAGCTACACCCTCACCCCCTTCCAAGCCAATTGCTACACCCGAAAAGGAGAATTCAACACCCAAAGTAGCAAAGCCTCTACCATGTAAATCTTCCTCCATTTCTGAAACCTCTTCCTCGCTCACCATAACCCCATTTGACTTTGTGGAACATGCAAGCAAAACCAAATTCCAGCTCTTAGAAATAGAATACCTACAAACACACCCTGCCCAGTTTGACAGGTTCATTAATACAGTTCGTGGTGGTAACCTTATATCCTTGAGTCCTAATTCTAAAGGCTTACTACCCACACCATCCACACCACCTTCCCAAAACATGCTAGCCCTCAGTGCCTCCAAAACCAATAGGGTTGAACCTTTCTACCTGTCACTCCTCATTAAAGGCTTCCAACTAAATAATTGTATCATAGATTCTAGAGCCTCAGACAATGTGATGCCAACCAAAGTTACAAATGCTCTAGGCCTCACCTTGACCTGGGTAAATGACACCTACTACTCAATGGAATCTAAACAAGTGCCATTGGTAGGAAGAATCAAAGATGCATAGGTAGCACTAGCTGATTTTCTAGACAAGAAGGTGCTCCTAACCATTAGTAGTAGACATCCTAGCATCCTTTGGTATGCTATTGAGTAGGAGTTTCTACAGAGACCTAGGTGGAGAGATAAAAATTGATTGGTCATCTGTAACTATCCTAGTAAAAGGTGAGATGAATAATTTTCTACCAGTAAGAAAGATGAAGTTCATAGTACAAAGGTCTGATGATCCGAAAGTAAACATTCTCTTTCAAGATTGTGGGCTAGGAAACTACTTCCTCACATCAAGAAAAGAGGATAACTTGCCACTTCTCATGGAGGAGGAAGAAGATCAAATTTGGACAATGAAATTTGATGGTAGTCATTCTAGTGCGGGCTCGAGATCTGGTGTAGTATTATACTGTCCTTCCAATGAGTTGTACCCATTTTCCTAAAAGCTGAAATTTGATAATACAAATAACACTGCAGAGTATGAAGCACTGCTCTTAGGCATGAGTATAGCATAGGACATGGGAATCAAGAAACTGAGATGTTGAGGTGATGCAAAGGTTGTAGTAAAGTAGGTCCACCAACAATATCAAGTGAAGAATCCCATACTTTGGCATTACAGAAACAAAGTGTGGGACTGCATTGAATATTTTGATGCATTTTCCATTGAAGCTATTCTAAGGGAACAAAATGAAAAGGCTTATTCTCTTGCAGTGTCAGCTTCCCTAGTGACACCTCATCCTTCTTTTGGTAAAGAAAAGTGACCATTGAAATGGTATTTAGGCCGAGTGTACCAGAAAATGCAAATCATTGGCAAGTCTTTAATGATGATAACCAAATTCTATCTTTTTTAGAGAAGGAGGGATAATTACAATAATCTCTTCTTCAAAGGAGGTGAAAATCCACACCGAGAAGCAAGTCACCAAAGAAGAGAAAGAAGGAATTCAAGGGATTGATGATGAGGGAGTAATAAAATTGAAAGGAAAAAAATTCCCAAAGGCCTAGTATCTTTAGAAAACCTCTTTGACAAACATGACAGTTCATTCAAGAGAAATAAATGTTAGGAAATTAAGTATTAATGTTTACATTATTTATGTATTCGTTAAATACAAATGTTAGTAATTATATTATTGTTATATTAACAATAATATATTGGTTGGAGTTGTTTTAACAACTCATATGATTTGAGTTGTGTATTGTTACGGGAGTAACAATCACAACTAAATAGGAGATATTATAGGATTGAGTGGTTCCATAATAATAGGGAATCCTCTCCTATATATGTGTAATGGAGTTCGATTGAAGATATAGAAAATTAATATATTATTATTCATCTGTAAAACTGATCCAAATTCATTATTTGGTATCAGAGCATATTTGATCCTTTACATACTCAATGGAGTTATGAAATTATTGGCATGATGTTTCATGTCAGGCGAGAGGTGACTCGAGGATTTGTACGATGGTCAAATACCATTAGATTACAGTCCTTCCACCATTAGTTTTTTCACGTTGAATATTAACAGCCTGCTCAAGATATATTGGCCATATCATATATGTATCATCATGCTTGAGCCAGTACTTGCAGGTTGTAGACGTATGCACACGTGGGTCGATTGTGTTTAATGATATAGATGGTAGACCAGAGCATCTTATCAATCGGTCTACAACTATATTCACTCGATTCAAGCCTGCATACACGTGGCATCAGATCCACATTAAACAGCCGCCTATTTTTGAGCCGGAAATCCAAAAGAGAGAATTAGTTTTGATTGGCATTCGTACTCATTGGTGGAGCAAACCAATACAGAGCATATGATTCAGCTGTGTGCATAACAGTTTCAATGATTTAGCAGTGTTGACCGATCCAATTTTTCCTGACACACCTAGCATTGACAGAGATGACTGTATTTGAATGTAGATCTGCTACGCATGTTCTGGTTTGGAATGATCCGCATGGGGTATGATCTCAGATTCACCAATTTTCAATAGTTCATTCTCCTACGTCCATGCAATCGCACCCATCGTGTGGAGATTAGATTCAAATTTGAACAACTATTGTCCATCAAACAAGAAGATCACGCAGGTTGATAAAGGCAAGTCTTATTTAGACAAATTGTATGGTCTTAGTCCGTTGGTATATTAGTGCCTATTCTATTTAAATTTATTTGTTATTGTCAACATTCACGCACAGTTCCAATCGCCATGTAGTTGTTCGGTCATACTCAGGTCGTATCTATACCATTTTCACAAGTCAATGATTTCAGTTTTCCATACATTTTCTCTTAAAACATACTGTCCCATTGAATTGAAGTCTTTAATTAATTTGTTCCATCGTTAATGTTCAATGAGTCTTATATAATCCACACATCTCATTTAGTTTAGTCCTTTTAAGTGTGTAGAATTAAAATATGGTCAATCGTATATGTCATTGTGTTATAAAATGTAATTAAATATTACATTTTAAGTGATAGCATATTTACATATTTAAGTTTCTTTGTCATCCATTTTTTTAATTAAGTGGTCAATGTCTTTGGTTAGTATTGTTTAGAGTAATAGAAAACTTGTGTCAAAAATAAATAAATAAAGAAGAGTGTGTCATTGTTAGATGTCATTTTATTTTAGTCTTTATAGTGTCGTTATTTATTGTCTCAAATTGTTTAGGTCAATAATTTTGTAAAAAAAAAAAAAAAAGAGGGTGCATTTTCGGTTGTATCCGACACCTATCTCACAATGGTCAAGAAAATAAGAAAACAATGTATTCTCATGGAACCAATTACCATGGAGAGAGATATAAAAAATATACAAGATCAAGAAAATTCAGCTATGCTAAATTTAGAAGAAGGATATGAAGGTGACAGTGAATTTGAACCACCTAGATCTTTAAAAAGAAAAAGGTTGACAGCTAAAGAATACAAAGACCATCTTTTACGAAAGATGAGAAGTTCAGAAAAGAAGTCTGAGCACATTTCTCTAACCTAAGCGGAAGATGTATGAATGGAGGATGGAGGCATCGGAGGTGTGGAGGTCGGACGAGCGACCTCTCGTCACATCACCAATGACGGGGCCGCATGAGAATGATTTGGTGGCACAAGTGTGCAATGTGAGTACTTGTTTTTGAGTTTTGCAAAAATGTTCAGATTGATTGTGTGGTGTGAATTTCAGCTTGGTGTGATTCTTTTTCGAGTTCATGTTGTGTGTTGAATAAGTGAAATGTTCACATTGAGGGGGAACATGATCAAGCATGATCCAATGTTCCATTTTCATTTTTTTCATTGAGTATGTGGCTTTTCCTATTTCCCCAAATGCAAAAAAACATAAGTATGCCACTTAACAAATAACACAACAAATGAAATGCGCATCATGAGGCTTGATGAGGTAGAGTAACACATGATGTGAAATTGTTCGTACCTAGGTTTTGGTTAGCCTCTTGAAAACCATTGAAGGTTGTTCGGATGTGTTCTGCTTGAGTTCCCACGCTAGGCTAGGTGAAGATGTGTTCCCTAGAGTGATTTGGTTGATAACTGAGATGATTCCCGAGCGTGTTCCCATCCTCGTCGGTAAAGATGTGTTCCCGAAGGTGCTTGGTCGATAAGAAGTTGATGTGTTCCTTCTTCTACCTTGGTTCAAGTGTGTGCCAAGATCATGAGCAAATGAAAGAGGTAGGCAGCTGCAAAGGAAGTGTGAAAGTTATTTTGTTACCATGTAAACATTAAGGGGGAATGTTAGGAAATTAAATATTAATGTTTACATTATTTATGTATTCGTTAAATACAAATGTTAGTAATTATATTATTGTTATATTAACAATAATATATTGGTTGGAGTTGTTTTAACAACTCATATGATTTGAGTTGATAACAAATTCTAGCCTTTCACAAAGAAAAGCATAGCAATAAGTATTTGTTACGGGAGTAACAATCACAACTAAATAGGAGATATTATAGGATTGAGTGGTTCCATAATAATAGGGAATCCTCTCCTATATATGTGTAATGGAGTTTGATTGAAGATATAGAAAATTAATATATTATTATTCATCTGTAAAACTAATCCAAATTCATTAATAAAATCAATCTTCTTGGTGCCCAGTTGATTTTGATAAAGAAAACATTGGTACCCTGGAGTAGCCAAGGATGGTCAATATTGGAAAATGTTTCTTGCCCAAAGAAAAAATAAGGTTTGTTGCATTACTCAAGAAATACTTAGATGTCTTGGCCTACTCTTATGATGAACTCAAATCCTTCCAACCAAAGGAAATGCATCACTCAATTCCTTTGAAGTAGGGTGTTAAGCCCTTCAGGAAGAAACAAAGGCTATACAACCCAAAGATTATTGATACCATCAAGGAGGAGGTAACAAAGATGCTTAATGCAAGGATCATCTTTCCCATCCACCATTCAACGTGGGTGGCTAACATTGTCAGTGTGCAGAAGAAGAATGGTGAAATAAGGATATGTGTAGATTTTCGCAACCTAAACTAGGCATCACTAAAGGACAATTATCCTCTTCCTATCATGGACCATATCCTGCAAGAAATCACTAGATCTGAAATGCTTTCATTACTTGATGGATTCTCAGGATATAATCAAATAAAAGTTGTAGAGGAGGACCACACCAAGACAACCTTTACAACACCTTAGGGCACTTTTACCTACATCAGAATGCATTTTGGCCTAATCAATGCAGGAGCTACATTCCAAAGGGTGATGGATTTTGTCTTAAAATATCTGAAGCATTGCATTTTCATCTATCTTGATGATCTCACAATATTTTCAAAGAAGAGGGGAGATCATATCTATCACTTAAAACATGTACTTGTAAGGTGTAGTAAACATGACATATCACTAAATCTAAAAAGTGCATTTTTAGAGTCACAAAAGGAAAGTTATTGGGGTAGATTGTGAAAAAACATGGAGCACACATTGATCCTGAGAGGATTAGATCCATTCAAGCATTAGCCTTGCCCACAAGCAAGAAAGGAGTTCATTCATTCTTCAGAAAGGTGAACTTTCTTTGTCGTTTTGTGCCTGAGTTTGCTGAGTTGATGAAGCACATCACTTCCATGATGAAACCAAAAGAAAACTTCAAATGGAACAATGAATGGAAGGCAACATTCGAAGAGATCAAGAAATCCATTGCAAGGCTCGACTCTTGTATCTCTAGATTTTAACAAAGAATTCATCATGTATTGTTATGCATCAGAACATACACTCTCTGTCATTCTTGTTCAAAACAATGATGAAGGCATGGAAGCACCTATTGCTTTCATGAGCTATCCTTTGAAAAAGCATGTGCTAAAATACAAAAATTGGAGAAGCATGCTTATGTAGTGGTTGAGGTTGTAAAAAATTTCAGGTTTTACATCCTCAATTCCCATATGGTGGTGATGGTCCCTAACAGTGCAATCAAGTCCATCTTGACACAGCAGGATCCCAAGAGATAAAAGAGGAAATTGGATTGCAAAGACTCAAGAATATGACTTGGAGATTTTACCCTCCAATCTGGTAAGGGGAAATGGCTTATGCCAATTGATTGCTAAATATGAAACACTCAAAGTTCAACATGGCGAAGAAAATTGTGCTTGATCAACTTATTCGAGAAGATAACCCACAAGTTCTCTTTGTCACTACTACTTACGATGAGTGGTATGCTAATATTTCATATTAATTTACTTATGGAGAATTCCCTCCCATATTGATTACAAGAAAATGAGAACACTGGAAAGTGAAGGAAGCTAAATTTGTAATCTGGAATCATGTGCTTTACAAAAGAGGCCTGGATGGTTGTTTCCTCAGTACGTAGATAAAGAGAAATGAAATTTTTTTCTTAAAGCATACCATGACCAAGCATGTGGTGGAAATTTTTAGTAATGGTCACTAGCACACAAGATCCTCCGAGGAAGGTATTATTGGCCCAACATCTTTGTAGCAGATGCTCAAGATTGGGTTACTAAATGCAAAGCATCTCTAACAGTTTCGTTGAAAGACCACAACTCACTGCATTACCACTCAAGCTTGTGGTTATTGAGGAACCATTTAAATAGTGGGGGCTGGACTTCATTGGTGTTTTGAACCCTCACTCAAGCCCGAGGTACACCTATGTACTCACAGCAATAGACTACTTCACCAAATGGGTGGAATCCATTCTACCAAACAAGCCAACACTAAAACAATATGTAACTTCATCAAGGAGAATATCATAGTCCATTTTGGAGTGCCATAGAAGATTGTAGCAGATAATGCTACCTATTTCTCTTCAAGAGAGCTGACCAAGTTTTGATATAGCTATGGAATCTCCCTATCTCATTCTTCTAACTACTATCCACAAGGAAATGGACAGGATAATAAGTCAAAAAAAACATTGTGACCATTGTCCACAAGCTTGTAAACAAGAATCAAAAGGAATTTGCACAAAAGGTTGTATGACGTATTGTGGGAAGATATGATCACTCCTAATAAGGAAATAGCTATGTCACCATTCCAACCACTGTATGGAGTCAAAGCATAAATTCCTATCACGATCGAGATGCCATCTCTCAAGCTACTACAGGTAATAGAAGATGGTCAGTACAAGGATTCCATTGACAAGAGGATCCTCTTTCTTGAGAAGATGGAAGAAAATAGACTCCAAGTGGTGGATCACATTAAGGAGCACCAATTGAAAGTAAAGAAGATTTTTGATAAGAAGGCAAAGACAAGAGAATTCAAAGTTGGAGAATTCATCCTACTATGGGACAAGAGAAGAGAACCAAAAGGAAACCATAGAAATTTTGATTCATTATGGCTCAGCCCATTCCAAATTCATGAAGCTTACGGTGAGAACACTTTTCTTCTCTCATATTTGGATGGAACACCGCTAGAATTGCCTTGGAGTGGGCAATACTTGAAATTGTATCATTAGTGAAAGTGGGTTGTTCCCCGCCTTGTACCATAGATGTGTTTCCTTTTTGTTGTGTGGTTTTTTTCCCCTTCTATTATGTTTCGTGTGTTTCCTTCTTCTGATATTTATTTCTCAAAGTTGTACATGACTCTGCAAGGCCCAATGGATAAGGCACTAGTCAACGAATTATAGGGTCTAGAGATTGAGATTCTAGATTCCCATGTCATGTCTTCACTATGCTCAGTCCATGTCATGTCCCCAAGCTAGACCCACTATTGTCACCCTCAAAATCCCCCTCATTTTTAAATTCAAATTCAAAAATTTTGAGCTCATGCCCTCTAGAAGTGTTCAAGTAAAGTTGGAAGTCCAAAAAGATAGAGAAATTCATGCTTTGAAGTTGTTTAAACTCTCTAGTCTACACGTTTTGATAAATTTTCTATTTTCCTATCTGGACATGTGAAAATTTTATTGTTGTCCTCATTTGAATGAAATTATTAATATTTCTATGGCCATGGATTTTGAACCTTGTATTGTTTTCAATTCCTTGGTTCACAATTTTTTTTTGAAAATCGGGCGTGAAATGGTGGGGTTTTCTTCTTTTGTGCATTTTTTCCACCGATCGTGAATGACGGGGTTTTCTTCCCCATCAAATTTTGGCTCCATTATCCAAGGGTACGTGGACATATCTAATTGAAGGTGGGAAGGCAGATCCTTTTTGCATTTTGAGACATTGTGAAAAAAGGCAAAAAGTCATAAAGTGACCCGTAGCCTCGATCATGCTAAGAGGGAAAAAGTCAAATGTTGAGCCCACATCAAAAGAGTCAAAGTGGGGAGGTGGATCATCGGAGCCTTTTGAGTTTTTGAGCCTTGTTTCCAAGAGGGAAAAATTCAAATGTTGATCCCACATCAAAAGAGTCAAGGCGGGAAATGGGCCATCGGGGAGATTTGAGAATTTGAGCCTTAGATCATTGAGAAGTCAAAAGTTGAGCCTACATATTTTTCATCGAAGGTCAAAAGGAGGCGTCGTAGAGAAATTTGTGTTTTGAGCCTTTTTGTAAAAGGGCTAAAAGTCATAAAGTGACCCACAACCCCGATCATGCTATGAGGAAAAATTCAAATGTTGAGCCCACATTGAAAGTCAAAGTGGGGAAGCGGGTTGGAGAGAACTTTGAGGTTTTGAGCCTTTTTGTAAAAAAGGCTAAAATTCATAAAGCGAGCCGTGATTCCTTTGCCAATCAAGTGAAGCCACGTGTCAGGCTTATATCAAAAGTAGAAGGGTGAACCAAAAATGTAAAAAATGCCAAATCTCTATAAAGTCACAAAATGCAAAAGGCATCCTCCACACCCGCTCTAGTAAATTTCTCCCACGTGGATGAATCTGGTTTAAAGTTTCAAAGGCAAGATGAACGGTTCAAATTCAAAGTTACAAAACGAGTGTAATGGTTGCATTATGAAAAGTCTATTTTTTCTCGCCATTGGTGTTTCTTCATGAATCAAGAATTTGAATGGACATGAATGATTGAAAATATTGTAAACCATTTCTTGGTAACAAAGAAGAATTTATAACCGTTTCTTGCAATATTTTTAATGTTTCTTCGTGCCATTGCAAAGGGTCGGTGATTGATCTTGTAAACTCACGAGTGCATTGTACTTAGAGAAAACAAAGGAGATAGCCATTTTCTTCTACTTTCCTCCATTCTCAAATTTCTTCCATTCCCACATTATGTATAACTTCGTTTAAGCATCAATACAATAAGAAGGATTTTTAGCCTCTTTGATGAGGATATTTTAGAAACTTTGAGTTCATAATCTTATCTCATCTTGTTGCCATTTACTGAGGTTGTTTCTTCTCATAAATGCATGTGTTAAAGTTTTTGACTACTATGTTCAGAATCTCATTTCCTACTTGCAACATTAGTTTCCCTATCTCATTTCTCACTCCCTTTCCCACATTCAGACAAAGTCTTCCCTAGCAAGATATTGCTAGCTTTTTCACAGGGTCAGTGGAGTGCCCCTGTTAGATCCCTAGTCGAAAGGCCACCACAAAAATCCACCTTTTCACTTGTATGCATATACGGCAGCTACACCGACCAAGTAAAGGGACTTAGATTCCCAGAGCATTGGCAAGGAATTCACAAATTTTTTCACCCAAAAAATTTCCTACTAACAAATAGTTAGGATCTTGTTGGCAGAATTTATGGTGGCCCATCATAAGACTACCCCGTATCACCCTCAAGCAAATGGGAATGCTAAGAAATTTAAAAAAATACTAATTCATATGTTAACTAAGATCTATGACATCGGAAGACAAGATTGGGATGATAAGGTATCAACCGTCCTATGGGCATATGAGAAAACCTATAAAATATTCAACAAGGCCACACCATTTCAATTGGTGTTTGGTGTGGAGGATTTTTACTTGTTGAGTTCATGTTACCTTTGTTGTGTATAACACACCCAAGAAGTTTAGCCAATGAGCAAGCGTTGGAAGAAATAATTGATAAAGTAATGTAGTTATACAAAAGGTGATCACTTTCTAGATGGAGTCAAAAGACAGAAAAAGTAAGACAAAAATCATGGCATGATCATCATATCAAGAACAAGAAGTTTGAGGTTGGGAAGTTGGTGTTATTGTATGATTCCAAGTATTTGTGCCATTCTTGATTGGGACCTTACCTCATATCATACATTCTTGATTCAAGCGCTTTCAGTTACAAGTGCTAGATGGGATAAGATTACTAGGTCACTTCAATGGGAGTAGGTTGAAGCCCTACTATAAATAAGTCTTCTTG
This sequence comes from Taxus wallichiana var. yunnanensis, assembly GCA_018340775.1. Lineage (NCBI taxonomy): Eukaryota > Viridiplantae > Streptophyta > Pinopsida > Cupressales > Taxaceae > Taxus > Taxus wallichiana. Next base: position 53,572,102 of record CM031240.1, on the reverse strand, counting down.
GTGTTTGTAAATAAGGTCGTGTTACCAGTTAGTTTAGGTTTCCCTTTATGTAATTTCCTTTTATGTGTTTCCTTTCTTTTCGTTTGTTCTGTTGTTTGTTTTTCACCTTGGGCATTGGTAACCACATTACTTTTTGAAGGTTGTACATACACAGAGGACCACAGTTTTGTTTTAGTGTGGGGTGGAATGATGAAAATTATAGGCCCATAATATGAGTTGAACCAGTAGTAGAAGTTGCGGTGAATGGCCTGGTTAAAGAACTAAAGGCGTATAAGGGTAATAGGCGCAGTAAAGAAGAGATGGACGTAAATGGTTGGTGTCAAGAAATCCTTGAAGAAACCACATATAGAAAAAAAGGAAAATCGCAATAACAACATGACGTGGGCAAGGGAAAAAATAGGGGAAATGATAGAAGTTCCTTCGGTGTCGGAAAGCGCGTGGAAGAGGTTTCATTCGGGTTGTACTTTTGTGCACCGTAAGGTTGTAAAGGGTTTGCACACAAGTTGTGGTGCATGGGACAAAGCGCTCAAGACTGGATTAGTGGAAAAAGTCACATTTAAGGTCAAAGTATGGTGGTAGGTGAGAGAGCATTTAATGTTGGGAAAAGAGAAAAACTATAAATATATGGTCGAGCACTTCATTATTTTCATTGCATTTATGAAGAAAAGAAAGCTCTTGCGAACTAGGGCATCCAAAGCAAGATCTTTGCGTTGAAGAAATTATTTGAGAGATCTAAAGTGCATAGCTAGGGTAAAATCAAAAACTAGTAGGAAAGGAGTACACAGTGTGGAGAAGTTAAGTAAGAAAATGCCGTCTTGTGGAAGGGATTTTCCAGTTAGGGTTTGGTGACTAGGGCACGGAATTAGAAGGATTTTTCCACAAAGATCGAGCTTGGGGCTAGATAGAGTGGTAGAGAAGAGCAAGGAAAAGACACTTGAAGTAATAACCTAACTAGAAGAATGGCACCAAAGAAAGTAGTCATCTCACTAAAGAAGTCAAGGCCAAGGGTAAGGTAAAGAAAATGGCCATCGTCACAAGCAAAAATTAAGAATGGTATGTGGAAATGCAGTACCTAGATAGGGTATTGCTGGGAAAAGAATGGGAATCACACTTGAGAAAGATGACTATGTGTGACTATAATCACCACACCAGAACAATAGAGAAGGAGATGGATCTGGAGTTGGTTCATCTAACCAACAAGAGAACACTAAAAGGCATGCCCATTTACAATGATGAGGTAAAGGTTAAGTTGGAGAAGATTGGGTGGCTATAACTCTATGAATTGTCATACTTTGGAAAACCTGAGCGCCTCTACCAGTGGCTAATGGTGTGCATTCACGAATACCACTTTTATTTCACAAGGCGCAAGATGTGCATAACCCCCCAGCTAATTTCTAAGTTCATGGGCCTTATCTATGAAGGGGACAACATTGAAGATTACCTAAGTGACAAGGATGCCATCAAGAAAATAGTTGCTACATTTTACTATAAGAAAGGATCACAATACTTTGACATCGCTGACATCCAAGACCACTTAATGAGGATGGCTGCGTGCTTGGTAACAAATATTAATGATTATGAGAGATAGACTCAAGTAAACAAGGTATGACTAAATGTGTGTCGAAAAATATTTGAGGGGACCATATACAACTTGTTCGCTTTCATCGTGGATCAAATCATCAACAGTGCACAAGAAGATGAGAAGATAGTATTAGGAAATGTTCTCCTCACAATTGTTTTCTCGAAATCAGAGTGCCCGATGGGCCAGAAAGGGTTGTTTAGGAGTACCTAAAAGATGATCCCTTGCCAGCGAAGTGATTTGCAAACTATCTTGTGAGACCATGACAACCACTCACAAGGCACATCTAGAAAAATGGTACAAGTGCATGAGGGATGCATTCGAGGTAGAATGGAGGATTCTAGAGTAGCTACCCGCACTCATAAAAGGAGAAGCAAAATTCATAGTATATCAACACTTCTGCATTGGTAGATTTAGGTTGATAGATGAAACAATGAGCCCATGGTGCAATCTTCCCTTCTCTTTCACCGTGCTATATTTCCAAGTAGGGGTGAATAGGTTTAAAGAGGCCAAAAGACTAAGGTTCGACCTTAGTGAAGTAGATCAAGACCACAGAGAGCTACGTAGAACATTGGTTTACCCTAAGAAGCATGCATATGTGGAGAGATATGTCTCCCATGAGATACAAATGATGAAACTAGTGACTTTTTCAATTGCTGGAAGGGCTGCAACAGAATATACCTTCACATCAGGACAAAATTTGAGAAGGGCGCATACTTATAAAATGATGTAATTATCCCTGAGGACCCCATATGAAGAAATAATCCCACTCCAAAGAAGAGGGAAAGAGAAGAGGTGTAGAAAGCACCAAGTGTTTAGGCTACGCAAGTGGTAAGCACGCTGAGACAAACGTTAAGCCCAATACTTACACGAGGAGAAATAAGTCCTCGGTGAAGGAAAAGACTCCAGAGGAAGAATTTTCGAGCACAAAGAACCCTCCACCTAGGAGAAGTCACCAGAGGAGGAGGAAAAGGAAGCAGAGTCTCCTACTAGGAAGAAGCAGAAGGTGACAAAAGAAAATGACTCGGAGGACATAGAGAGCTTAGAGGCCTATAGAGGCAAGAGAGATGATGATGATGAAGATGAACTAGGAGGTGAGGGCCATCCTATCTATGAGGTTCATGACTCGGAGGAGGAAGGAGAGGAAGAAGAAAATGAATACATCTTTTCCAGAAGGGAGGATAACAAGGAAGAAGAAGACACTCAGGACAGAGGGGTAAGTGAGGAAGTTACAAAAGAACAAAGGACCCCAAGCCTCACCAAGGAATAGATAAATGAGGCCATGGAGAAGGAAGTAGCCAAAATCATTGAAGACCTAGTGGAACAAGAGATGGAATGCAGCATAAACCTAGTGATGAAGGAAACAAAGGAGGAAAGCATAAAAAAAGAATATGGCAGCATGGGAGGGGATCCTAGTTTGGATGTGAGCTTTCCTAATGTTATGTGCATAGGGAGAAGAAGTGAAAAACTCCATAGGTTCGAGGATGGGCTATATTGATGATCCAAACAAGGTGTTGCACACACATTTTCAAAGCACCATGCCAATAGAGAAACTCTTGGCTATGACATCATTTGATGAGGAAGGTGCATACCCTCAAACAAGGAAAATGCTTTCTTGGGAATTTGAGTCCCACATCGACGAACTAGAATTTGAGGTAAGCTAAGGGGAAATAATGAAGGTACCAGAGTCAAAAGGTGATAACCCCTTGGTGAACACTCAACGAATATCGATTTAAAAATCAGAACACACCGAAAAAGTTTTAGTAGAAGTGGAAGCGGACTCTTTAGGAGGAATGACAGAGTGAAGTTATTAGAAGTAGAGCTAGAGAATACGGAAGAGGAATTGGAGAAGAGATCGAAGGATTTAAAACATGAGGAACTAGTCGGTGTTTATTGAGGTGAGAATTAAAATAACAAAAAGAAACGGTATGTGAGGTATACAAGAAAGCAGAGATGATCACATATGCCATTTACTTGAAGCATCTAGATCTAACGCCACCTTCATAAAATTATGGATCCAACCTTGAATTCATAAAGGACTTAACCCATGTCCTCACAATGGAAAAATGACCCTAGCCTTGTATTCTCGTAGAGGAGGCATCGATGCACAATAAAAATGAGGACAAGATGAAGGTTGTGGCCATTATGGCCCAGTATAAGAAAGTCCTCATGGATGTGAAGATTTCCGCTCAAGTCACTAAGGCCACCTATGACAATTACACCGATAGAGATAGAGTGTCAAGAATTTTGGTCGCCACCCATGAAGCAGAGCTCGAGGAATTCTAGGAGAAAGACAAGGGGAATAGAGTGGAATGTGAAAAATTCTAGCCGAGGTTGAGAAAAAGTCAGAGGCTATTGAGACCTTATAGATCTCAATTAAGAACCAATTGAAGGAGTTATATCCCCAGATCACTCGTAGAATGGACACACTCGAGGATTTGGGAAAACAATGGAGGGGATCATGGAAGCAATGAATACCCAAGGAGAAGGGCTAAGCTTTGAAGAGGTGAGCACCCTAGTTAGAAACCTTTGTCACTAGGCACAAAGCAAAGTTGATATTTGAAATAAGTTAGAGCTAGACTTAATGAAATACTTCCTCTCCTCTTATAGAAATAATCAAAGTTCCTCATTCTTTATTTCTTCCCCAAGATTCTTCATTCCCTTATTCTTTCCCCAAACCATTCAAGAATGGTCATTCTTTATTCTTTGAGGAAATGTTCCCACGAGATAGAACAGGTGTAGTGTGGGGTAATGTTGGGCCCTAAAATATTGGCCAAGTACAAGAAGGCACGTGGGTGCACAAGGCCTATTTGAAGATAGACACGCAAGGAGAAAGCACGTAAGAAAAAGCAAAGGTTTTGGGACTTACCCATATTTTTCATATCAGACAACACGATAAAAGTGTGACCCAACTGTGCATGCGGAATGGATAAGGTGTCAGCCTGGTAGCTTGGTGCCCAAGGAAGGAATATACCTTGTGATGGAATATTCTAGAAGGCCATAATTGCAAAGAGTGGAGAGCTCAATCCTAAAGAAGCATGCTCCCATGGAGGACCACTTTGACAATTAACAATAGATCTACAACTCGCGAAGGCTTGAAGATGTTGGAAAAGGCTATAAATACAAGCACCCACCAAAGGAAAAGATATAGAGGTAGGAAGATGCAAAGCCATTCAGAATACTTTAAGAGATCCATAGGTTGAGATTACAGGATCTATAGGAATACATTATACTAAGGGGATGGGTTTTGAACATTTTTCTTTGTACTATGAAGGGCCCAAGTCCAGTTCTGATGCATGATATTGATCTGCATTACCATATGAATATGTGATTTCCTAAGTTATTGTAATATGGTTATCAACATGCTTAATATGAATATATGTGTGGTTCCAGTTCTAGTACATGGTTCTATGTTTATTTCATACAAGTGGGTGTAAACCCTGTGCATTTATTTTTGTTATGGTTCATGTCTATGTTCTATAATGCTTTCCTTATATGAATGAATACATTGGTCTAGAAGCCATTCTGAGCTCTAAGATGAATGTATGGTTCCCTTCCAATCTGTTCACTTAATTTTCTATCGTAAATAATGCATTCTCACATAACTCACATAAAAGAGGGACTCGGTGCCTACGTGTGCCTCGGGTGAGCACCCAACACCTGCTAGGTGATAGGCCAGTGTGCATGGGATTTCCTTGTTATCTGAGAAGGGATTAAAAATGAGTACAACTATGATCATCTTCCATGCCACTGATTTGTTCTCTGCAGACTCTAAAAATTGACTCGCAATATCATTCTTCTTTTCGAGGGATGCTTCAACATCCGATGGATTACCCATAGCTTTGCACTTAAAGATAATCTCCTTCATGTTATTAAACTTTATTCTCAAGGACCTTCTCGATATTAATTATTGGAAGCACAATGGAATGAGAGGAGGGGTGAATCATTCCTTCAAAACATTTACTTCATTTAACTTAACATTCATACATCACATTAACCATCCATTCAATATTCATAAACCATTATGTGCTTATTAAGATATGCAACATCAATCACAAGAGCATGAAACAAAATACACAACATAAGAACACCATATGTAAGTGGGAAACCCTCAAGGGGAATAAAACCACTGAATTTTGTCTAATATTACACATGATAAATACTCAAGTGAATATTACACATCATAAGAGATTTCTTTAGTAAGGCACCAACCCCACAAGGAGCACCAACCCCTAATTTAGTGAAACACCCACTGCATAAGGAGGATAAAACTAACTAAGATGAATAAGAACCAAATAATCCACCTAAAGATGATGATCTCCAAATTTTTGCTACCACAACTGATGGAGATCTCTAATTCAACTCATACACACACCTTCAAACCCTCATTACTTCAACTTTCCCAATCTTCTTCTTCTTTGACTTGTCTTGGATCTAAACCCTTACACATAATCTATAACCTTCATCAAAAAATATTTCAGCTCTCAAATCATACAATCATACCTGCAAAACACTTCTTCTTGGGTCACACTTTTCCCCATGCACAACTAGTTCACAAATGAACTCAAAACTTTGCTTTTATATGCTTCTCTTCCTTAAAACCGAAGGGAGGTAGGTAATTCATTAGAATTTCAACCAAAACAACTTAATAACATCCCAATACATTCATTAAAATGGTCACATATGACCCATATAGGTTGTCCATGCCCAAAACCATCAAACATGCACAAAACTAGCTCAAAATCTTATCACAAGGATGAACAAAAGTCAGTAACACCAAAACCATGATTAGTAAAGATATAAAATTCACCACACATGTGTAATATAACATAAAAACATCATCCATGGTTGTTAATTATCTTGGACCAATCAAATAAATCATAACACAAGCCAAAAGGCTCATATCCTTCACCAAACAACTACTTCTAGCACCATGTCTTCACCTTTGGGCCTCAAGACCACACAAGGTAAACTCAAATATGCCACGTAACCACTCATTAGAATCCTCATGACCTGTAAAAAATATACATGAAAGTTATATCTATTAAAATATCCATATGTTCAAACCACAACTACTTTCCTCTTCTCCAAATCATGCTACCCAGAAACCAGTTTTGCAAACTCAACTAGTTTGCACCATTTCTGACACTTAAAGTACCTAAAAATTCCTTCAATATGAATAAAATTAATACCTATCCACTCTCCAACTGACATCAAGCATCAAATAATCCATCTAAAACAACAATCACTTCATTCTTTTAGCCTGAGAAAATATGTCCTAAAAATCAACATACCTTCTTCTTCACAAACTGACCTAAAAGTCATATCAAATAAACTCACCAAGACACAAGCCATATAACAATATAAAGACTTTGGAATTCTCTTTCCATAACATATTATAACTCATTCCAACTCTGGAATTCCTTTAACCAAGACAATATCTGCAAATTGCTTCTTAAGCCTTTTAGGACTCAAGAACTTACCTTGAGCTCAACTCACTCCATCACCTCAAAATCATTACCAAGTTTAACCAAATCATGGAAAACCCTTAGAAATGATTTATAATCATAAATAAACCTGCACCAAGCCTAAAAAACTCATAAACATCATCTTACCTCATGAAACTACTTAACACCCTACTAGATCAAGCATCCTCCATATTCGACCCTCAAATAATAGGTCATAAATTTTGAATAACATATCAAAAACACAAATTTAATATACCATGGAAAGCTATCTAAACCATGATCACAACAAAACTTTAATGTAGTTCTAAATATTCCTGTAGATACTATAATCTCAATTTTATTACAAGCTGCTCCAAACTGCCCCAAAAACTAATCTTTATAAATAGGGCACACTTTTCCATATTTGACTTCAAACATAATCTGAAAATATCATTAAATTTTATAAAAACCCCAGGGATGAAAAAAATGTCAATGTATTTTTTACCTTTTTTGAAGAACTTTTTAACAAACCAAACTTCTTCATAAACAAGCCATTTCAAGTGGGGCCCATATACTGTCACATACACTAATGCACCCTTCTCAAAATATGGAAGATTCCTCTACATCACCCAATCATTATGTTGTAAAATAAATCAAAACAAACTCACCATACTTCTTTTCCTCCAAGTTGATTTGAGCTAAGGTTTCAAAGAAACTTACCTTGTTAACGATCATTCATAAAACATGATGATAAAACCACCTCATTATTTTTGTGAAACCTTCATAAATAACCTAATAAGATATGCCAAATATATCAGGTCACCATGCAAAGCATATAATTCACAACGAGCATCAGAAGGTCCACTTTTGCTTCAAAAACACACTGTAACTTACCTAGTTTTACCAAAACTGATGTATCTTCAAAATTATTCTTCAAAATGACCTGAAAATTGTCATGAAGCATCATGAAAACATCCTATAATTGTAAATTCCCACAATATAGCCCAAATATTCATGTAAATCTCTAAAAAATCTCATTTCCCATGCTTACCTACATGTATCTCACTATTTACTTCCCAAGGACATCATAAAAGCACTATACCACTGAATATTGACCTAAAAATCACCATACAACTCAGGTACATTGCCACCATAATGCTACCATGCTTCACCATGGCTGATCAACTCCAAATATCATGCCTCCATATCATTATGCATGTTCCAGGGCTAAGACTAGGCCCGTAATGACCTGACTCAACACATATGATCCATGAACTGACCTTGTTGACCTCATACGAGACCCTTAAACACTCATAAAACATCATACAAACCATTTTGACCACATGAACACCTTAAAATCACTTGGGGGATCAAACCATGACTAGGCCTATTTAACCACACACCTGAGACATCATGACAACTCACCAAACTTGACACTACCAATCAACCTTCATACTGACACTTGACAAGACCTCATGGAGACTCGGATGAACCCATGAAACCCTTTTCCATCAATGTACTTAACATTAATGACAATACAAACACACAATGACCAATAATAAAAAGATTAAAATTCAACTTCAAGAACTAAAATCTTACATAGATTTTTGTATACCTTTTCTCCACATAATAACTTTAGCAGTGGGACTCCTCTGATCACATATTTTCCTTTAAGACACAAAATCACCCTATTCTACCTCTTAAAACATGTGTTTCAAAATTGTTAGGATAATTTAAATGAAATATTGTTAAATACTTCACTTGTAGGTGTCTTTGAAGGTTCTTAGGGATATAAGCACACACTCCACATCAACCTTAGCCACCAACTTCACCTTTTTAGACCACTTGCATCACCAAAATGATATATTTTTTATTATACTATATAAAAATAACTTGTTATAAAACTTACTCAACTCATAAATCTAATGCAATCTCACAAATCCAATATAATCAAACTTCAAAGGCTTCTTATAGTCTTCTTGGTTATAATATTTCACTAATCTAATTAGGGTTTATCTCCTAGTATCAATCTTGATTTGACTATGAGAAATACACCATTATTGAAGGTTTCTTATAGTTACAACACAAACTCCTATAAACCATGAAATAGATCTTCTAAAGAACAAAACAAAGTCAAATTGAGTTCATACCAAACATTCATGTGTTTAACTAATGAAAAATCTGAGGTTTAATGACCATTAATGCTCAAATGTAGATGGAAAAATATCAAATACTGTTAACAAATAGATTTTTATTCAATATTCTTGGAGATCCTATCCATTCCATTCCTTGATCATTCAAATTATGATCTAAAAATAGTTACAAGAAGGCGTTTATACCTCTTTCGGTTTGTTCTCAACTGAATGGAAGCTTCTAAGACCTCTTGGTCACATGATTGGCTCTTAATTACATCATTAAAAGCCCAATATTGACAAGAAATTTAAGAATTCTATGACCTAAGTCATGAATACAACTTCTAACTCTCAATAAGACTTGTTAAAACTTAATATATATTTTGAATGCCCCAAGAACCCACCTTTACACCAAATACAACCAAAATGTCCTCAAAATTTAAATTTTCACATTTGGAGAGAAAATGCAAAATTCAAATTTGTGAAGGACTTGAAAATTCTAACACACCTAAATGACTTTAAATGACCTCTAAAACCTAAAAAAACACTATCAAATAAAAATTTGTAGGTTACAAACAAAAATTGCATGTTGGGAGTGATGATATCACATCAATGAAGCTTCAAGATTTGAGGCATCAGTGACATTCTTACATGAGAAGAATTAAGAGAGATAGGAAATGACACACCTTTCTTCTTGTGGTTCCTGAGTTTTCCATTGACATGGGAAAGTTGCCTACATAGTTCAAACATCACAATATTATCATTGAGGTATCTCAAGAGCTTGCAAGGAGTGAGATCAAACCATGAAACTATGATATAAGAGAAGTGTAGTCTTATTATTTCACCAACAACCCAAGGCATGTTGGCACATCACTCGGCCTGTAACTAGGTGCTCACTCGAAGTGTGAAGAGGTACTAGGTCCCTCTTTTATGTCATATTGTTCAAGGAGTTAGCATGATCATAAAAATATCCCAAATCCATAATATCCATTTAAGAATAAAGAACAACATGAAACAAATCTAAATCTTAACCATACGCAAGATTAAATCATACAAGAATCAAGAGTAACTTCACCATGTAAAAACCAATCATATATATGTATGAAGATTTTGCTGTAAACCAAAAAATCTTCATACATACATAATAATGTCATCATAAGTCATGTGTGCACATAAAATAGTAGCATAACTCTATTACATAACCGACTCTCTAAATTTTGTAAATCAATACATATTTATAGGTAGTGGGGACTGAATTTGTTTGTTGGTGTGTGTTATTTTCCACATCATTAGGTGAGTCATCTCACTTAGGTGAGATCGTAGGTCCATGTGTCATTTAGGGGTCATCATGAGATTCTCTTATGCGTCAATGCATCAACACATCAGTGCGTCAGTGTGTTAGTGTGTCAGTGTGTCATATGCATCATTGGGAGTTACACTTCTATTCTAGGAATGTAACTCCCCTCTCCACTGAGTTGTCATGATTGTAACACTAGGGGTTACTCAGCACCTCCTATATGTACACCCCATTTGATCTATGAGATAGAGGAGAGTTTTATGGCTTAACCAGGTTCTGCCCATGTTTCAAATCTTTGCATGCACATTCGGTTGATGCTCGCTCCTCCCGAGATCTCTTCACACTACATTCGCATGTCTCGTTGATGTGCACATCATCCCTCGTGATCCTCGCTTGCAGGTTTTAAACCCTCTTTCATGGTATTAGAGTGGATCTTGTGGATCCGTGCACTCTCATCATTCATTCTTGTGCGTGTTTTCCAGCTTTTAGCGATGATATCCAGATCTCGTTGCGTGTGTCATAATGGATATTCCATCATGCTCTTCTTGCATTGATTTGGGCATCATACCTCTTGCACGGGTTTGATCATGGTTTGTTTGGTCATGTTCAAGTTTCTGGTGTTTTCGGAGTTTGGTGTCTTCTCGGGCTCGTCAGTTCCTTGCTTGCATATGCTCATATTTGCATGCTCTACTTGCATTTTTGAGGGTACATGTACTTGGTTTTGTGTGTTGGGTGTGGTGGTTTGCGTATAACTCAGATTTTGGGTTCTACGTTATCCGTTGGTGCACCATTTTTGGCCTCTACGTGGACTGTGTGTTTTCCTCCTACCGCCATTCAAGGCTCGCCTGATTTGCATTGGTCCTTGGCTTCTAGTTGGTCACTCTCGGTGGTTCCTATGTTCTGTGTGATGTTCGGCCTCCCGTATTGAGCTCTTGTGGCCTGTGGCTTCACCCCACTCCAAAAATACTCACTATTAGCCTTGGCCGACACCTAGACCTGCCTTGTATATCCGGCTCATGCACTCAGTCTGTGGTTTGTGCATTCAATCTGTATTATAACACCACGTCGGCTTTGGCTCAAGGCTTTGTATGCTCTTGTGTGAGTGAGTCCTTCTTCAAATTAAACACATTGGATTTGGCCTACAATGTGGGATTGTTCACTACAAGTTTGGGGGTTCCTCTCTCTAATTGCTCGTGCCTACCGTTGGATCTTCTTGTGGAATGACGTGTCTTTGCATCGCCCAACCCGTCTCTTCATCCTCGCATTTTTATCCAACCTATGTAGCTCGGCTCGTGCATTGTGCCTACCTCCCTTGCCCTTGGCCACTCAGTCTTGCATTCAACTTAGACTGTGTGCCCTTGCATTGGATTAGCTCGTGGTGGAGGATCTTCTGACAGCTCCACACACATTCCTAGCTAGGCCATCCTCTACACAACCATTTCTTGTCTTCTCGGCTTGGTTTTCAGCGATTCATCGGGGAGTTTCAACTCTACAAATTTCCCTTTGATTAATAGTTAAGCACGTGGACTAGTAAAACCTACGTTGGAATCAAAAACCTACATTTTTCTCCTACTCGAGCTCGCAGTACATGCTGCAAAGGACTGTTTTAATCCAGTTGTTAGCTCAGTTTCCTCGCATGCTCACCAACAACTCTCCTCCAAAACGTGGGCCCCATCCCTTTTAAACTTGTTTGGTGGTTAAAACAAACCTCTTTTGTAATTTTTGAGGTCAAAAAACATTCAACATCACATGTAATTAATTTATAAGTTTGTTTTTGGCTTGATTAATCAACCTTCCTACACTTGTCAAAGACGGAGGGTGAGGTCCATGGTTGGCAGGAGGCTAATCCCCCCTCACAGTCAAAACAAACCCCTGTTAAAATTCCATGCCATTTCCAATGATTACCCACACGATACCCTTTGCAAACATGTCATGTACTTTTTTAATGTGTTTGCAGCATCTAGTGTATTTTTCCATCAGTTGCGGGAATCATTTTAATGCTATAAATTTTGACTCGCTACTCATTTTTTAGCGCTTCTTTAGTCAAAGTTGCATGATTTTATACACATTACATGATGGAATTTTCAGTTTTGTAAATGCACTACTTTTATAAAGTGCCACATTTGGGGGAGTTGCTTGTACTCTTGGGCCTACACAAACAGACACATTATCGACCAAGTCCAACGTCTTGCATTTGTGCATCTTGCACTTTTGATTCCAAATCATGGAGAGTGCTCTTTCTAGACTTGAGTGTCATAGGATAGCCTACATGCCCTCCACTACTTCTTACCGGGAGAGGGAACTATTCAACTCGGGCATGCTTCCATGGAACGTTACTTAGCCCACGAGGGTCTTTTACCCTTCTTGCTTGGGCCAATTCCTGCACCCACTAATCATTGTCATTTGGAAGACTTCCTCAACACTTGTGACCATGTCTTTGGTCACATGATGATGCGTGTCTCTCATTCTCTTTGGTTTCACGTGGCAAGACTCAGATCCACCTCACCGTGTCTGGAGCATTCTTCAATCCCTCTATGGAGACCCTTCTCATACCTCGCCCTTGTTTCTCTTTGCTGATTTAGTTATCTCCTCCATTTCTTCATGTGATGACAGTTCCACTGACATAGACTTGCTTGATTCTACTTCTGATGATGAGGATTATGCACCCAGTTCTGATGTAGAGCATTACAGAGGACTTCTCTCCTCTTTCTCTCACTATTCCAAAGAGTGTTGCCACATCCCACATCTCATCAAATATCAAGAAGTCTCATACATACATCACACACAATTGACCTCCTTTCCACTTCCATCAGGTGAGAACCACTTCACTCCTCTACCTTCATTAGATGACTCATACCTATTTGACATTGCTCTTCTGTTTGTTGAGCCCCCTCATTGGGACGAGTATCTGCTTGACCTTAGTCATCTTTTCATATAGTCTACTTGTGATGCACTATAGGTCTCTCATCCATCTACAGGTGTTTCAGAGGATTTCATCATCTCTGTTGTTGGGAGTGCCCCTTCCGGAATCATGTCACTTCCACATTTCCAGAGACCTTCATTGATCCACCCTTAGCTATGGATCCCTTTTCTATTATGGAGGATGTTTTGTTCCCTTCACATCACTTGGACATCCTTTCTGCGGGTGTTCCTCTTTTCACTCTGACAGTTCTACACACGTGGCATTACCTTTGGTTCCTTGGCACTCACTCACAAGACCTATGTCACACTTCCGTGCACCAGACTCAGAGAGTTCTTCATGTTTCTACCTTTAGTTTCCTTTGTGGAGTGGGTAGACTTCTAGCACATCATTTCTATCCTTCCTAAGGGTAGGCACATAGTTTGTTGTAGGTGGCTCTTCTTCAGTCTAGAGGAAAAGGATCTCATCATTGACATTCTTCTAGGAGACTTCATAGAGCTGCAGAGTTCAGATCCATCCATGACATCTTATGCATTCCTCTCATCTCCCGCTTCTTCTCTCTTCTTCTTCTTTCTAAGAGATTGCCTCCTTGTACATGGGTACCCTTTCAGGCTTGTCTATGGCCGAGACCCATATTTGGCATCTTTCTTAGATTAGAGAGTGTGATTTTCTCTTGTGGTGGATATTTTTCCCACTGGGTTTTCCTTCACTACTTGGGATCTTTTTCTTGTACGTGGGTACCTCATCAGGCTTTATGCCGGGACCCATTTCTCATTTCTAACTTACCGCCTCATCCTGAGTTATGATGAAGGGGGTGTTGGTTGTGTTATTTTCCACATCATTAGGTGAGTCATCTCACTTAGGTGAGATCGTAGGTCCATGTGTCATTTAGGGGTCATTATGAGATTCTCTTATGTGTTAGTGCATCAAAGACGTCAGTGCGTTAGTGCATCATATGCGTCATTGGGAGTTACACTTCTATTCTAGGAATGTAACTCCCCCTCTCTACTCGAGTTGTCATGATTGCAACACTGAGGGTTACTCAACACCTCCTATATGTACACCCCATTTGATCTATGAGATAGAGGAGAGTTTTATGGCTTAACCAGGTTCTGCCCATGTTTCAAATCTTTGCATGCACATTCGATTGATGCTCACTCCTCCCGAGATCTCTTCACACTATCATTCACATGTCTATTGATGTGCACGTCGTCCCTCGTGATCCTCGCCAGAGGTTTTAAACCCTCTTTCACTTTCCCTTCACCGCTAAAGATCCTCAAAATAGGCCGTATGCTAAGAATAGCCATGTGCCACTACAAGATAATCACAAAATCATGTAAGATTTCCTAATAATAAATTTTCTTTAGTTAACTTCTAGTTCAGATCCTATTATTAGCTCTAGAACTATGCATGTTGCTTGGTCTTCCTTCACATGAGATCTATCCTAAAATATAATTTTCTTGAACTGCAAGTCTTCTTGTTTTAATCTTATCTTCAAAACCTTTCTTGGCTGCTACTCCAAGTCTATATTTAGCTTTTCATTCCAAAATTGGCTAAGTGTTCGGTCTATCCATTCTTCGTCTTACATGTATCCCTGTCTAACTTAAGCATGCAAACCATGTTATCCTCATGCGTTTGTTCTTATGCACCTTTCTTCTGTAATTCCTCTTGTGCATGCTAACCTCTATTCTTAGGGACTTATTCATTTTCCATGCTCAACATTACCCCACACTTGCTTCATTTCCGCCCCCGGAAATGGGTAATCTGATTAATTTCTCCATGAATAAAGAATAAAAGAATGTCTGTCATCACCAAAGAATAAAATAATTTTGTCATTATGTAAGGAGGATGGGAAAATCCTTATTCAATGATGCTTCAATTGCATTCCATCCCTCCACCTCACTCTACGTACTTGTTTGAATAGATCCCCCATCATTGTACTGACTTCTTCAAATGTTATCTCTTCACCCTTGGCTTTGAATGTGTCAACCAAATTTTCAACTATTTGCCAAGGTTTGTCAGCACGTCCATTCTATGCATTACCTAGGGATACAATTCCTTGAGCTTATTCTTTATAGAGGTCCTTAATATATCAATAACATCACTCTTCTTCTCGACCTCTGCAAGGATCCTATCTCATTCCACCCGATTTTATTTGTTCTTGTCCGAAACTCCTTTAAATATTCGGTCATGAGTGGCAACCAACATGCTTACCACCCAATACCTGTATTCACAGTTGTCATAGACAACTTAAGCCATGTGAGCTGCAACATTAATTGATGAAAGAATCTCGGTGTACTAAGTTATGGTTACTGTGATCTATTCCTTCTCTTTTTGTTTCTACCATGTCCTAACTTCTTCCACAGACTCTAGATCCAATGGTTGATTTTTCATCTTGATTATGCACAATAAATCCTCCAAACATTAGAGGGTTGTATCCTACGTCTTTACAGGGGGTTAACTCCGGTGTGCACTAGTATGATAGAATTTTCTATCAACTATGCCTTCTTATATGCCTCACGCAACTTCCCTTTTCCTCCCATAGCTCAACCTTTAACTATACAATAATATGTTCTTTTCCTTGATCTCCCTATCTCTCTCGATAATATCCTTATTCTTCTCTTCTAACTCCTTTTCCAATGCTTTTATTTTGTTATTCCTCCCAAATAATATGGCCTCTACTTCCACCGATACCTTATTCAGTGCATTACATGCTTGTTCATCAGTTAATTGTTGAGAATCCACTAATGGATTCACTCTTGTGGAGCTCAATGAAGTATGGGTATTGATTAAAGCTCCTGCACTTACTTCAAACTTTGGTTCATCAACATGGGACTCAAACACCTAGGAAAACATCTTTCTCATGTGTGGCGGTGAACCTTATCAAAATATGAGCAATAGAAATTTTTGTATTCTAGAACTACACTTTAGTAATGACCACACAATACTTTGTTGGGATCTATATCAAAGGACATAATAGGCCCTTGCGGTATGTACGCATGTCTTCCACCCATGTGCGCACCTTTGAGAAACCTATCGCCAAATTTTTTTCTCCTCCATGACTCCCACCTTCTCTTTTTCTTCTTCCTCTTCAAAGCACTACACTCCACCTCCTGATCGACCAAGGTCTGTATAATCCCTACGAATTCTTGTTCCATAATGGTCTCTATCTCTAGGCTAGAGACACACATAGTATCTTGCACATTTGTTCCAAATTCTTCTTCTCCATCCACTTCTACTTCTCTAACCTCCTCTAAAGGTGCACTCTGCTCCTCATCAGACTCGTGCACATTATACATGGGGGGTTCTTCTCGTGCTCTCATACTGTTCCTCCTCCCCTCGTATCTTCACACTTCAAGCTCTCTATTTCTTCAGAGTTAGAACTTTAAACTACCCTTGGTTTCTTCTTCATCGATACTTTTATTTTACTAGGGACCTCTTCCTTTGAGTATAAGTACTCATACCTACATCTATTTCCTTTGTCCTATTGTCTCAGCCTTCATGCGCACTGCACCCTACTTATTGTAGGAGTATCTTCTATATTTCTTCTTTATCTCTACCTTCTTTCTCCTGAAGGGTCCTTAGGTATACTTACATCATCCTCTAAATATGTGCCTTGTTCAAACTTTGGCCACAGATAAATATACACCCTTGTTGCAGTGGCCCCAAAAATTAGTATTGTAATAGGATTGATCATATGTATGTCATGTGAGACATACCTTTCCACATGTGTGCTTCTTTGGGTAGACAAGTGTTCGATACAGCTCATGCAATGCTCCTGATCTATAGTACTTAGATCAAATCTCAACTTCTTTTCCTCTTTAAACCTGTTAACCATGCTTTAGAAGTATTGTGTTGTAAAGGAAAATGGTAATTTACACCATGGGCTCTTGGTGCCATCAGTAAGAGTGAACTTGCCAATGCAAAATTGTTGGTAAACTACAAATTCAGCCTCATCTTTTACCAAGGCTGGCAATTTCTCTGGGATCCTCCACTTGGTGCCAAAGGCATCGTGTATCCTCTTGTACCTTTTATGTATACATGCCTTTTATTCCGGTGTCATAGTATCACAAGTATAAGTTGAAAATCTCTTAGCAGAGGAGGGGTCTTCTTCAGGTACTCCCATATGTTATTGTTTGGCCCATTGGGCACCCCAATCTTAGAGAATACGATCAAAAGCAAGATATTTCCATACATTATCTTTTCTACATATGCATGGCATAAATTATATCTTATACAATGAAGGATGAGAGGTTGTAGATGGTCCCCTCAGCTATCTTCCTGCATTCATCCAACCACCTCTTATTAACTTGGGTCCACCTTTCCTATCCACTCAATTTGGTAAGTAGGCATGCAACCATATTCATCACCGGATTACTGATCTTTGAGATATCAAAGGTGCATCCCCTCCTTTCTTATACTCATATTCCTTATTTGTTTCTTTGATGAACCTCATTATCACCTAATTCATCATCAAATGACTCCCTAGTATAGATGAGTCTAGTGAACTTTGAGATTAATTGTGGGGTTATGCACATTCTCCTTCTAAAGCAAAGTAAAAATAATCTTAATATATGCATGATATTTTCCACTAGTATAATCTCTCAGGATTTCCAAAAATGGTAGTTCATACAATTGTAATAATCCATCCTTCTCCAAATTCCTCTGCACCAAGTCATCATACACTAGTTTATCATCGGCCATCCTCTTTCCTATAGGTCAAACTAGTTCCAAAGTCATGTCCTTCTCAGTCTGATTAGTTTGATGGTTATAATCACTTATAACCATTTTCCTTACGTGGGACACCCACTCCATCCCCATCAATACCCCATCTGGGTATTGCATCTCTGAATACCACTCCTCATTGAAATTTGCTGCCACACTTAGTTTTTCCTTTCCCTTGCCCCTTTTCTTGGGTGAAATGGTTACTTCCCTCCTTGGTGCCATTCTTGGTCAGTACTTGTTAGTTTTACCTTGTGCTTTGGTTTCCTCGATGCCTCAAACCTTTAACCACAACTATCCTATGCAAATTCTGCAAGCCGCGCCCTAGTTTTCAAAACCCTAACCAGAAAACCTTCCTTTCTTCACACTACACCATTCAAACCCATAGAAATTTCTTTCACAAACTCACTCTACGCATGTCCGTGTTCTTATTTGTAATCTAGTTCTCAAATCTTTACCTTTGCAATCGATATTTCACCAATACTCTTGAGGATTCCCTAGTTCGCACAAGCTCATTCGCAATTTTTCACAAGGTAAAAATGATTTACCACGACCCCTTATTTATAGTTTTTTATTTTTACCACATTAATTACAATGCCACCTACCACCGTACTACCACAATAAATTTAAATTTTCCTAATTTTCCAAGCATGTTTCCTCCGCGTGTCCAATGTGCATAACCCTCGTAGCCTTTCGGCGTGAAAACTACACCGACCACGATCTACTTACACACACTCTCAACGGTGAAGTACATCAACCATCGTGCATCCTATTCCAATTAGTTATCCCGCCGCTACTTACCTCATGTTGCCCATGCATTCATTCCTATACGTGGATTTTTCCTTTGGCATCATCCTTATTATCACCATATTCCTTATGACACCTTATCATTTTCCAACAACCATTATCACCACCACTACGTGCCCCCTCCGGTACTTAGGACTCCTATCACATGCTCTTGTTTCCTTTTTTCCTTTGACCTACCCCACACTAAAGGTATTGGTGATCCTTTTTGCATGATTTCAAGTAGATATTAATCATCTCTCGGCACGCAAGCACACTTATTACACAAAACACTTAACTAAATTGAAAAAGCATAACAACGATGAAAGGAAACACATATAAAGAAAATGCATTAAGGAAATATAAGCTAATTGGAAATACTGCCTTATTACAAACACTAAGAAGACTTATTTATAGTAGGGCTTCGCCTACTCCTATTGAAGTAACCGGGAAAACATGTCCCATCTAGCATCTATAATCGGAAAGTGTCTCGAATCTAGTATGTAATTCACAATATACGGTCCCAACCAATGCACTTTGAGCTTTTGGGTAGCAAATATGAACTTGGAATCATAAAGAAGAACCATCTATCCAACTTCAAGCTTCTTATCCTTAATATGCCTATCAAGCTATGCCTTCTTCCCCGACCTTTTCTGTCTTCTGACTCCATCTAGAAATGACACGCCTTTCATCCAACTGTATCAGTTTGTCAATGTGCTCTTCAAGTGTATTCTCATCAACCAAACCTTCGCATGTGTAATACGCAGAGAAGGTAACATGAATTCCATCGAAAATAGCCTCCACACTCGAACACCAAATTAAAGGGTGCATCTTTGTTCAAGATTTTATAAGTTGTCATGTATTCCCAAAGTACAACAAAGAATTTATCATCCTAGTATTTCCTTCCAATATCACAAATCTTAGTCAATGTGTGGATCAATATCTTGTTGAAAGCTTAAGAAGTTCCATTTTTCTAATGGGTGAGAGGGTTTTATTTTATGGTGTGCAACCATAAATTCTACCAACAATATCCGATAGTTTCATTAAAGAAATGAGTAACCCTATCACATGTCAAACTCAATGGAAATCCATATCGACCGATAATGTTCTCCCACGAAACCTTATTACCGTAGCTATCATGTAATCCTTTATAGTACTCGATTCTTCCCACCTTGTAAGATAATATGTACAAGTTATAATGTAGCGTGATCTAGTCCTGCACACGGGTGGGGAAATAGGACCCACAAAGTCAATTGCCCACTTTTAAAAAGGTTTTGCACTATTAATAGGCCTCAAAGGAATTTCATCTCTATACATAGGATTTCCAAGCCACTGAAAATGGTCACATGCCTTACAATATTATTTACATTCCTTATATAGTGTTTCCCACCACAAACCAACTAATAAAATCTTACATGTAAAAAAATATCCTACATAATGTCCACCTGTAATCCCACCATGAGCTTCCTCCATAATAGCTTTGTGCTCATGCTCAAGTACACACCGCATAAAAATTCATCCCAACCTAGTTTGTATAAGTCTCCACTAATCAATATATAAGGCATGATGCATATGGAAAGCTATTTCCTATCTCGAAAGCTTCTTCCTTCAGAGCCAAACCAATGTGCAAAAATACAACAATATCTTCTAAGTCATAGGGTGCATAGTTAAATTTGAATAGATGTGCATCCAACATTATATCCTTAGTGCTCTACATGTCCTCACCTGAATTAATCCTTAATAAATGATCTGGTCCGAATTTGTCTTTCCGTAAAGTAACCACCACTATAAAGTCAAATTCCTGAAACAACAAAATCCAACGACATATGTGCCCCTGTAAAATAGGATTTTTCACCAAGTACTTAAGTGCCATGTGATCTGTATAGAATATAAATGGGGTAGCTAGTAAGTACTATATAAACTTATGTAGCGTGTAGATCATGGATAAGGCCTCGCACTCCATATTTTTATAATTTTGTTCAGATGGGGTCAACTTCTTGCTTGCAAAAAAGTAGGATAATCAACAATACCTTCTCCAGGATGGGATAATACCATGCTAATGGCCATGCCAAAGGCATCCACATACACATGAAATAGTTTGGTCCATGAAGGAAAGCACGGAATAGGCATGGTAGCAAGCCTTTCCTTCAATGTTTCAAACATGTATTATTGTGCTTCACCCCAATGGAACTTGCATTTACTCTTCAATAATTCCTCCAAGGGCACAAAAATCTTAGCATATCATTTGATAAAATTCTGGTAATAGCCTGTGTGCCCCAAGAATCCACATACCTCACTCTGGTTAGTAGGTTCCTCTAAGCCCAAAATAACAACAACCTTAGCAGGATCTACCAACAAGCCTTCTTTAAAAATAATATGCCCGACAACGTCCCAAAAGGTGTAGCAAAATGAACTTATTAATGTTTAAGGAGATGCTCAACTACCGACACCTCTCAAACATAAGTCTTAAATTATCACAATGATATTTTACTAGCCCATAAACTATCTAATCATCCAAATAAACTTGCAAGAACTTATGAATAAAGTCCTATAATGCTTGCACAACAACAACAAAAAAATACTGTAGGCATATTATTCAATCCAAAAGGTATAACTATGTATGAAAAACTTCCCCATTTAGTGGTGAAAGTTTTCTTCTCTATATCCTCTTTAGCTATGCTTACTGATGATATATAGAAAATATATCGGTGAAGGAGTAGATATCGCACTCGTAATGCCTTCCTAAATCTCTTTAGCAAAATGTGGGAAAATAATCTATTACACATGTCTATAATCTAAAACAAATATTATCCTTCCATATTTATTTATACTTATCACCATAGGGCTACCCCACTCTAACTCTTCAATGGGCTCAATGATCCTATAATTCAACATCTTATCAATTTCCTCCTTTACCTTGACACATAGATTAGGATTCATTCTATAAGGCCTCTTCCTAACTGGGTGCGCACCTTCCTTTAACTTGATCCTCATCTCTCCCAAAGAGTGATGCACTCCCTTCAACTCATGATAGCCTCTATGAAATAAGTCCTATAAGTCACACAACATATCAATTTTCTTAGCAACCTTTGATTCAGAGTAATAATCACCAATGATGTCCTCTTTATGTTTCGGATCGGTCCCAATGTTGACCTTCTTCATTTTCATGGGCTCATGGTACATGCGTGCCTTCTCATCCGTACTATCTAAGACCTCATGCGTATCCTCGCATGCTCAACATTCATATTCTCCACTTCTTCATCATCTATCACATAAACAATATTACATTTTTTTTATTTTTCTAGGAAGGCACACCCAAATTATTCTACATATGTCTCTTCTTCTTCAAAGCACACCTCCGATCTCGATTCACCTAGTAACTCCCGTATAAGTTCCTCAACCTTTCGCACTAACTCCCATAGCGCTTCATAACCTTTAACATCTCATTCACTAGAGGTTTAGTGGAAAAATAGTCAAAGGTCTGAATCATACCTGTAGTCAATTCTTACCAATTCCATGTTTCTCTATTATACTCGCATAAACATAGTATGCATACACGCAACCTCATAAGGTGAAGTAGAACATGTGCACCCATAGTGAAGGTGGTACGTTCTCTTGCTCCTATGTCCATAGTCTCTCAAATTGCTGAACATGATGAGAAGTAAAATCCTTCCCATTGAATTCACATGTCTTGGTGGGCGCATTACTCCAAAGAAATCTAGCAAAGAAGGCGATTCTCACTTCTCGCCACTCTAAAAGACCATCTCTGTGTACCATCCACCAACACATTGTTATCCCATATAAGGTATACACCAACATATCATTCTTTCCACTTGATTTGTGCACAGTAATCTGTGCTTCCATAGCGTGTAGAAATACTTCAGTATTTCCTTCACCAATGTACCTCGGTATTGCCAAAACACCTAGCATAGTGTGGCCTACTTATGTGCATGACTATACTCTTCATCTCATACCTACTCATTTCATAAGTACCATGTGCCCAATTTTCACATGCAACATGTGTAGTATCACTCATAGGTTGTGCATCATCCCACCGAATAACTCCTTCCTTTGATGGCTCAAGTACTTCAGGATCTCTAATGGTGCACACATAAATTATGTTCAAATCCTCTTCACTCAAAGGTTCTACATAAGGTGCATATTTTACATCCGCCAAAGGAATGGTGACATGATATTCCTTGTTCTCAAAATTGATATATCGTTTATTAAAGAAAAAATCAACATTTTTGTATAACACTAAGGGTTCCCAAGAAATGCTAGAAAACTATTTTCCTTTGCAAAGCACCAAGACTTCAAAATCCCCAAAACTTGGTCCCTTGTATGGTAATAGTAGCATCCTTCAAGACTCTAATGGGCATGGATTTAGTCCTATTTTACATAATAAAAACATTTGAAGATGGATGTAATAGTGGTCTCCCATATGATTCCACACGTCTAAGGTGAGCACATTAACTTCTATACCTATATCAATCAAAATTTTACTCAAAATCCATCCATCAACAATTGCATTTAGAGTGATCTCTTTGTCATAATCCAAACTGTGAGGAGGTAAGTTAGCATGTAAAATATTTCTCTCGTGGTTAAGTTCAGCGTGCATGCATATTCCCCTTATCCATTCCCCAATAAAGGAATGATGTTTTCTTGTCACAACATCTTACAAACCTCCTTCAAATCATCAACATCCTTTTGAGGAAGCTCAACTATGTTTTCCTACTCCAGCTTCCGCGACTACTCTTTTAAGCATTATATCTCACCTTGCAAGTTTCTAATAACTTCCATGGTTTCTTGATAAACTTCCTTCTAATGAGTAGGGTATAGATACTTTGCATGTAATACCTCCTCTTTTGTAATAATAGGCTTTTTCTTCAGAACTTCCCTGACACGCATAGCCTTAACGCATGTAGTGAATAAAAAGGAAACATCTCGGGATCAGTGCTACTTTTGGCAGCCACTGATCTCCCACAATGTGATGTACTCTAACCATTCCCGCACCCTTATCTTACTTGTGATTCTTTCTTAGGTGCTCATACAAATCTGGGAATTCTTCATAATTATGGTTCTTTCCACAAAAGGAGAAAATAAAATTTTAAGGGCATTACACTTATAATGATCAGGGGATCCACATGTGTAACATGTTCCATGAGGGAACTCACTTCGTCCACCACCGAGACCTCGGCAGACCTGAATCCTCCATGGTATCCTCGACCTCCACCTTGACCACTTCCATCACAGGGCCCTTCATTTTAATTATCATGATGCTTGCCTTGTTCCTTGGAATTTTGTGTAACAATGGTATAACGTGCACCAATATAAATGACATCATGAATTTGATCAATCAACCTAAAGTTTTTTGTGTCATGAGTGGTAGAACTGAAAATATTATATTAACAAACACGTTCTTTCTTATCATGTGTTGCAATAATGGGTACCTAGTTGATTCATGATCTAAGTGACAAATATCACAATCTAGTAACATGGTGCACACTGATTTATGAGGGAAACTATCCTTGGTATGTACTTCTACTTCAAAATCTATGCACCAAATACCACAAAGATGTATCATGAGCTGAATTAACGGAAAAATTCTCCACTAGTTTTCCAAAGCTGCAACTGAGCTTCCAAAAATGGGTTAACTCTAGTGTCTATCCTCACAACTTGTCTCAACATATAGATCTACCTCAAGTGCCTCACATGGATCTGTATAAGTCTTGTTTGAGAGTTACCTTTAGAAAGGTGTGATCAAACCTCCACGAACCATTGGCATGTTGACTCGGGTGAATTTCATAAGACAAATTTGATAATAAATCTGTAAAGTGGGTATCATACTACCTTATGATTTTAGCCATGACCGCTTTACATTCTTCAAAGATGGTGACTCTATTCTACTCAAACTAAGGTATGTGGAACTCTTCTAAGAAAGCATCACACAACTTAGTATAGTCTACACAAGTCTAGTTTGAATCATATTTCCTATACCAACTATGCATGTGCCTTTGAAAATTAGTTCGTAAACCGGATTACCGTACGCTCTAGAGCTATAATCCCCTTAGTGTGCCATATTATTTCACACATATGCACATGCTCAAATGCATCCTAAATTCCTCTGTATTTTGGGAGATGAAGAGACATCTCAAAATAAATTTTTGGGGTTAGTACATGCCGTGTCCACTGATCCGTAACCTATATTACCTCTCCGTGTTTCCTCCACCCCCATAACCACCAGATCCAATAGATATCAAGCCACGTAATCCTCTTGATCCCCCTCTTGTGGTAGGAAATGAAAATGAGGATGCACTACCTTGTGTCCTAACAATTGTGCTCAATCGAACTCCCACGATCTACAAAGTTGTACTACTTCAAGATGTGATACCGAAAGAGGGATTCACGAGAACCGATGTCGAAAAGCGATGCACCACAACGAAGTTGCACTCTGGATGGTAATGCCAAGCCAACGCAATACACAAGATTCAAAACAATGGAAAGAAGATTGCAAGTAAGAAGAATGGGTCTGCTCATGCTCATAGATCGAAAAATAGGAAGTACAAATAGGGGTGCTGTGTAACCCCCATGCCTAAACATGGAAAGAACTCAATGACGCCACTGACGCATATGACGTTGACTGACACATATGACGCCACTAGAAGAGGAGTTACAATTCCAAATAAGGAATGTAACTCCTATGACGCATTGACATAAATGACAATGTCAGATTCTATGATAGAATCTGACACTTGTCATTTGACTTCCTAAGACCTATGACTCTCGCAAGGTGAGATGACTCACCTAGGTGATGTGGACGATGACTGGACAGTCACACACACCAACACCCCCCCTTCATCAAAGCCGAGGAAGAGGTCAAGGTAAGCCAGAACAGAAAAAGAAGACTCCCCTAGACAACTAAGAAAGATGTGTCAATGGGCCCCGCAACTAAAGGCCTGATAAGGTGCCCATGTACAAACAACATCTTTCTGGAAAGAAGAAGAGGACAAGAAGGAGGACTATATAGCCCAAAGAAGATGGGCGGCTGCAGCAGACCTCACCCCAAGAAGAGACCGCAAGTGAAGAAACTTCACCTCAGTGAAGGGCTTGGTGAAAATGTCTGCAACCTGATCAGCTGTCTGAACATACTGTATGTCGATGATGTTTTCATGTATCAGCTCCCATATGAAGTGCATATGAATCTCAATGTGCTTTGTCCATTGATGCTGAAATGGATTTCTACAAATCGAGATAGTGCTCATGTTGTCACAGTAGATAATGGTAGGCCGCCGAAAGTGGATGCCAAACTCGTCATAATACCCGTAACCAAACAACTTCATGTGGCAGTGTTAATCGCTCCTCTCAGATTCTCGCTTCACATCGATGATATGGCAATGGCATTCTGCTTCTTGCTGGACCAACTGACAGACCCTGAACCAAGAGTGAAATCGTAGCCTGAGGTAGACTTCGATGATCTAGATCACCGCCCAATCTGAATCAGAATCCAACCAAGTCAATCTCACCCCTCCTAAGTAATGAATACCATCCGTGTGAGTGCCACGAACATAGTGAAGGATCCGCTTTGCTGCTTTTAAGTGCAGCTCATGAGGCTCCCTACATAAACCGACATGATCCCGACGGCATATGATAGATCCGGCCGAGTGTGAGTAAGGTAGATCAAGCTTCCCACCAACCGCTATCGATAAAGGGTACGTCAACCAAGGGGGAAGAGCAATCAGAAACCAACTTAATCCCGAAAGAAAAGGAGTAGGTGAGGACTTGTAATCAGACATGTGAAACCGAGCAAGCAAATCAAGAGAGTACTTAGGCTACGAGATCATAATTCCTGAGTCAGATTGTGAAACTGATCCCAAGAAAGTAATGAAGCAATCCTAAGTCAGATATGGAGAACTTGTTGGCCAAGGAGATCTTCACAGAATCAATGATAGAGGAAGAGCTACCGGTGATCAACAAGTCATCAACATAGAGAACAAGAATAAGCATGGAGTCATCCTGTCGCAGAATATACACATTTGGGTCAGAGTGACACCGAGTGAACCCTGATGCAAGTAAAAAGGAGTCCATCTTGGCATACCAAGCCCGAGGGGCTTGTTTAAGGCCGTAGAGAGACTTCTTTAATTTGCAAATGAGGGATGGATCATGGACATAACCCGGAGGTTGTTCCATATAGATCTCCTCCTCTAGGTCCCCATGAAGGAAGGCACTCTTAACGTCCATCTGGTGGACTTCCCATCTGTTAGTGGCAAGTGATGGCAAGGGTTAGTCGAATGGAAGTCATCTTCGCAACCGGAGCAAAGGTTTCTGAGTAATCAACCCCAACTACCTGGGAGAAACCCTTAGCTACAAGTCACGCTTTATACTTCTCAACTTCTCCATTAGCTCCATACTTTGTTTGATATACCCACCTACACCAAACTATTTTTCTTCCTTTGGAAGAAGGGTAAGATCCCAAGTGTCATTCTTTATGAGTGAGGAATACTCCTCATCCATGGTAGAATCCCACTCAGAATCCTGAAGCTTCGTGGAAAGATGGTGGATCAGAAGCAGAGGTGAAGAAGGAGTGAGGTCCAGTGAAGTCTGAGCGAGTACGTCTCTCATCCAAAGGATCTCCAACTAAATCTCCAGCACTCTGTAAAGTTTTCCTGGCCCAAAGAGGTCCCGATGGCTCAGGCTCCAAGTCAGAAGATTCTTCACTTGAGTGAGAAGGGACATAGTCCTCATCATCACTACTGTCAGAATCAAAAGACTCAGAAGTTTGAGGATCGGGAGGAGTAGGGAGAGGTGGAACTCACTCAACAACATCATCATCCAAGAGTCGAATCGAATCAATCTGGGCAAAAGGACCTCAAGTGGAAGTCAAGTCAAGGATGACTCATCAAACTTCACACTCCTCTCAATATAAAGCTCATGGGTGGTAGGGTTCAACAATCGATATCCCTTCACGCCATCAGGATACCCGACAAAGATACAAGGTTTGGATTGTGGATCCAATGCCTTGCATTTCTTTTTGGGAATCTGAGCCATAGCCTTGGATCCGAAGACTCGAAAGTGCTCAACATCAGGCTTGTGTCCAAACCAGGCTTCAAAGGGTGTCATCCCTCTTACTACCTTGTGTGGGACACGGTTCTGAATATAACAAGCACAATTCACTGCTTCAGCCCAATACTGTGGAGGAAGAGATTTCGAGTGAACCATACAAGTAGCCATCTCCTTTAAAGTTTGGTTCTTTCTTTCTGCAACTCCATTTTGGGAAGGGTCAGAAGAACGTATACGCTGCAAAGCAATCCTCTAAGTGTAGAAATCCTCAAACCGTTGCTCACATACTCACCTCCATCATTTGGTGGGTTGAAGAACCTTGATAGACCATTCCACTTGTTTCTCAAAGAAGAGCCTTAAAGTTTTGAAAATGCTCAAAACTTAGACTTAAGCTTAAGAAAATATACCCAAGTATAACGTGAAAAGTCATCAATGAAGGTTAGTATATATAGAGCTCTAGTAAAAGAAGGAGATGGAAAAGGGCCAAAAATGTCACTATGAACAAGATCCAAGGGACGAGTAGCTCTCCAGGATTTTCCCTTGTCAAAGCTTTTTTCAGGGTGCTTTCCAAGGGTACAACCCTCACAAAGACCCTTAGAAAACTTAACTCGGGGTAGCCCATTGACCATTTTGTTTTGGCTCAATTGTTCAAGGTAACGATAATTTAGATGCCCAAAATGCTCATGCCATAACTTGCTAACCTCATTTGCATGAGTGAGCAAGGCATTGGGCGTCGAATCAGAAGAGAAGTGGGAAAAGGTATACAACCGTGAACGGTGATCTGCCTTTCCTCACCACAGCTGGGCAAATGAGTTAAGCTCACGAATAATCACCAAGTTAGGACCAAATTCCACTCGCATTCCTTCACCAAGGTGGGTGATTTGGTAAACTGATAGGAGATTGGTAGAGAGATTGGGAACACTCAACACTTGGTTAAATGTTCCACCTTCAATCTCTACCGATCCACTACCGGAAACCGACACATGAGTGTCATCACCCAACGTGATTTGGGACATGCCACATGGTTCAATGCTAGAGAATTCAACCTCTGAAGAAGCCATGTGGTGCGAGGCACTAGAATCGATAATCCAAGTTGATGATGGAGCTGATCTAGCTACGAGGGCCTTACCTTTCTTCTTTTCATTTTTAGTCTCCTTTGCATTAGAAGACTCACCTTTTTGAGCATTTTGTTTAACGGATTCAGGAACACTTATTTTATTCTTCTCAAGTAAATGAGTTAAGTGATCAATTTGTTTCAAAACAATGTTGCTCATCATGGCCAAAGATTCTTACAATAGAGCATTTATACTTTTCCTTCTTTGCTTTAGGCTCAAGTCAAAGTATGAGTGATGGGCTTAATCGGGGTTGGTTGGTCTTGGTTTCTTTCTTAGGTCGGGTCCTTATTTTCTTTCTTCTTTTCATTTTTTTCTTGCCCTTATTCGCCACAAGGGCATGTGACTTGGATTTTAGAGTCCCCATTTGAATGATTTTGTCCGTTCTCGAATGAGTTGGGATGAAAATCACAAAGGAGGGCATAGTCCAAGTACTACCCAAGGTGGCTTTCGTGGTGTGAAAAGTTGAAACAAAAATAGAGTATTCAGGACCTAACTTAGAAAGAATCGACAAGATCAATTGAGAGTCTTTCTTATCCACTTTACATTCCTTTAGAAGCATTCTAGTGCGGAAATTTTTTGAGAAGAAGGCCTGTAGGTTTTCAAAGTCACTAGGTTTAACCCTAGTAGTTCGTTCTCCAACTCATGCGCTCTCATGTCATCTTGCTTCCCAAACATATCATCGAGCATTTTCCACGCTTGATCGGGTGTTGAGGAAGTTTCGATGTGGAAGAGCAAGTCGGGAGAGATGGACATACAGATAAGACCTAAGGCTTCATCACAACGGTTGAACCATTTAGATTTTTCGGGTTCATCAGTAGGTTGGTCTCTAACCCCATGGTAACTTGGTATAACCCTTTACTTCACAAAACCAATATAATTTTAGATTTCCATTCGAAGAAATTAAAAGGTGTGAGCACTAGTACTTTAGAGATATCCATAATGAAGAGATAGAACCAAGGAATGCAGAAGGAAGGAGAGAGAAAGGAAACAACCACCCCAGAACAAAATTACACCCCCCGAGTTTGGCACTTTATAATTCAGTGCATTGATTACAACCAGATGCGACTGTGTTCCGAGAACTAGTTTGTCACTCACCTTGCAATTAGCGTAATAACGCGCAATGGTGGAGACAACAATCAAGGTTCGTAGGGCACAACAGATCAACACTGCAAGCAAGCACAGAAAGAGAGAAGCAAGAGGGGGAAGAAAGAGCTTGTGAGAAACAAAGTGTCTCACATCACACAAAAGAATCCCTTTGTTGTAAGACTGTGGCGGACGCGCTCACAAGTCCACAAAAAAGGAATAGAACAAAGCTCAAGAAAAATGAGCTGAATTAAGCAATACAAAGACACCCCCCAGAATGTGGCACTTTATAAAATTAGTGCATTTACAAAACTAATGATCCCATCATCTAGAGTGTGAAAAAAACATGCAACTTTGACTAAAGAAGTGCTCAAAACCAAGCAACGAGTCAAAAGTTATAGCAAAAACCAATTCCCGCAACTGATGAGGAAAAAGCCAATAAGCCTGCAAACGGATTAAAAAGTGCCCTAAATGCATGCAAAAGGTGTCGTATGTATGCTCATTGGAAATGGCATGGAATTTGAGATAGGGTTTGTTTGATCATGAGGGGGATTAGCCACCGCCAATCCTCGACTCACCCTTCGTCTTCGCACTCGACGAAGGTTAAGGTTAATAAAACAAGCCAAAAACTTACAATGCCAATAAATGTAATGTTTTTACCTTATACCTTTTAAAAATAATGAAACAAACATGTTTTTTAGAAGAGTGATAAGATAAAAAGAATGCAACCACGTTTTTTTAAGAAAAGTGAATAAAAAAATGTATTTTTAGAGAGATATTACCTGGCAGCGGACTGAGAAAGCCACGTGGGGATGAAAGGCAGGTAAAAATAGATAATGCAGTGACTTTCCACCGTAAAAAATGCCACAGCCGTAAAATGTAGTAACATGCAAAAAAAACACCTGAAAACCAAAAATGCCTTAATAACCCAAAAAGCCAAGACAAAGATGTAAAAATGCAACAAAGGAAAGAAAATGGCCGAGGACAGGAAAATGGGCAAAAAGCGGGAAAACGTAGGAAAGGAGAGAGAAAATAACCGAGGATAGAAAACATGACAAAGTGAAAAACAGCCGAGGATAGAAAAAATGCCTGAAAGTTAAAAACACTGAAGGGAGACAGTTGAAAAAAAGCCAGAGGATAGAAAAAAAAATGAACAGTTAAAAAAACGCCTGAAGTCATGAAAGGTTGAAAAAAGCTTAGGGAATGCAAAGGCTCAAAAAATGTGAGTAGACTTGCAAAAATGTGAGAGACAAGGCAAAAACGTGAGAGGTTTTGCAAAAACGTGAGAGGTTTGCAAAAATGTTTTGAGACAACAAGGAACTTTGAGACAACAAGGAATGAGGAAGAAGCTCTAATAGTCTCGAGTATACACCGTGAAGAAAAAACAACGATCCCAACCAAGTAATCATAGGTCCACGCCAAAAATGAGCTCTTCTTTTACCCTCGCAATTGAATCAACACAACCAACAAGAAATAACAAACAAACATAAAACAACCACAAAGATCTAGAAATATCCAAATATGAACTCAACCGATAAACAAACCAACCAAATACCTTAACTTCAGAATCGCTGAAACCTCAATACGAGGTGAGCAATAATTCCAAAATGATAATCGAAAAAACTTGCACACGAGGAAATGAGAAGAAACCAAGTAATAAACAATCGAGAAACGAAGAGTGCACGTTTATCAAACCAGCTCGATACCATGAAAGAGGGATTCGTGAGAACCGATGTCGAAAAGTGATGCACCACAACGAAGTTGCACTCCGATGGTAACGTCAAGCCAACGCAATACGCAAGATTCGAAACAATGGAAAGAAGATTGCAAGTAAGAAGAATGGGTCTGCTCATGCTCATAGATCAAAAATAGGAAGTACAAATAGGGGTGTGTGTAACCCCCATGCCTAAACATGGAAAGAACTCAATGACGCCACTGACGCATATGACGTTGACTGATGCATATGACGCCACTAGAAGAGGAGTTACAATTCCAAATAAGGAATGTAACTCCTATGACGCATTGACGCAAATGACAATGTCGATTCTATGTAATCCGACACTTGTCATTTGACTTCCTAAGACCTATGACTCTCGCAAGGTGAGATGACTCACCTAGGTGATGTGTACCAACATTCTCGTGAACCAACATTTTGTGATGATAATGTGCCAAAAATATACCTCCAACCGGACCTCTAAATAACATAGAAAATGATTGAGTTACCATATATGAATAAGCTACTTTATTATCTCCGTAACTCGATGGAAAACTAAATCTATCTATCGTTACTCTACTACCCACACTAGCTTGCTTACTAATGAATGTTGTAGAAATTGGAAAACCAAACGCAAGGGCTAGGTCACCAGCAGATCAAATTCACACCTGTGGTCCTTGTAGTTTCTACCAACACACTCTCATATGAGGTCAAAGAGGGTTCTCTACCATACTTACCCAAATGGTGGAGTTTCAAATGCTCTGGCTCTACATCCTCTGCGTGAGCTCCAAATCCTTCACAATTGATCTCTCTCCACAATGCAAAATTCACGCTTCTTCTCCAAATCCCTCTCGTGTGCCTCATTAAACTTAAGCCACCTTTCTTCTCTCTACCTTTCTACCACTAGGTATACCATCTTTCACCACACCTTCTCTTGCCCCCGCACATGGTGGGGTTTAGCTAGCCATAGGATGATGTTCCAAATCCAAGGTCACGATCAAGATCTTAATCTCTAAAGGGATATCATGCGAGATAAGATCCTCTCGGGTTCATGCAGAACTAGAAATCAACAACCTTTAGACATGAATAAGTAAAATCGCATAATCTAAAATGTAGCTATTTGAAACACCACTCCATCAATGATCTACAATAAATATCCAAGTCAAATCAACATTAGGCAGAGCCTATAATTCTTCCTGTGTCCAACCAATTTTCCTAAACCTCCAATTTCTCTTCGATGCATAAGCTACCAGCCACTCATATAGCTTTACAGGAAACACGTGAAAATGTCTCATAGATCTCATGATATAGATTCTGTTAAACCCACACACGTGCATCAAAATCAGATCTTGTGTTAAATATGTGAGCATGATATTCCTCTAAATTGTCTAACCAATCCTCAATGCTAGAAAAATTCAACCGATACATCTTCATCATGTAACTTCTTGACAAAGAACTGAAAAATATGTCCTAAGAATGGAACCAAATGTAGTCTTATTATTTCACCAATAGCCCAAGGTGTGCCGACAAATCACTCGAGATAGAATTGGGTGCTCACCCGAAGTGCATAAGGGTACCATGTCCCTCTTTTTATGGTAATCGGAAGTTTTTTCAAGGAGTTAACATGATCATACAAATATTCCAGATCTATAATATTCATTCAATAATAAAACACAACATGAAATAGATCTATATCTTAACCATATGCAAGATTTAATCATACAAGAATCAAGAGTAACTTCACCATGCAACAACCTAGTCATAGTTATGTTAACAACCAATATCCAACCACAAAGATCCATTATATTAATTGTTGTAAACCATAGAACATTCATACATACATAATAATGTCATCATAAGTCATGCATGCACATAAACTAGCATCATAACTCTATTACATAACTGACTCTCTAAACTGCATAAATCAATACATATTTATAGTGGGGACTTTCCCTTCACCACCTAAGCATCCTCAAAATAGGCTGCATGCTAAGAATAGCCATGCACCACTACAAGATAATCACAAAGCATGCAAGCTTTCCTAATAATAGATTTTCTTTAGTTAACTTCTAGTTTAGATCCTATTATTAGCTCTAGAACTATGCATGTCGCTTGGTCTTCCTTCACATGAGATCTATCCTAAAATATAATTTTCTTCAAATACAAGTCTTCTTTTTTAATATTATCTTTAAAACCTTTCTTGGCCACTACTCTAAGTCTATATTTAGCTTTTCATTCCAAAACTGGCTAAGTGTTTGGTCTGTCCATTCTTCCTCCTACACGCACCCGTGTCCAACTTAAGCACGTATTCCTTGTTCTCCTTGTACACGCGTCCTCATCCACCTTTATTTTATAATGCCTCTTGCACTTGCTAACCTCTATTCTCAGGGACTTAGTCATTTTCCATTCTCAACAAGAAGGTTGAAAATTGAGTGAATTAGGACCCATATTTTTCAATCAATGTTGCATCTTGAGAAGAAAATATCAACTCTAGGTTACCTTCAAGTAATTAGATGATGAACATGGTGAATGCATCATTCACCTTGGAAAAATTATGATTACTTTATTTGAGAGTGAGTTACGAGAAAATTTCATAACATTATGAGCAAGAGTCGTGCATCCGAATGGTCTTGTGCTTTGAGAGCATATACAGATATGATGTCATTGTGAACCTTTTGGTGACCAACAAATGGATTAATTGATGGTGGATGTTATCACTTATGATTTTTCCCCAATCAATCATCTGATTTCCTTCAATGACAATGAGGATGAATACTACCATCCAATATCAAGGTCTCTTGTGGATTTTTCACCCATTTCCCCGCTCAACAAAATGATCACATCCAAATAGCCTTCATGAAATTCACCTCAAGACAAAGCTTTTGGCACATGATAGGGCTTCCTCACTTGTCTCATCCATGATCCCAGTGAAAGTCCCTACAGATATGATTCATCTTTGACAACTCACCAAATGCAAAATATTTTGTGATTAATACCATGTTGTCACTTATTGGAATTTACATACATTATGAGATGCCCTTTAGGGTGAGCACTGCAAGTATGGAATTATCATTTACTCTTATGATCCTTGATTCTAGATCATATTGCTAAGCACATGTTAGAAACAATTATGTACTCTAAACAAACACACGATTACTTCCTACAACATACAATCCACTTGTGAAAATATTATCTTTAACTGGCTCCCTTAGGCCTCCGAGCATCCAACTCTTCAGGTCTTCTAGGTCCATGTGAGTGACATCACTGTCACCCACACCTAGATATTTTGAGACTAGGTTGAAAAAATTTCCATACTAGAGAATTTGAACTTCATGATTCCAAAAATCAGCAAGATGAGTGAAAATAAAACCAACTTCTTTCTACACTAGAATCCAAAACTTTCTATTTTTAGCATGTAGGATTTGGGAGCTATTATTTTGGGAAAATGTATCTTTTTTTCTCAAATTTTTTCTTCTAAAGATACTAACACACTTAGAATACCTCCATTTATTTTTCTTTACTATCTTTAGCAATTTTTTGTTTTTAGTAAGTTACTTTTTGGAAACTACTTTTTTGGGAAAATTAGTGGTTTTGCCTAGTTTGTTGTTTTCTACTACTTTTGAATGTTCTGAGTAGTGAGAGAGTACTATTTTAATAGGGTTTCTATTTTTAGTAAGTGGATGTAGTGATAACTTTATATTTTTATAATTTCCACTTACTAGTTTCCATTTGTAACTGAAAATACCCTCACCATAATCATCTCTTCACCGGGATCCCCGCTCCAATTTTCATAGTGAACCTTCTCGCTAGAAATATTATAAAATGAAAAAGAAACTTTTATGGAAAAATTTTCAGGTTTTTTTCCATTAAAAATCTCAAATGTTCTTGGGAGGATGATCTTATGTGAAAATCTCATTGGAATCCAATTTCAGGTTTGAAAGTTATGAAGAAATATTTATTTTCATGGTCATGGATGTCATAGAAAAATTTGAGCAACATGTCTAGTTTTGTTTCATGTATTTATAGGTATTAACACTTTAAAAATGGAGTTCAGGTAGAACTATGTAAATAAATGAGGTTTAAAGGAAGTTTGTTTTGTTTTTGAGTCATCCTGACAACTACAATTTTAACCACGGTTGTGAAAGCTAATTATGGTTAAAAATTAGGGTTTGATGGCTTGATCATGGGAGAATTTTTGTGTCCCATTTGTCCCCTTGGAAAAATTGAAAAAAGGAAAATAAAATTCACTTTGAGAAATATCATGAAAAGTGTCGTCATGAGGTGTAAGGAGAGGGAGATGGAAAAGGCATGCCCGGGCATTCCAGGATGAAAACTAGTCATATGAAGAACCTTAGAAGGGGCTTATCATGGGAGAAATTTTTGTACCATATATCCCCTTGGAAAACGTGACAAGAGGGATATGAAAATTCACTTTTGAAAAATATGGTGACACTTGACATGGTTTGGTATAGGCTTAGGGAAAGGAGCTTAGGCAATTGAGCACTTCGACAGGCTAAGGAGGGTCACATGAGGAAACAAAGAGGTGGGTTTCTCTTGGGTGATTTTTTTCCCCCTCTATACCCTTAAGAAAGGGATAATAGGGACCAAAAATTGTGTCATGGAGTAAGAAACTGACATGTGGCACTTTAAAGTTTGGCTAAGTATGGGAAACACACTCGCACTAGAGAGGGTTCAAAAACATTTCTCACAGAGTCTAGAGGGTCATTTTGAAATGAATATTTATATATTTTTTACTCCCAATACCATTTAAATATCAATCTAATGATTTTTAGAATATTATTATGCTTGAATCTCCAAACAAAAGCTTATTTTTCTTTGGGACAACAAGGTGTGCCTACAAAGATTGGGATTCCTTGAGAAACGCTTAGGTCTTGTAAAAAATGTGATGCATCCAAAATGTATATAATTCCTTCATATTTCCAATGCATATTTTTTTCATTATAAATACTTATGGAGATCATGGAATCATCTGGAAAAGTTCAGGCTCAAATTTTGACCACTTACTCCTTACACCGAAAACCCGATTTTGTACAATCATTCCCTAAACTTAAAAATATTCCCTAAATATTCCTTACTCACTTCCAAAACCTTATTTTATCTCAAAACCACATCCATATGATTATGACCTTTGTATCCTTCTTGGGGGATGCACACCTGCCTTGAGATGGCCAAAATTGGCCTTTCTAGGCCTACCAGAGAACTAGTCTTCAAAAGCACTTTACTGAATGGAAAGAATGCCCTGTTACATCAATTAAAAAAAAATTATGATTTTTTAACATATTAGGATGACCTACAAGGTTGGTATGAATATGATAAAAAATACAAATTGACTCGGAGAGTGGTTTAGGGATATTTTGAAGCAAATTTTTACATTTGGCTTAGTTTTCATGGTTCAAGTTTGAATTTTTGGGATTGAAAAAATGCATGAAACAAGTTGGCTCTTACTTGGGGAAATTGGACCGTAAGGGGAAATAGAGAAATCCATATATCTCATGCGTAGTGGACCGGTGCCTTATCCATTAGACAATAAAAACTTTATTATAAACAACATATACGAATGGACACACACACACACACACACACACACACACACACACACACACACACACCCGATGGAAGGGAAAAAACAAAAATTGAAAGGAAAAGAACACACACAATAGAAATGGAAACTATGGCACAAAGGTAGGATGACCAACTTTACCGCTTATAGAGTTTGAGTTGATTTCTTCATGCGAGTCAAATAAAATTGGGTTCCATCCCGATATTCTAGGTAATAAGTATTCTTCCCACAAAATTGTTTGAATTTAAATGGGCCAAGCTTTAGAGAATCAAATTTCCACAGCTCCCTTTGGGTTCTCTTCTCTTATCCCATAATAAAACAAGGTCTCCAATCCGGAAGCTTATATTATGTGTTTTTGATTAAAAATATTTTTCACCTTATATTGGTGTCTTCGAGTGTGTCCACTACTACCAATCTCTCTTTGTTTAATTTCTCCAAGTAGTAGATCCATTTATCAAGAGCATCTGAATAATCTACATCTTCTCGATGCCTTTGCAAGTGCAGTAAAGGAAGGTAACTCTTGAGTAATCATAATTTTAGCTTCAACCTCGTATAAAAATTGGAAAGGATAAGTCCCAATAGATTTTTTAGGAGTGATTCATTAGCCCATAGGGAATCATATAGTTTTTTATTTGAATCCTTTTGATTGACATCCACTAATTTGTGAAAATCATGACAATATTCTAGTTGTTAGAATCTACTTAGTCATTTCCTTGTGGGTAGTAATCAGAGGAGTGAGACAAATAAATTCCATGGTTGTAACAGAATTCCATTAGCTCACTTGAGGAGAAGTAGATTGCATTATCTGCTACGATCTTTCTAGGTACTCGAATCGACAATAATATTTTCCTTTAGGAAGTTACATATTGTTTTTGAATTTTCTTACTTCATGGGAATGACCTCTACCCACTTTTGAAGTAATATGTGGTAGTGAGTACGTACATATGGCCCATACTAGAGTGAGGGTTTAGCACACCAATGACATCAAGTCCCCACTACTAAAAATGCTCTTTAATGAATATGGTCATGAGGGGTAACACAATAAGCCTTGGCCTTTCTAAAAATTGTTGACATGGGTTACAATTTCCAACCCATCTGGATGTATCTTTCAAGAGGGTAGTAAAATAGTATCCTCCTATTATAATATTTTGAGCAAAGTGACTATAGCCAATAAATGACCCCCACAAACTTGGTCATGATATGCCTTAAATATCTTCATTTTTACTCTTCCTCCACACATTTGAGAAATCTACCATCTAATCCTTTTTGTATAAGAAATTCCCTAGATGACATACTTTACAACTCTAAGGTGCAGAGTCCTTTACTTTTGGTCGAGGCCGTGGGGAAATATCCATCGGTCAAGAAGTGAGCTATATATGCATATCATGGATTAGTTATACTCATTAAAAACACAAGAGGGATATCCTTGATCAGGAAGTTATAACAATTTGAACAATATTCCCACTCTTCTCGAGTGAGAAGCTCACATAATCTATTCCCTTACACTATCTTGGAGGGTTTGATCTCCATATTATTAGAACTATAATATTAAGTGTATCATAATATTTAGATCATAGTTAAATAATATAGAATAGTTTCTATTCTTATTATTTAAATATAAAATTTATATTAGGTTTGTTAGTTATTAATTAACTAACTATATATTAAATCGGGTGTGCCCGTCACTTAATATGGACATAACCCTTCGGGTTATTTAAATATGGCTTTAGGTCATATTCAAATCATGTGAATCATTTTGATTATGGGTAGATACATGGAGTAGAAGTATAGAGGAGAAGGATTCAACAACTCTGCTGACCATTAGGAATGACATTGCATGCACACTCCCTCGATAAAGACTGCCGCACAATAATACAAAACTGAATAATAATAATATAGAAATTGAAATTCATTCATGATGTCAATTACATTGATAGAGTTTACATTTATAGTGTTTGATCTCCTACAATGGTGGAGTCAACACTCATCTTCAATCCCTCATATCACTCTCCATGAATCTCTCAAACTCATCTCTAAGATATCTCTAGCTAATCTCTAGGATATATCTCACACTAAAATAGCTACGTGAGTTGTTCTTACAACTCACCAATAATAAAACTATTACAACTATATTATTAATATGAGTTCTATAAACTCATTATTACTAATATTAAAATTTATGTAATAATGTTACACAAAATTTTGGTAACATTCACTCCCCTACCGCTAACATTATTAACTCCAAATATACACTCCCTAATGTTGACATGGTAAAACATAACTCCTTTTACCGCAACATACGCATGTGCTTGCCTCATAATCTGGATCAAAGAAAGGTGTGTAAACTTCCAACTGGCTGACTTTCTTGCTACACATGACCACAAATATGTGAAGGAACACATCCCACATTTACTCCATGAAAATAATGCACTCATAATTCCACTAGTGGATCATCTTCATAAAGAAGGAAGGCAATGAGGATCGCTACATCAGCAAAAGTTTTCTAACTTTTTACATCTCGTGGTTTTCTAGATCTACCACCAACCCTTTCCAAATCTATAAGTGTTACAATAAACTTAGAGACATACTCTATAATGTTTTCTTCTAAGAGGTTACATATAGGAATTTCTCACACATTACAATTGAACAAGAATGTGATATCTATTCTTATTTTCAGAAAATAAACACACAACTGAAAAAATGAAATGCCACAACACCATTATGTGGCCCTATCGTCATGGCTGGTGAGAGGTCACTGATTGACCTCATTCCTCCATTTCCTCCTTCCTCCATTTTAATTATGTTGCTACCTCAATGGAATTTGACCTTGAAGGTCAAAAACATGCTAAATAGACATCATATTCCACCAAAAATGCGTCTATAAGGCATTTTTAAAAAAATTTGGAACTTTTATGATGATCGAATCTTGACAACAAAATACATTTGACTTATATTTTTGACTCTTTTAATGACACTTGGAAGACTGATTTGACAATTTGACAACCTTAAAGACTCTATTTTCCAATAAGTTATCCAACAACTATGGAACAATTTTTAAAAAAGGTAATAATATAACATTACTTTTTAAATAACATCCAAACTATTACTATGACAATATCCCTATAGACGCTAAACTATTACAAAGATGATTGAAATGACATAACAAACTATTGCCTTTTAGAACTCACTACTTTAAATCAGTATTGACAAGTATTCATATTAAAATAAAAAGAAACCTAATACTCTAAATCGGATAAACTCTTTGGAATACACGCATGACTCCTACACTCAAAAATATAAATTTAAATTTAAATAACACTCAAACTTTGACAAAACGACCTATTGAAGAAATCATGCATGAAGATTGAGACTTTTGAGCTTGAGTCTGAGCTATAATAATATGTTGTAGTCAGAGTCGTCCAAGTTGACAAGAATTTGAGGAGCTCGACAATATCATGAATTAGAATGAGTTGTTCTTTCTTTTGCAAATGTCTTGCACATCAGGTCACACAAGGCATGCATGTGGGTGCTCAAATGGAAGATCAATTTCCTTAATTTTGTAGTTGAATTACCCATTTTTAACCTCAATCAACACGTTGGGCGTTGGAAATTGATGTAAGTAACTCAAAGTTGCAAGTCCCAGGAAATATTTCCCACAAGCCAATATTC
Source organism: Taxus wallichiana var. yunnanensis (assembly GCA_018340775.1). Taxonomy (NCBI): domain Eukaryota; kingdom Viridiplantae; phylum Streptophyta; class Pinopsida; order Cupressales; family Taxaceae; genus Taxus; species Taxus wallichiana. Next base: position 53,531,003 of record CM031240.1, on the reverse strand, counting down.
CATCAATCTTTTCTATGGAATAGATATTCCTCTTCTGACTTCAGTAACAACGAGGCTTGAGCTTTGGATTCCAGCAAGAACATATTGAAGCGATCTTCTAGAGGATCAGATGCTTCTCGGTTGCATGGATCAATAAGAACAGATCAAAGGAGTATTGTAATGATAAATTAGACAGTCATATTCAATTGGATTTTAAATGCTCTATGAACTATAAAAATGATCTGACTGATGGTAGTTGTGCTTTAATATAGGTTCACACAGGATGCAAAACTCTAACATGCATTAAAATTTAATCATAGTGCATTTTTCTAAGCTCCACCAAGAACAAAAATAATGTCTCACACCTTTCCTTATTTGTCCACTCATAACTAATTGATCCTTGGCTGAAATAGAGGTTCAAATCTATTGTGTTTCCCAGTTGAGGTGAACAATAAAACTTTATGTAGAGATTAGACGAGACCTGAGAAAACATTTTGAGATATATCTACCTTGTAATACTCAAACTCGTGTCTGAGTCATTCCTTAGTGGATTTCTTCAATGATCTTGATCTTTGTTGATTGAGAATACTCATCAACAAAATTTAATTCTCAGGGGTGAATATAAATAAGACTACCCCTCACAATATTCAAAAATCCATTGTACACACCAGAAAAACTATCCTGCTCGATACCACTGATAAAAACTACACAATAATAAAACACCGAATAATAATAATATAGAAACTGAAATTCATTCGTGATGTCAATTACATTGAAAGAGTTTACATTTATAGTGTTTGATCTCCTACAATGGTGGAGTCAACACTCATCTTCAATCCCTCATATCACTCTTCATGAATCTCTCAAACTCATCCCTAAGATATCTCTAGCTAATCTCTAGGATATCTCTCACACTAAGAAAGCTACGTGAGTTGTTCTCACAACTCACCAATAATAAAACTATTACAACTACATTATTAATATGAGTTCTGTAAACTCATTATTAATAATATTAGAATTTATTTAATAATGTTACACAATATTTTGGTAACACCCTCAATGGAAACTCTAAAAGTCCAAGCATTGCACACACTTGCAATATTTTACAACACACAATGGCCCATAAACATAATCGTAATCTTAATCTTCCCGGTTGCCAGAACCGAGATCTCTATCATCGTAGATAACCTTCTCTCGGATAAAACATATATGAACTTCAATATGCTTCATTCTCTGATGTTCAAATGGACTCTTTATCAAGAGTAATACCACTATGACTACCACATAGAATATGAATACTTCCTTCAACTTTCATGTGTATCTCTTCCAACAATTTTGCTTTCACCACATGGCTTCTTCATTGCTTCCATTGTACTTCTCTGACTTAGTACAAGAAATGGAGACTGTTGGTTGCTTTTTAACTATTCCAAGTAATGGTTCCTGCACCAAAAAACTTGAACACATATCCAATATATTTAATATCTAACACAACATCAACATGGTTAGAGTTATAATATCCATATAGACATCATAATAAGCATAATATAAATCATTATTTATTTCACTTTTAACCAAATATAAAATTTAAATACAATTGTAAAACAACTAACATAATAATATGCTTAAAAACTAAACATGTTAGAATGTGTTGAGAAAATTTCAACATACTATTGTTGTAAAATATATATTAGATGCAATCAGTATTGGATGTCTCCAATACAAACGCAAGGGTGTCCCAAGTGTCATTTGATATGAATATAGTAATATTTTAGTTTACATACTAAGAAATGTTTTCTAAAAAACACATATATATTTATTATCTTATTGTAATCCTTTACAAATGAGATAATACTTGATAACATATTAGATAATCAAGTTATACTAGAATAATCATAGTATTCACTGAAAACATAATCCACTGACTATGGACACTTCTTATGGATTTTTCTTCAAAAAATGACATGTAAGCACCCTTTAATACATTTCATAGGAAAATCAAGTTTAGACATGCCATGTATATTAGTTTTTATGCTAAAAATGAACAATTCCATTTTGAATAAACAATCAAAAACAAATTAAAAATTTAAAGCATATATAAGTCATTTTGTGTATGTTTTTTCAGTTGTAGTTACTTCTAGTTTATTTTTCACAAACCCATCTGAGTTAAACAAAGAAGAAGAAGAAAAAAATCTCTTTTTTCAACAATATATTTCAAATAGAAGGTATACTTTTCATTTAGAAGTAATTTATAAAGCTATTATATTAGCACTATGATTATTATCATCATCATTATCTTGATTTTGATATGATTTATTCCATTTCTGATTTTTGAAATTTGACTTATTTTTAAATTTACAATCCTCTTTCTTATGTCCAAATTTCCCACAATTATGACATTTACCATCAAAACTAACTTTTAAGTTTCCTGGTTTCTTGTTTTTATTAGGAGTTTTAAAAGTTGATTTTTGATTCTTGTTAATCCTAGAAGGTTTACCTTTTTCTTTCTAAGCAAGAAGTGCCTATGTGGAATTTTATTTTGAATCAAAATTAGTCATAACCTTCTCTTCCGAATAAGGAGATTACTAAGGGTTTGAAAATTTGGAATGTCTTGTTCGGATTGATACTTTGAATTCAAAATTGAAATGAAATTTCTAAATTTTTCATGAATATTTAATTAGATAATAAAATAGAGAAATTTATCATGAATCAAATTACTTCCAGATCCATCTAATTGTGACTTAATATTTTTTATTTTTGCTAAATAATTAATCACTTTTTCATCTCCCTTCATGGGAGTTTTCATAAGCTCTAAAACCAATTTAATAATTTTTGATAAATGCGTACCTTCGTGCATCGACTCCAATTGTGTCCAAGCTTCACTAGGACTCTCTAGATTTCCGATATGAAGTAGAAAATCATCTTGTACGCTTTGCAAGATAATGGACATCGCCTCTTGTACTTTTTATTGATATGTGGCAACGTTATCAATAGTTGTATGTCTTCTAGTAGGATCTCTCTCTGTTCCATTTACAACTACTCACCATTTGCATGAGCCATGAATTCTACTTTCAATCGAATCTTCCAAATGTTGTAGTTGTTTCCATTCAATCGGGTTCCATTCAATATGGACATTTAGGTCATTTAAATGTGGCTTTAGGTCATAGTCAAATCACGTGAATCATTTGGATTATGGGTAAATACATGGAGTAGAAGTGAGGAGGAGTTATCGGACCTGAGTTGTAGTAAAATGTTTCTCTATAGTGGATTATTCTTACGTGGTTTTTTACCCATTTATAGGTTTTCCATGTTACATACAAAGTGTCACTTTTTAATTTTTTTATGTTGTTATTTAATTTTATGTATGTTAACCAAACATTTAATTTAGTTGGTAAATATACCTTTTCACCCCTCGTCCCGACATGGTATCAAAGCAAGGTTTCAATCCTCGACCTATTATTAAGTGCATCATAATATTTATTTTATAGTTAAATAATATAGAATAGTTTATTAGGTATGTAACATGGAAAACCTATAAATGGATAAAAACCACGGAAGAATAATCCGCTATAGAGAAACTTTTTACAACCAGTCTAGTAATTCCTCCTCACTTCTATTCTTATTATTTAAATATAAAATTTATATTAGGTTTTTTAGTTATGTAAATAATATAGAATAGTTTATTAGGTATGTAATGTGGAAAACCCGAAATGGATAAAAACCACGTAAGAATAATCCGCTTATAGAGAAAATTTTTACAACCTAGTCTAGTAATTCCTCCCTCACTTCTACTCCATGTATTTACCCAGAATCCAAATGATTCATGTGATTTTGAATATGACCAAAACCCATATTTAAATAACCCGAAGGGTTATTTCCATATTAAGTGATGGGGCACACCCGATTGAATGGAAACAACTACAACATTTGGAAGATTCGATTGAAACTAGAATTCATGACTCACAAACTGTGGGCAACTATAAATGGAACAGAGAGAGCTCCTACTAGACGACATACAACTGCTGATAACCTTGCCACATATCAACAAAAAGTACAAGAGGTGATTTCCATTATCTTGCAAAGCATACAAGATGATTTTTACTTCATATCAAAAATCTAGAGAGTCCTAGTGAAGCTTGGACACAATTGGAGTCGATGCACGAAGGTACACATTTATCAAAAAATATTAAATTGGTTTTAGAGCTTATGACAACTCCCATGAAGGGAGATGAAAAAGTGATTAATTATTTAGCAAAAATAAAAAATATTAAGTCATAATTAGATGGATGTGGTAGTAATTTGATTCATGATAAATTGCTCTATTTTATTATCCAATTAAATATTCATGAAAAATTTAGAAATTTCATTTCAATTTTGAATTCAAAGTATCAATCTGAAAAAGACATTCCAAATTTTCAAACCCTTAGGAATCTCCTTGTTCAGGAAGAGTAGGTTATGACTAATTTTGATTCAAATGAAAATTCCACTCAGTGCACTTCTTTCTCAAAAGAAAAAGGTAAACCTTCTAGGATTAACAAGAATCAAAAATCAACTTTTAAAACTCCTAATAAAAACTAGAAACCAGAAACTTAAAAGTTAGTTTTGATGGTAAATGTCATAATTGTGGGAAATTTGGACATAAGAAAGAGGATTATAAATTTAAAAATAATTCAAATTTCAAAAATCAGAAATGGAATAAATTATATCAAAATCAAGATAATGATGATGATAATAATCATAATGCTAATATAATAGCTTTATAAATTACTTCTAAATGAAAAGTATACCTTCTATTTGAAATATATTGTTGAAAAAAGAGATGTTTTTTCTTCTTCTTTGTTTAACTCAGATGGGTTTGTGAAAAATAAACTAGAAGTAACTACAACTAAAAACATACACAAAATGACTTATATATGCTTTAAATTTTTGCTTTGTTTTTTGATAGTTTATTCAAAAATGGAATTGTTGTTCATTTTGTGGCATAAAAAATTGATCATATATGGCATGTCTAAACTTAATTTTTCCTATGAAATGTATTGAAGGGTGCTTACATGTCATTTTTTAAAGAAAATTCCATAAGAAGTGTCCATAGTCAGTGGATTATGTTTTCAGTGAATACTATGATTATTCTTGTATAACTTGATTATCTGATATGTTATCAAGTCTTATCTCATTTGTAAAGGCTTACAATAAGATAATAAAGATATATGTGTTTTTTATAAAACATTTCTTAGTATGTAAACTAAAATATTATTATATGCATATCAAATGACACTTGGGGATGCCCTTGCATTTGTATTGGAGATGTCCAATACTGATTGCATCTAATATATATTTTACAATGATAGTATGTTGAATTTTTTTCAACACATTCTAACATGGTTAGTTTTTAAGCATATTATTATGTTAGTTGTTTTACAACTTGTATTTAACTTTTACATTGGTTAAAAGTGAAATCAATAATGATTTATATTATGCTTATTATGATGTCTATATGGATATTGTAACTCTAACCATGCTGATGTTGTGTTAGATATAAAATATACTGGATATGTGTTCAATTTTTTTGGTGCAGAACCATTACTTGGAATAGATAAAAAGAAACCAACAGTCTCCATTTCTTCTATTGAGGTAGAGAAGTACAATGGAAGTAGCAAAGAATCCATGTGGCTGAAGCGGCTGTTGGAAGAGATACACATGGAAGTTGAAGGAAGTATTCCTATTCTATGTGGTAGTCAGAGTGGTATTACTCTTAATAAAGAGTCCATTTCAACATTAGATAATGAAGCATATTAAAGTTCATATATGTGTTATCCAAGAGAAGGTACTTTGCAAGTGATAGAGATCTCTAGTTCTACCAGATCAAGATTAAGATTATAGTTATGTTTACAAGTCATTGTGTAAAATACTGCAAGTGTGTAATGCTTGGCCTTTTAGAGTTTCCATTAAGGGGGAGTGTGCATGTAATGTCACCTTCTAATGGTCATCTGATTGTTGAATCCTTCTCCTATATACTTCTACTCTGGTTTTAAAATATTGTAAAAGATCTTGTATGATCTAAAGTAAATTGATAGAGTTTACAAGAAAAATACAGTCCAGTGTGCATATGTTTGTAAAGGAGGTCCTTGTGTTATAAAAGGATCCTAGAGATGTGGTATAAGAATATTTCCACGAGAAACCATGAGATGTAGTCTCAAAAATCATGCTTAGCCTAAATCATATGTCTGATTTATGGATTCCAAATCCTTTTGTACCAAAAGGTAAGTTGAGCATGATGAAGGTGTTATAATTCCTTCAAAAGTACATGTGCTAGCCTAAACCTTTAGGGTTTATGGATTTGTAAATCCTATTGTACAAACAGGTAATGTTGGCATATGGATCCCCACTTAATATTAAGGGGGTGTTAGAACTATAATATAAAGTGCATCATAATATTTAGTTTATAGTTAAATAATATAGAATAGTTTATATTCTTATTATTTAAATATAAACTTTATATTAGGTTTGTTAGTTATTAATTAACTAACTATATATTAAATTGGGTGTGCCCCGTCACTTAATATGGACATAACCCTTCGGGTTATTTAAATATGGCTTTAAGTCATATTCAAATAACTCCGAATCATTTGGATTATGGCTAAATACATGGAGTAGAAGTGAGGGAGGAGTAATGGACTAGGTTGTAAAATGTTTCTCTATAATGGATTATTCTTCTGTGAATTTTAACCTATTTACAGGTTTTCCATGTTACATATGGTGTCACTTTTTAATTTGTTTTATGTTTTTATTTAATTTTATGTATGTTAACCTAACATTTAATTTAGTTGGTAAATATACCTTTTCACCCTCGTCCCGACACATATCATATTCCCGCACCTTTGAAACCTAATTTCCTCTTTTTCCCCGGATCTTCCCGCATCAAGATTGACTTAGGTGTTAGGCTTAGGACTACGACCACAACATGAGAAATTAGAAGGTATAATCTGAAATTTTTCCGTGTTCTTACTACCGCATAAAAAAATTTCTCGTGCCGAGAGTAGTTGAGATCATGTGCCTTTAAGGGGGAACTCATGAATGCTATTAGTGATTGCACCTTATCCTCATTTTATTCTACTATAAAAATTGAGATAGTATGTTCAGATGCATAATAATAAAGAATGATCTCTTTATCAAGTAAGGGCACACTAGAGTAGGTGCTTTGGAAATGGAATCTTTTATGGACTCAAAATATTCTTTTCCTTATTTTATCCATTTAATGGACTCCTTAGGCTTCATCATATTTATAATATCCTTTGTCATATTTTCAAAATCTGGTATAAATATCCTCAGGAAGTTGACTTTACCGAGGAAAGAATGCACTCTTGGCTTACTTGTAGGAAACGATAGATTTTGGATCGCTTCTACCCTTTCTAGGTCAATTTTGGTGCCCTCCTTTCTCACAATGTGATCAAAGAGATTTAATTCAATAACTACAAATATGGACTTATTTGGGTTCAAGGATATATTATTCTTTTCACAATGAATCAATAACTTTTCAAGTTGTTGCAAATGTTCACTTATTTTCTTAGAATACACGGTTAGATCATCCAGATACACAACAATGAACTTCCCTTTCAAGTCTTTGAATTTCAGACACATATTCCAGTGAAATGTTAAACCATCATTTATCGTGATAAATGACATGCGGTGGTAGGCTAATGTACCCTATGGAGTAGTGAAGGTTGTCTTGAATTAATACTCCTTAGAAACCTCAATTTGATTATACCCCGAGAATCCATCCAATATGGACATCATTTATGAACCATTAACCACTTACAAGATGTGGTCCATGACTGGTAGTGGGTAATTATCTTTTAGAAAGGCCTGGTTCAAATTTTGAAAGTCTACACAGATACAAATATCATCACTCTTCTTTCTCCTTGAAATAATATTAACAATCAAAGTTGAGTGGTGAATGGGGAAGATGATGAAAAAATTGAGTATATTTTCAACCTCTACTCTAATGGTTCTAAAAATATTTAGATTGACTTGAACTTGTTTCTTTGGAAGGCCTTTGCATCGGATTCAAAGGAATAGAGCATCGTATTGACTATAGATGAAATGAATTCAAATCATCATAAGAGTATGCAAGCAAATCAAATTATTTATTCAACAATGCTGAAAAATTCCTTCGTTCCTCAGGTGAACAACATTTCCCAATGTTCACCATCCTTGGTTTCTCATTGGTTCCAATATTAACTTTTTCATACTTTGAAGAAGAACTTGGTTGGTTCTTTAATTTTCCATAGATGAATTGGTCATTTTTATCGAAAATATATTCCAGAGACACTAGCCCTTTTGGAATCCTATTTCCTTTCTTTTAGATCACTCCATCTTCATCCACTTGATCACTTGATTTATTGTCACTATTGTTATGAGAAAGCTCCCTGGGATCGAGTTACTTCCTTCAAAATACATGGACCTAAAGTTCCCGATTTTTTATAAGAAGGAAATAATTTTATTATCATCTTCAAAAACTTACTAGCTCTCTAAATTATCGGCACGCTTGGTTGGAAGACCATTTCCAATGAAAATTTCTCTCCCTTAAAGTTAGGATGTGGAATCATTAGGGATGTGGACATGACCAACAAATTATCTCTAACATTTTGATCTATTGGGACTACCTTTATGCCAAATGCATCAAAATCCTTAATGAAATCCTAGACCTTATTTCTATAATGGTGTAGATAGAATTTCTTTACTTGAAAGATGTCTCTCACATGATTTATGATCAATTCAACATCACCTTATATAACAAGCTTCTTTATTCTCATTTCTTTGGCTACTCTCAACCCAAGAAACAAAGCTTCATATTCGGCCCTAATGTTGGTGTTTGAGGATTATAAATTGTGGGCTAATGGGAATAAATATCATTGCAAAGAAGATATGATAATACCTTCTTTGGAATCAGTTTTAGAACAACTTCCATCGAAATCCATTGTCTAAACTTCCTCCTCACCTATATTGGTTGGATTTTCTTCCAAGATGGGAAGCTCCTCACTCCTTTCTGAGCTCATGAAATAATTTCCATTTCCCTTTTCTTTATATGGGATTCTTCTTGATTCTTCAAATGGATATTTTCCAAGTTCCTTCCTCTTAAAGAGGATGTTGGCTCTAGGATAATATATTTTTTGAATGGTGTATTTCATTTTCAGTTATGAAATAAGTTTCATATATCTGTTGGATAGATTTCTTAGTTCGTACTCAAATTAATAAGCTAGCTACAAAAAAATTGGAAAATCACAATATGGAGGGTTTATAGTACTCGAAGCATGATATATGTGGATGGATGGGCACCAAGTAATTGATCCTTGTTGTGGATGATGGACTTACAAATAAGATAGAATGAAAAGGTGATTGATTAAATAGGATATGCAGGGGTTACTCAAAAAAAATGGCTCAAGAAGTGTGACCTTCCTTTTGTAGATGTCAACCCCTATTTGTTTAGAAAAAGTGAAGTAAAGGATGGAATAACATGTAGATAGCATGTAGAAACAAAAATATTACTAAATTTGAGAATAATTAAGTTCGATCTAAAAGATGTTTTGACTAAAATAAATGTAAATTAAATTTTACCTGGTCTGGGTTGATGGTGACCCAAACTATGTAGGGGCAACTCGATGATGACTTGGGAGGTAGATCTAAAACAACAAAGTTAAATATGCAAGTTGACAAGGGTCTCGATGTAAAACATGAGTCTTTGGATGCTATGAGTCACCTAGAAGAGAACTAGAGGTAAAAATATCTAAAAATTAGAAGAAAATAGTAGTGAGGTAGGTTGGATTGACAAACCGGCCTGTGTCGATGGTGACTGATGGTGCTAGGAGTAGGATAAATTTAAAGCACAGAGGAACAAAATGATGGTCCTAGTAAGTTGGTCACGAATAGAATTAAGGTAGACAAGGTAAAAGGGATCGGAGGTTGAAATCAAAGTTGTAGAAGGATGAGTCGATGGTGACTGACATGATCGATGATAAGCCATGTAGCAAAGTTAGATAAGGTTGAGGTAAAAAAGGATGAAATGGGAGACTTGCAAGTGAAGATGCTGGAAAAGAAGGTCTATAGAAGAACTCTGAGTGTTGTAGAAGCTGATCTAAAATTGTAAAATATTAAATGCAAGAAATACGAAGATAATATGATAAATATTGCATAAAAACACAAATATGATGATAAATCTCATGAAGGATGATCGTGAGAAATGAAAACATGAACTAAGGAGGTCTCAGAACTATTGTAGAAATGCTTAGGCATGATAGTTAGTTCACAAGTCACGAGAGATATCCAAAATTCACACGCATCTCGATCATTTCGGAAATAAACAACTCAGTTTTATAGGGTCGACGGTGACTATGCTAGGCCACCACCGCCACGAGGAAAAGTTCTCCAATGGGGTGGATTTTGTGCTTTAGGTCAAGATTTCAGGTTTTTGATGAATGGGAAAAGTTGCTTTAAAGCTTAAGTGCATGATTAGGTTATTTAAGGATGAATCATCATAGGAATGGGTAGAAAATTCATACGGATTTATATTTAGGATAAAAGCATCCTAAATAAGCAAGTCCATTAGGGCATAGTGGATGTGGATATTAATTAATTAATTAACTAATTTGAATTAATAAGGATTAATGACAATAGGATAATAATTGGGAATTTTATTAAATATTAATGGGGATGAATTTAATTAAATGAGGACCTAGATAGGACCATAGAAAAATATACGTACATGGGAAAGACAAGGGTAGAGATACCAAATTTAGGTGTCTACATTTGCCCCTTTTTGTTGAGTGGTTTTGCACTAGCAAGCCATGAGACAAAAATAGTGAGAGAAGAGGAGTATGATGAATATTGATGGAAGGTTGATGATGAGCTCCCCTCAAATGGGGGATTGATGATGCTAGAGGAAATTGATGATGTGTTTGAAAAAGGTAGATGATGAAGGGTGGGTGGGTGAAGAAATATGGGTAAAAGGATAGTGTAAGGCAAGATGCCCTAAGTAAAAATGATCACAATAAAAATAAAAACTATAGTGGTGACTCTAATATCACTTGGGTAGAGGGAAAATTGTGCTCTGTGGAGATGGGTGACAATGCTCTACAGGCCAATGAGTGGGTGAAAATCACTACAAAAAGGAGAGAATCCAATGGGAAAGATCTCAAATGGATGCAAGTCGAGAATGATTATGAGGTCATAGGAAAGCATCAAAGTATGCACAACTAAATGTGAAAATTATGTGAAATCCTTTGTACACGTGGAATTGAGCAAAAAAATATGCATCCACAAGGGACGAGGATGAAAATAAAGGCGCCCTAGCATAGGACATGAGAAAAGGCTTTAAAGGTGAGTAGTGATAAATTATGCCCCAAGGGGGAGATAAGTATGGCCATGAGGTGGAATTTGTGCACAAATTAGATAGGATTTTAAAATAAAATGCCTGAAGAGGGAAAAGTATGGCCACAAAGGTGGACTTTGAAATCGCAAAAGGATAGGATTGAAGTATTGAAATAGAATTCCCTAAAGGGAAAATAAAGATGAACAAAAAGGTGGAATTTTAAGAATACCACAAGGGGGAAAGAATATGGCCACAAAGGTGGACTTTGAGATAAAAAATGTATAAAAATAATGGTGCCCAATAGAGAGAACAAATATGGCCAAAGAGTTAAAGTATAAAACAAAGTGATGAGATAAAATAACGATGAGATGGTGTCTCAATAAAGGACAAAAATGTGGCCAAAAAGAAGAGATAGAAAAATGTGAGATATGGTAGATTGGGTAAGATGGATGAGATGGGTATGATAAGATACTGATCAATACTAAATGGATAAGATAAGATAGATCGATAATATTAGATAAGATGTCAGATTGGATTTGGATGAGATAAGAGATAGATGTGAAAGGGATTAAGGATAGAATGTAAATAAACAATGACAACCTATGGGTATGAATGAAACTACATCATATCAAGGAATGCATGAGGAAAATATTCCTCTAATTGCATTGGAGGTAAACAAGAGGGGATCTGAATAACTCAATGCACATATGACCAAAACATGTGTTAGTATGTAACAAACGATGGTTAGTTATACCAAAAATCATAAAGGAGACATGGATGGAATGAACTCATAAACCTAATGTCAACATGAAAAAGGGTTTTGAGATGTAAATTTTATATGGAAGAGGGTTCTTCATAAGTATTGTTCCCTAAATCTATGCCCTAGCTCTGGGAAGGGGAAAGAACAGTGCTAGAAGAAAGCTGATCAATGAAGGAAGCTTTCTTAGGATGCTGATAAAATGGAAGGCTAATCAATACGAGAAACCTTTAATGCCATGATATAGAGAGTATCCATCCTTTAAGGGTATGGTATACTTTATACATATGTAATATAGATGGAAAAAGATAATATATAAAATATCCGTCCATTTGAGGGATCGGTCTATTTATTTGATTTGACTTTAATTTTGATTGATTTTATTTTTTTTACATGAACAATTGTCCTTCAAGGAGTAGTCTATTTTTGAGTGCTTTGAATTTTGATTGGAGCATCCTTTGATTTTGATTTTGACATGGGGAGAGCTAGGAATAGCTAAGTAGACCACTTAGGAGGGGACAATGAATGTACAAGAGACACCCCTAGACCCTTTGCATGGTTCTAATAGGAGAATGAGAGGGTGACAAATGTAATGATCACAAAGTTCTCACCAAGATGGGAGAACCTATCCATAAGGAATATGCTACTAAGAGCCATGGTGCTCATATTTAAGGTCACATCTAGGAAAGTGACAGATGACCACATAATTCCAAATCACTACGATGAAATATGGAAGAGGCTAATGATGGAGGGATGATCTAAGGATATGACTAAGAGCTCATTGGAAGACACACTAATAGTAGAATGGTCACAAGTGCAATGCATTAAGAGGTTCCACTTCAGTTTACCATCAAGGAGGCCAATCGATAGGATCCCGACCCATACTTATGCGTGATAATGTATGGTCCAATCTAGTTAGGGGAAAATTTCCATGTTGGCTCCTTTATAGAGTAGTGATGTTATGATTTTCTTTGAGAACAAGGTCACTAAAATTAAAGTCGTGTTTTGATAGGATGAGATTTTTAAAGATGAGATATGATAGGATAGATAAGTGAAGATAAAAACTATGCACTACCCATTGAGGAAGTGAAAATATGCATCTGAGATGAATGGATGGGATAAGGAAGTATACACAAGATGAGAGGATATGTAAATTATGTGCTACCTTTTAAAAGTGAGGAAGTGAGAAAATGTATATGTCCTTGATGAGACAGAGATGGCCATGAAGGTGGGATTAGGATGAAAAATAAATGGTCCCCTAGGGGAGGACAAGTATGGCCACAAACGTGGACTTTGGGATGGAAATATGGTGCCCCAAGAGAGGCACGAGTATGGACACAAACATGGAATTTGGAATAAGAGTGTGGATGGTCCCTCAAAGGAAGGAAAAATATGGCCACAAATGTGGACTTAAGATGAAAATAAATGGTCCCCAAGAAAGGGAAAGTATGGCCACAAAAGTGGACTTAAAATGAGATGAAGATTTGGACAAGATTAATTTGGATTTAAGATTGGATGAGATGGATTGGATGATATTAAATAAAGTGATGTCAAAAGGTGAAGTCCCCCAACATCAAGGGAGTTTTATGGATGGACGAATAATAGATAAATTGATGTGAAAGGGATGCTCAAGGATGAGTGGAGGATGTTCGCTAGCATAATGAAGGAGATTATATCACTATGGATAAATTAGATGCAGATGAGTTAGTGGATGTCAAATGATTTATAAAGGATCATTTTGGATTTGGATTGGATAAACGGTTGAGATACCACAAGGGTGATTGGAAATAAAACCATTATTGATGAACAAGGAGGACCTTCCTTAGGAGGAATTCCATGTATAAGAGAGATGATAAGGGATGATATGGATGAAGAAATCTTGGGAAACCTGATGGATGGGATACAAATTGGATTGGTTGTTGATGGAGAAGGATGTTCCCCTGAATGAGGAAATTATCTTTCTCAATAAGGTTATGGATGATTGTCTAAAAGGCCTTACAATTCTCAATGTCATGGCCCAAAGTACGATGATAGGCCCATATGATATTAGGATTGAACAACGATGGCTTTGGACTATTTGGATGAAAAGGTTTGATAGGGGGAGCATGATGGCATATATTCTAGTTAAATGTCGAAGGATATCCGTGTAGGAACCAATTAAAGCATCATGGGGAAGGTAACTCTTGTGGGTTTTGATAGGATATTTTGGCTTCAATTTAGGGGAAAGTGAACGTAAATTGGATGGGTAAATTATGTCTTGGAAGATGAATCAATTTTGATAACAAGGTTGGATGGTTAGGATTTGGATTGATTGATGTGATACGTTTTAGATGAATGACCTGGATCTAAAGTGGATGAGGGCATTTCTAGGATGGGTTTTGTGGTGTTAGATTGATTTGAGAAGAAGGAAGACCTAACTTCTTTTGATTATTCACAAGAGATTTTTAGCGATGTTTACCAAGAGTCTTAGATTTTGATCGAGAAGGTTCCCCTCTTAGCAGGATAACTATAATCTTAACTAGTGTATTTGAAATTTGTGGTATAGGGGTAGATATTGTGACGAGAGAAAGAGGTGTTTGTATGATGTAGTTGGTTAGGTCTATGTAAGATATAGGTTGTGTGGATTTTAGATTGGTTGATGTAGAAACAATTGATTTTGTAGAGGGAGAACAAATCCCCTTTGTGTTTGTTTTAGGTGGAGGTGTTTGCTTCATAAATATTACGAGGGGTATCATTGATATATTTACAAATCGAGAAGATGTGATTGGTGTGGTAGTAGGTTATAGATGTGGATATGGTTGATGTTGAAGGGTTAAGTGTAGGAGATTGGGATGAGATAGGTGATGTGGCCATAGGAAAAGATGTAGGTATATGTAACAAAGATGCCAAGGTATATGTAAGTGGGATTGTTGATGTAGTATATATGGATATAGTTGGGATTGAAAAGGAGGTGGGTATAATTGGATCATTTAGGGGTGTAAATGATGTAGTGGTAGGTGTGTTTGATGTAGATGTGGGTATATTCAAAGTCGGTGTGGTTGTGGTAAAGGTAGGGATATAATGTAGATGTGGTAGAAGTTAATAGGATAGGTGTGATGATCATGGACATGGTTGATATGGATGTGGGGATAGGAATTAAAGGAGTCATCGGCATAATTTCTGAGACATGGGTAGATGATGAGGTAGATGAGATAGGTAAGGATGAAGGTGTTTGATTTATCATATTGATCACCTAAGGATTGAATGTGAACGATGTGGATGGTGGAAATGGATTTATAGATGGTGGATTTGGGATGGATGTTTAAAGATACCTAGGGGTGGAGATTAAATTGGTGGGGGATTGTGTAATAGTAGGATGGTTGATTCTATTGAGACAAATAAGGAGTAGGGATCTCAAAAGATGGAAATGGTTAGATGGGCATGGTAGATGAAACATGGATGAAATCGATATAAGGTGGTGGGGGTGAAATAATAATCATTGGTTGATATGATTGAGGGATGGCCTTATGGAAAAGTAGTCGTGGATGGGGCTAGAAGGAGAAAAAATGAGATATCGATCATGGTAGATTTTTGAGGAGTGGTAATAGTTGATGTGATAGGTATGGGGATTGTAGTTATGATTGATGTAAGTGTAGGAAAAGTATTGATGGCCTTAGTTGTACAACATGAAAAGTGGATGGATGTGGAATGTCTAATAGAATGGTTGGGGTTGGATTGAAATATTTGATCGTTGAGGAGTGTGAATGTGGGTGGACTTAGATGATTGGGGTGGAATAAGATCCACCAATTGAGTGGATTGACATGACTGAGAGGTTTCAAGGGGTTTATGATGTAGGAAATCATAGATGGGGCTAGAGGGAGGCCCAGAGTTCTCTAAAGGAGTATGAGATGGAGGTGTAGCTAAGCGAGGTGTAATGGGATGATGGATAGGAGAATCAAATTCGTAAGGAGGATCAATTTGAATGATATGGTCATTACATGGTTGAGAGATCCAATATGGAACCTAAAGATTACTATATGAAGTAGTGGAATCATTAGATATATCATGGTGTTGCATTGTATGATATTAAAATGAAGTAATACCATGTGTGAAATAAGAAAAAAATTGTTTATGAAATGTATTGACAAACAAGTCAAGAAATGAATTTTTCATAATCTGGATTTAAGAAGATTTGAAAAATAAAAAGGGATGGATAATGAGGTACCCTTAAAAGGAAATATATGTTTGGTTTCAAGATGTTTTGGCTTGGATTTCCTTGATATACATGAAGGTACAAGGGCATGAGTCTATAAAAAATTTTCTAACTCGACTAGAACACCACGAAGGATTTCGTCAGTGATGAAATCCGATCAATTTAGAGTAGTGTGATGTTTCGAGATGTGTAAATTTTTAAGTTTTAGGTTGTGTGTGAGGATTATGAGATGTAGAAATTTAACCTCCTACTTAGTATATGTGATCAAGAAGGATGTAAAAAGAAATGTTCTTTTTAACCAAAATCCAAATGTTATCTTTCAATGAGGACACACACAGAAAGGGAAATATGATACAGAAAGGAGAAAATAGGAAAAAATGAGGAATACCTGGATAATATTTTTCTTTTTATCTGAAACTTCAAGAGAAGAGAAATCCAAGTGGTCAAACCAACAAAATAAAGCTAAAAGCAGAGCCTCGCACTAAAATGTTAGTAAAAGAAAGAAGAAGCAAGAAAAATATAAAGAAACGAAAAGGGATCACCTAAGGGGTGGTCCCATCGGGCGTGCAATAATGTTGGACAAGTTTCTTTATTTGTACTCAAATTAATAAGCTAGTTACTAAAAGAAACTAGTAACTCATAATATGGAGGGTTTATAGTACCTCAAAAGCGTGATGTATGTGGATGGACGAGCACCAAGTAATTGATTCTTGTTGTGGGTGATGAACTGCAACTAAGACAGATGAAAAGAAGAATGATTAGATAGGATATGTGGGGTTACCTAAAAAATCTGGCTCTAAGAAGTGTGACATTCCTTTCATGGATGTCAACCCCTATTTATTTAGAAAAGTGAATTGAAGGATGGAATAACAAATAGCATGTAGAAACAAAAATATTCTCGAAAATGAGAATAATTAAGATCTAATCTAAAAGCTTATTTGACTGAAAGAAATGTAAATTAAATGTTACCTAGTCTGGGTCAACGGTGACCCATATTGTGTAGAGGCATGTCAATGGCGACTTGGGAGGGTGGATCTGAAACAAAAAGTGGAATATGTAGGTTGACAAGGGTCCTGGATGTAAAACAAGAGTCTGTGGATGTTGTGAGTCACATGTAAAAGAGAACTAGAGGTAGGATTATCCATAAAGTAGTAGAAAATAGTAGTAAGGGAGGTTGGATTGATGAATTGGGCCGGGTCGATGGAGACCGAGGTGCGGGTAGGATAAATTTTAAGGATAGAAGAACAAAATGATTGTCCTGGTAAGATGAGTCAAGAATGATAATGAAGATAGACACAGAAAAGGGATCTGGAGGTTGAAATCAAAGTTGCGAAGGATGGGTTGAAAAAGGATTAATAGGGTTGATGAAGACCTGTAGCAGAGTTAGATAAGGCCGAGGTCAAAAAGGATGAAATGGGAGACCTGCAAGTGAAGAGGTTGGAAAATAATGTCG
This sequence comes from Taxus wallichiana var. yunnanensis, assembly GCA_018340775.1. Classification (NCBI taxonomy): domain Eukaryota; kingdom Viridiplantae; phylum Streptophyta; class Pinopsida; order Cupressales; family Taxaceae; genus Taxus; species Taxus wallichiana. The sequence goes on along the minus strand of CM031240.1, from coordinate 53,513,259 downwards.
ATAACATAACTCCGAGTGTTCAGCAGGTTTGATATGAACTGTGAAATGTTAGATGCAAGAAATATGAAGATAATATGATAAATATCACATAAACAACATAAATATGATGATAAATCTCATGAAGGATAATCGTGAGTGATGTAAACATGTCCTAAGGAGGTCCAAGAGGTCCATAATTGGCAGAATGCTCGGGCACAAGAGTTAGTTCACAAGTCATGAGAAAGCTCTAAAATTTACATGCATCGATAATTGTTAGAATGAAACAACTAAGTTTTATATGGTCAATGGTGAATGGGCTAGGTCACCACTGACCAAGGGAAAATTTTCCCAATGGGGTGGATTTTTTGCTTTAGGTCAAGAGTTTGGGTTTTTAATGAATGGAAAACTCGCTTTAAAGCTTAAGTGTGGGATTAGGTTGTTTAAGGATGAATCATGGGTAGTTAGAAGATAGGAATGGATATAAAACCATATGGATTTATACTTAGGATAAAAACATCCCAAATAACAAGTTCATTAGGGCATAGTGGATGTGGATATTAATTAATTAATTAATTAATGTGAATTAATAAGGATTAATTATGATATGATAATAAGCAGTGCATTTTATTAAATATTGACGGGGATGGATTTAATTAAAGGGGGACCTAGATAGACCCATAAAAATATGCACACACGGGAAGATAAGGATAGAGATATCGAACTTAGGTGTTTACACTATCCTTTTATTGACATCAAAGCCAAAGACCAATCCATCCGAATTTCTCTTCCCATATCTTGACAGATGTTCCAACTAAGTAACATTCCATATGTAGCCAATATGTTAGTGACAATAATTGTTTCATTTACCCATTTTTCTAGATGTACCACAAGAGCCATCACCACATCTTTAATTCCTTCGACGAGTGAAATTTATTTTGTCTTCATGGGGTAACAATGGAAAACTTCCCATGGGAGACTTAAACCAGGATTGAGAATGTTGGCTAGATTTTTGTATAGCTAAAAACCTAGGTAGTCATGAGATAAATTTACCTCATTTACCGATGAGGCTCCCGGTAAATGAGGGAGATTTATCTCATGAGTGCCTAGGTTTTAGCTATGTATGAAATCTAGCCAACATTATTTAGTGAATCACTGGGATACCTTAGAGAAATGAAAAAAACTAGATGTAAAACAAACACAAAGTGACCCGCTACTTTGAAAAGAACGAACGTTTTTAAAAAGGGGTAGTCTCAAATTTCGTGGTGAAATATGGGGACACCGGTTGGCTTTGTTTGTGGATATATTTACTCTGTCAAAATGAAAGGAGTGAAGATGAGATCCCATCATATATAGTTTCATTTATTTTCTATTGGGTTTGGGGTCGGACACAAAAACAAAACAAAACAAAAAGAAAATAAAATAAAACAACAAAAAAATTATTTATATGAAAATGGGTTTGACTCTGTCTCTCGTTTCTAAACAACCTCGATGCCACCCATTGAAAGGCGGTGGTAACTCAATTCCATCCTGGTTGGAAAGGAAGAAATTATCCATTCGACATCTCTCTTGATCGAGAAAGGGCCCTTTCTAGAGTGAATCGATTCGTTGTGCATGCCCTTTGGTTCATATCTCTTGTCCCATATGAGTACCCAGGTTCCGATCTCAAACTTTTTTCTCCGACCTTCATATCAAATACCTTAGTAAATTCCTTATCAACTTCATCTTGTGGTGGCTCATCCTTTCTTTCTCTCTATGGTGGGTAATTCTACATAGACTTCCCCTATACCCATATTTACTAGCTGCATTCCCGAGGAATAACTATCACCATATTCTTTATTGTAAATGAGGGAGATTTATATTATGGCTGCCTAGGTGTTTTCTATGCATGAAATCTAGCCAATAGTTTTGGTGAATCTATTGGGAAAAACACAAATTAGCAGACAAGAGATTTCTCTTGCCAATTCCCTTTTATATTATAGGCTCAATCTAGCAGAACATCCATTCATGTGGTCTAACAGAGCTCAAGGAAGGATTGATCATTTTTATAGATTGCAGGAGCAATTCAATTTTAATCATCCTCCTCAAGTTAGAAGGCACAGATCCAGTCTTTCAGCAAGTAAGAAGAGTGAAAAATCCTTCAGATCTGGATCATGTATAAAGCACAATCCGTAAGCTCTAATTATTCATCCATTCTATTCTCAAAGAATACATTCTCCTTTCATGATGTAGAATCAGCCACTTACCCTTACAAAACCTATTCCATGGGGTGCAACCTTTGGACCTTTGAATCTGACTCCTCCTATGCATGTTCTACCTAAAGGGATGAGAAATATTTTTCATAAATTATTTGGAGATGGAAATTAAAATCCAAATGAACATTTGGTTGCATTCTTTATATCCTGTGGAGTGCTTATAGTAAAACATGAAGACATATCTATTAGACTCTTCATAGAGACATTGCATGACTTGGTGGATAATGGTTATATATCGGTTAGCTCTGGTACCATAACCAACTAGGATACTATGTGAGATGCATTCCTGAAAAGATTCAAGCTAGCCGAAGATTCCAAAGATATTGATAACTCAATGAATCTATTGAAGAAGGAGCCATAAGAGCACATGCGGGATTTTATTACAAAATTCCAAAGATTACTTTACAAAATTCTGGCTTCTGCTTCTCTGAATGATGAGAATCAAAAAGTATTCTTCATCAATTCTTTACTTCCTGAAGTAAGCTATCAACTATGAAGAACATGTCCTGCTGATTTGTTAGCAACTCAAAACATGGTGGTTAAAATTGAAGATGACCTCATCATGGCTGGAAATATAAAGAGAAGCACTTCTAGAGATGAAAGTTCATCCTCTGCTACTACTTCTGATTCACTATTGCAAAATTTATCAAATGAGATGTCACAGATGAAGAAACAAATGACTCAAATGGATCAGGGAAACAATACTGCTCATACTCATAATTTCAACAACAATAACAACCAGAACCACATTACTAGTTACAAAAGATTAGAAATTTAAGTTGCTCCCAAAAAACAACATGGAGATGAATGAAGAAGACCAGAAGAAGTTGACACTGATCAGCTCAAGAATGATGATTTTGTAGGTCCTACTGGTGACTCCAACATTAATTACCTAAACTACAAATCTAAACATGACTATGAGGAGCTTCTTGAAGATGATCATGGTCATGCATATGCAGTATTTACATAATCAAAAACTCACCAAGCTGAGGCATTAGCTGATGAAAAATAAGGGGAAACCCTTTACCTTCTTCCTTAGCTCCCAGAAATAAGAATGTGAGTTCTTCATCTCAACCATAGAAAGTAGCTCAGGTATCTGAATCTATACCTTCCTTTGACATTGTTGATCATGTCAAGAAAACTAGGATTCAAATGTCAGAAGCTGAATACCTGAGAGCCTTTCTTGAGCAGTTAAATAGGCTAGTTAAGTATGTGTAGTCACCAAGACAATCCAATACATCAAAGGGCCTTTTCCTAAGCCCAAAGATACTCCTCCCTAGAATAACGCTATAGTTGTTAAACCCTCATTATCTTCTGAAAGAGTAGAACTTTTCTATGTCTCCTTATTGCTTAATGGTTTCAAGTTAAGCAATTACATTCTAGATTCGAGTGCTTCTGACAATGTCATGCCACCTAATGTTGTGGATGTTCTTGGGCTTACCTGACGTGAAGCCATAAAAGTTTTTATTCTATGGAGGGAAAATTCCCTTTAATTGGACAAATAGAATATCCACAAGTTGTTCTAGTAGCTTTACCGAAAAAAGAATAAAGATGACAATCTTAGTTGCGAGATATTCCCTGTCTCCTATGGGATGTTCTTTGAGTAGAAACTTCTACAAAGAGCCTGGGAGGAGAAGTAAAGATGGATTTGTCCTATGCTCATATTCCTATCAAAGGAATAAATTAGAAGTGGATCTATAAAATAATTCCAAGTATATGGTTACAAAATCTAAGGATCCTAGATCTCGATTCTTTTTTAGGAATCTAACTATGGGGTCTTTTTCCTAAGCCCATGATACTCCTCCCTTAATAACGCTATAGTTGTTAAACCCTAATTATCTTCCTCAAAGAGTAGAACTTTTCTATGTCTCCTTATTGCTTAATGGTTTCAAGTTAAGCAATTACATTCTAGATTCAGGTGCTTCTGACAATGTCATGCCAACTAATGTTGTGGATGTTCTTGGGCTTACCTTGATGAAACCATAAAAGTTTTTATTCTATGGAGGGAAAATTCCCTTTAATTGGACAAATAGAATATCCACAAGTTGTTCTAGTAGCTTTACCGAAAAAGATTAAAGATGACAATCTTAGTTGCAGATATTCTGTCTCCTATGGGATGTTGCTGAGTAGAAACTTCTACAAAGAGTTGGGAGGAGAAGTAAAGATGGATTGGTCCTATGCTCATATTCCTATCAAAGGAATAAATTAGAAGCTGGATCTAGAAAATAATTCCAAGTACATGGTTACAAAATCTAAGGATCCTAGATCTCAGATTCTTTTTTAGGAATCTGACTATGGGGTCTATTTCTTGGAAATGGATAAAAATGTACTTAACCGGAACTTTGACTAGAGTTAGATCCAACAAAAGAAGAATTTTTTTGGACTCTAGAGTTTAAAGGCACCTGTTGTTCTTTTGGATCAGGAGCTGACATTCTACTAATATCTCTAGATCATGAGATATTCCCATACTCCCACAAATTGATGTTCAAGAACACCAATCATATAACAAAGTATGAAGCATTGCTGCTAGGAATGGAGTAAGATAAAAGAAAGGAGTAAAACTCCTCAAAGCCCAAGGAGATGTTGAACTTCTAGTAAAGTAGGTTCGAGGGAAAAATCAAGTCAAAGGAGATAAGATGAAGCATTACAGAGATAGAGTGCTTTCTGCCACACTTGATTTTGTAGCCTTCTCTATCAAATTCATTCCAATAAATCAGAATTCCAAGGTAGAATCTTTGGCGGTCACAACTACACTATTGAATCTGAATAGACCATCATCTATATTTAGACAAGGAAACTATAAAGTAGAGATGGTATACTACCCTAAAGTCCTTGATAGCATTGAACAGTGGCAAAATTTCTATGATGACAAACAAACATCCGCATGTCTGGAACAAGACAACTTTGACAGGTTTTGTGTTGAAGGAGTAAATCACCACCACAACAAACAATCACAGGAAAACTGATCTAGGTTATGATGACAATAGTGGAATAATCCAACCAAAAGGTAACAAAATCCCCAAGGGTTTAGTTTCCCTAATGGAGACTTTCAAAAACATGATCAAGACACGAAGAAGAATAAGATTGGGAGTGTTGCAGACAATTTATTCTAATTTCTTCTCCTCTTTCTTCTTCTTTCACTTATTTTGTCTAACAAAGTAACTCGAGTAATTAATTAAATTGTAAAACTTAAGTGATTGGTTTAAAATCTGTTACTTCAAGTTACTAGAAGAATTCAATTACTCGAAAATAGGTGGCAAACATGCAAAATATAAGGTTCTATTTTTAGCTATAAATCATGTATGTCATGCAAAGTGGAATTCTAGGAGGAAGATTTCCAGATGCTTCCCTTTTTCATAGCTTCAACATGTGGTAATTCATTAAAAACTTCATATTTGTAATTTCCCTCTATACACTATAAATAGAGGAAGAAACTTTAGGTTAAAGGATCGAATTGGTAATCAAGCATTCTTGACTTCCAGACTTTGTGTTGAAACCCTTGATATCTTTTCAAAGCTAAGGAATTGAATAGAGGTAGATTTTTGGAGAACTTTGTGTCAATGGTGCATTGGCTTCTTACTTCTATGTAGATCTTTAGATAAACTTTGCATTATCTAAGATTTATATTAGAAGTTTTCCTTTACTTTGATTATGTATTGTGAGATGCATTTGTTTATCTATGTGTATGAGACCAACTCTATAAACTATTGGTTGGATTACACATCTTTTTCTCCTTCTTTCCATATTCAACTATTTCCCCCTTTTTGCAAATATTTCTTTACAACTGCTTACTTGCTGCAGAATTACTTAGCTATGGTTCATGATATTTGCAATTAAAGTAAAACCCACATATAGTTATTATAATACATAATTGATAGAAATCTTACATGGGAGCCAAACCAAGTAAATGACGTAGATTTATCTCATGATCGCCTAAGTTTTAGCTATGCATGAAATATAGCCAAGAGAGAAACTTTGACGGACACAAAATTTTCTCGAGGCACCTAAATCAATGATATAATTGTTCAACTGGTACCCATTTATAAGCAAAGGGACAAAAATGGTTCAATTTTTTTGGTGTAGGTACGAGTGGAGGCCATGAGATTTTGGCTTGGGCTATGCTTAGGGGTAGGGAGTAGGAATTTTGAATTGGATGGTACCTTAGAGAATGATGAAACTTTAGACCTATACCTACCACCTTTAATGAACTTAAGCAAATTTTCAAATTGCTTAGGATTAGTTTGAAGGTACTCGGACTACGAGTTCTAAAATTTAGCTCTTTTGACATGATATATGATATCAAATTTGGGAGAGGGGTTGTCGAGGTAGTGGAAGCATTATCATGATTTTATTTAGCTATTTTTATCATCAGTCCTATGTTTTACATGAAGTAGAATCATACTCTATGGTAGAGTTAGACTTACCTCGTTTATAAGAAGTCTTTCGAAAAGGCACAACTTTTGTTATTTTCTTGGAAAACTCCACGTAAGGAGGAAGAGGAAACCCTCTCTTTGTTATTATATTTTTAGGGAGTAGATTTTCTAGTTGAGGATCTTATTTTTCATTATCTTTATGCTTTGAAGAATTCTCCTTCTCAAGGGACTTAGACCGAGTAAAAACAACACAAGAGTGGTTGTTCATATCCACCACAGAGTCTTCATATTCATCCTCTGATGAGGAGGCATATTCAAATAAACCAATTTCCATTAATCCATTTTCTTCAATCATTAATTCACCTTCATCTTCTTTAATTTTTGAGGCTTCTTCTTATTTTTTTTCTTTATCTCGATCTAGTCCCGCATGCTACATTCACTGGAGGGGATTCAAGAGAAAACCTCTGAGGTGGAGGACTAATTCTCTACTTACTTAAAAATTATTCCTAGGAACATCATTATACATAGAAGCTTAGGATAATTGTCTTTTGAGAGAAATAATTTCATTGGCCAATTTACGCACTAATGAGTCAGTCAATCTAGAACTTGAACTCTAACCCTTCTCCTTGCTTTGACCCTTCTTGATTTTTCTAGACATTATCTAGTAATTTTCTACCTCAACTGCAAGTCTTTATACCTCCTCTAAGGTGGAAAGTAAAGTTATTCTTAGCGTGAAGCTAACTTCAAGCAATTTTGCATTGGTGAAGAACCTTAGTTAACTAACTTCAATGGGTCGGGTAGCTTCTAGGATCTTATAGAGAATTCTATTGAATTTGGCCACAAACTCCCTCATGGGATCATAGGGATATTTATTCAACTTGAGACCATTGGGTAAGAAGAGCATGAGCATCTTCAGCTGGTTTGAATCTAGATTCAAATTTGGATTTCATATCAGCCTAATTGGTAATATATCTCCTTGGTAAATGATAGAACCAATTTGTAGCGAAAACTTTTAAGGATTCCATGAACAACCAAATTGATACATCTTTGTATCCCACACCCAACACCCCACAAGTTGTTATGAATGTTACAATGTGATCACAAGGTGTTGATTCCCATCTCCTTTGAACTTAGGAAATTTATTTCTAGATCCCTTGGGTAAGTCATATAATGGAGGATTTAGATCTGACTGTCCCGTGTTTTGTCCCCAAGGTACTAGTGTTTGTTGTTCCATCCCCGAATCTTCTTCATATTCTTCCACCGCTTATTCTACAAATATTTCTACTACTTCTACAATTTCTTCCTCTAGAGGAATGTAATTTAATGGTTCAATTACTAATCCTTCGATGGGGGCTTCAAGAGGAAAATTAGGATCAAACTCAAGAAAATATTCTTGACTAGTCCTTCTTGCTAGTTGAGTAATTGGAATCCTAAAATCAGCTAGATGTTGCTATTCAAAGGTTATATCATACACCAATAGCTCGATCAGATCTTGTATATCTTCTTTTAGATAGTTTTGAGATTTGATGTATAACTCAAAAAAATCTTCATATACCCTTCTTTGCTAGTTAGGAGCTTGTCTTACACATCACAGAGAGCTTGTGCACATTATTCTTCCAAATCAAAAATTATTGAGGTTGCATGTATGATGATTGAAAATGTATCTATTATGTCATATGCAGTTCCTCAAATCAGCTATAGATATTCTTGATTATCTTAAAGGGAAAAGAGATTAGGCTATAACACGAGAAAATTTCCATGAATGGTCATGGTGAGAAAAATATGAAGTAGACATTAGGATCTTTATGATTCTTAAATTCTGATTTTTATTTTTGGTTTTAAAATATTTTATGTTTTATGGATTTGGTGGCTAATGAGGTGGTGTAGAGACAAAACAATATGCCCCATAGTGAGCACCAAAAATATTGGTGAAATAAATGGTCACAAGGACAAATTTGCTGATTTTCACCAATGCTTTGGGACTATGTCCCTCCTACTTGTTAAAGGTGAGGCTCCATTTATTAAATGTATATAAAAAAATATCGTGGGTGGCCAATTTTTCAAGGATCACACACGTAAACTCCACTAAACTTGTGGAAAATGCTTGCACCTAATGTAAGGGAATAATTTTCTTGAGAGGTGAGGTAAAGGGAGTGAGAATTTTGGGTAGGAGGGGTTAATCTTGTAAATATGCACTAGCATATTTTTACAAGATTTAACCAAAATTTATCCACACACAATTAGAAGAAAATAATTTTTTTATAACAATGGAAAGACACAATGAATCATGAACACATAATTTCATTAATCCATTCATCAAAGGCTCTAACACCTTTCTTGGTTATACAATATTTTCATATGCACAAATATGAAAAGAGAGATATAGGAAACATAGAGAAAATAAATGGAAGAATGCCATATTTTGTTTGCTTCTTAGTAGTGAAATAACTATCTATTCGAGTCTCGAAATTGACAACTCTTTACAATGAGGGATTTGTACAATATATAGATTGGTGAAATGACTCTTCACCTAACCCCACATGAATTTTCACTTACCTTTACAAATTGTGACCTTTCATATCCCTAGGAAATAAAGTGAGTTCCTTTTTATTAATTGGAGGAAACTCATTACAATGTTTGAGTATAGGGCACATTTAAATGAATAAGATAAAAAGTGAAAAGTAAACCACAAAAATGAAGAAATAGAATATGAGAGGAGAGAAGAAGGGGGAAGGGAAAGAGAGAAGGAGGGGAGATAGCTATTCTGAAGAAGAAGATGTATTTGTTGATGAATCTCCACTTGCTAAAGAAATTTGGGAGAGTGCTCTTATAAAAATATCAATTCATTTAAAATCTTCTTGAAACAAGTTTGTCAGAGTGCTAGTTTCTCTCGCATTAAGAGTGTGTATGAAGCTTAAATCCTTAAGCCAATTCTCAGAAGTATTGTTGATGCTTTTACATTTCATGAACTAGACTTGATGCTCCTTTGCAATGTTAGAAATAACACATTTGATCTCTGCAAGGGATTCCAAGGTGTCTTCATTGAAGGAGAATGGGTCTCCTACTTCTTTTCTAACTAGTTCCTCAAATGGCTTTAGAAGATCATTCACTGAGGTATTTTCATTCACCGCAGGTACTCTAAGCTTCTACACTCCCTTGTTTATGTTTTCTTACATATATGAAGTGAGCTCATCATAAGAATCCAACTCATCAAGAACATGATTAAACATCTCATATTGAACAACCAACGTTTGAGACCAAATTAGAGACATGTTTTTAGATATGGAGTTGAACAAATTTCTTCCTACTAATAAAAAAATCAATGTTAACCATCTCAGTCACCAGTGGAAATAATTGATCCCAATGATATTTTTACTTTTCAATATCATCCTTAGTCATCTTCACTTTTGTAGTGGTGAAAAACATGAATTCAAATAGTGAAATAATCTCTAGAAATAAGGCTTTACCTTTCTTGAGGATTTTGTTCACCCACTTTTCATTGGCTCTACCTTGCATTGTGTAGCCTTGCACCTTCTTGATTGATTCTGGATCAAATATTATGATTGGAGTGATTTCCTCACCTGGAATATATGGGATGGTGCTAGGATCCATGAAGGATTGAACATATGAAGTGAAATTTCTCACACATTCTTCTTTTCTTGCAAGAAGATGGGCATAAGAATCTTTGAATAGATGAGAATATCCTTCGTGTGTGTTGCTCTCCCAAATGGATTTTTGTCATTTCGTAGTATGATGGGGTAATTTCCCCAATGATCTTTACTACCTTTGGATGAGAAACCTCCACATATTGGTTTCTTGAGGCATCGCTAAAGAAGTGGGAAGTTGTTTGGGATTTTTCACCTCGTTTTTCTTTCACCATCTAAAAATAGCTCAGAAATATGGCACCACCACTTCTTGCACTATGTGATTCTCACATCTCGATCTTCTATTGAATCCATGGAAATATCTCCATTGATGTGGGCTTGACACTACGCATGATTGGAGTCTTAGGATTATTGTGAGGAGGTATCTCTTGAATTTGAAGAGTTAGCTCCATAGTGGAGGAAGAGATGCTTGAGACCGATGTGGGATTAGTGGATGATAAGGATTAATCTCTCCTTTCTCTATATATTTTGTAGTGTCTTGAATGAATTTTTATTTCTTGTACAACCTCTTGTAATGGGAACTCTTAACATATGTTGCTTTCCTCTTTTGCAGCTCTCTTGAGTGAGTTGAGATTGTAGTCCTCTCAATTACCTTCAAATATGAGAGATGTGATGCCCGCATTATGAGAGTTTGAAGACCACCTGATTCAATGAGTATAACCCTATTTTTATTGAACCATTCCTTATATATTTGGATTAATTCCATGGGTTTTTCGTTGATATCCCCTGACTCATGAACACTCCATGAGATTGGTGGGAGAGGTGAGACCTTCACTGCTTGGTATTTAGGATCATACAACTCGGTCCCATCATCTTCTACAACATCCATGAACCAATCAAATATGAATTTTCTCATTTGGCCAATGGTCATCCTCATGTGATCTCATTTTCTTACCTCAAAGTCATCTAGGAAGTTGACACGGTGAATCTTCAACTGGGAACATGGTGCAAATCAAGGAGATTAAAGGTTTCAGGATTTCTTCAGATGTCAAAATATACCTTGGGTGTATATGAATAGAGGTTCAAGGAGGAAAATGAAGCTTCAATATTTGAGGCATCAGTGAAATTCTTGCATGAAAAGACTATAAGAGAGATAGGAAAGGAAACACCTTTCTTCTTGTTATTCTTGATTTTTCCATTGACTCGAGAAATATGCCTACATAGTTTGAACATCACAATCTTATCATTGAGGTATCTCGAGAGCTTGTGAGGAGCGAGATCAAACCATGAAACTCTGATATAGGAGAAGGTTAAAAATTGAGTGAAGTAGGACCCATATTTTTCAATCAATGTTGCGGCTTGAGAAGACAATCTCAACTCTGGGTTACCTTCAAGCAATCGAATGACAAACATGGTGAATGCATCATTCACCCTAGAAAAATGATGATTAATTTAGTAAGAGTGAGTTTGGGGTACCTTTTATAAGTAGGGTCCTTCTAAGAAACATTTTGAGCAAGAGCCGAGGCCCCGAATGGTCTCAGTGCTTATGAGAGCATATACCAGATATGATGTTATTGTGAACCTTTTCATGACCTGCAACTAGAGCAATTGATGGTGGATGTTATCACTTATGATTTGTCCCAAAACAATAACTTGATTCCCTTCGAAGACAATGATGATGAATTATGCCATCCAATCTTGAAAATATCTTATGGCTTCTTCAGCCATTACCCTGCTCAATAAAATGATTGCATCTAAATAGCCTTCATGAAATTCATCACTAGACAAAGCTTTTAACACACAAGTGGGATTCCTCCCTTATATCAGCCATGATCCCAGATTGCAAGGTTGTAGAGATAGGATTTAGTATTTGATCACTCATTAGATGCCAAATCCTTTGTGATAATGACCCTATTTTTGCTGTTGGAATTTTCATAGATTGTGAGATGCCCTTTAGGGTGAGCAACAAGTATGGATTTTTGTTTTCTCTTAAGATACTTGATTATGGATCATAGTGATGAGAACATGATATTACCAATTCTATACTTTGAACGAAAACAGGATGACCTCCTGCAACATATAATCCACTTGTGAAAATCTTATCTTCAACTAGTTCCCTTGGGTCCCTAAACATCCAACTCCTCGGGTCTTCTAGGTCCATGTGAGTGACATCACTGTCACCCACACATCGATATTCTAAGACTAGGGTTGAAAAAAGTTCTATAATTGAGAATTTGAACTTCATGATTCCAAAAATCAGCAAGATGAGTGAAAATGAAACCAACAACTTTCTACACTAGAATCCAAAACTTTCTATTTTTGGCAAGTAGGGTTTAGGAGCTACTATTTTGGGAAAATTTGCCTTTTTACTCAAATTTTGTCTTCTAAATCTCCTAACACACTTAGAATACCTCCATTGATGTTGCTTTACTATTTTTAGAATTTTTCTATTTTTAGTAAGTTACTTTTTTAGAAATTGTTATTTTGGGAAAACTACCTATTTTGCCTAGTTTGTTGTTTTCATTGTTTTTGAATATTTTGAGTAGTGAGAGATTACCATTTTCAAAGGGTTTCTAGTTTTAGTAAGTAGTTGCATTGAAATTTTTTTATTTTTATAATGTACACTTACTAATTTCCATTTGTAATGAAAATACCCTCATCAGATTCAACTCTTCACCAGATACCATGCTCCAATTTTCACAGTGATCCTTCCGTTGGAACTCTTGAAAAAAGAAAAAGAAACTTTTGGGGAAAGGTTTACATGTTTAATACTATTAAAAATATCAAAAACCATAAGGTTTTTATTAATGGTCTTCTCAAATATTCCGGGAGGATGATCTTCGAGAAAATATGACTGGGATCCAGCTTTAAGGTTTGAAAGTTATGAAAAATATTTATTTTCATGGTCATCGCTACCCTAGATATTTTTCGGTAGCATGTCTAGTGTTTTTTTCATGTATTTAGATGTATTAAAGATTCAAAAATAAATTTCAAGTTTATCTATGCAAATAAATGAGTTTTAAAGAAAGTTTGTTTTATTTTTGAGTCATCATGGCAACTACGATTATAACCACGCATTGTGAAAGCCGAGTATGGTTCAACACTAGGATTTGATGGCTTTCTCATGGGGAACTTTTTTATCCCCTTTCCCCTTGAAAAATGGATAAGGGGGAAAATAAAATTCACTTTTATTAATATTATGATAATGCAAGGGCTCTACTTCTCAAATCCACACAAACAAGGAAACCTTGTTTGTGTGAGTAAAGATGTCTCCACTACTCATCATTTCACCGACTCTTCTCAAATGGTTATTCATGCACACACTTAGTACTTACCTACTCAACCACCCTTGCTTGAGGATCTTCTTAGAATATTATATAGTATTACAAGGCCCATCAACCTACATTAAACTTATCATTGCAAATAGTGTTCTTGATCTACACAAGCCTATGAAAGGGAAACCATGAGTCACATTACCTTCTTGGTTGATAGTGGTGATATTCTACCTTACTACCACATTCTCAAATTTCCATCACACCTTTGATCCACCCTACACATTTTTCTAGCAATCATTCTTCTAGTTTGATCTCACTCTAGCATGTTGGCCTTGTGTTTGTACATGCCTATGCTTAGGCTAAGTAACCAAAATGGTCTTATGATGGTTTGCACTCTTGCTTGACACTTCAAGGCCTTTTATACACTCTTATACATGTTATTACAATGATATTATGGTGTTCATTTCACTCTGCACTCACTTCTTCTCCTATTCTGCTCTCTAGGCTCCCTAGGCCTTGTAACTGTCTATACCCAAATGTAGGTATATCTTAAAACTTTACAAAGGATGAGAATATTTTTATAGGTGATTTGGATATCCATTAAGTATTTACAAAACATATATCAAATTAACCCTACCTTCCTTTGGACCATATTGCCGATCTAAGTCCTTGTTTGCTCTCTAGACCTAACTAGGTCTTGCTGGACTATTTTTGGCCTATAACTCAAAATTTTCCAAAACATATAACATATATAGTGTTTTGAGTACCCATTTGGGATTTATTTTACATATCAAAAATTTATGGTAGGTTGTTTTGTACGGACTAGTACTTCCTATGTTGTCCTAGGCTCTTCTTAAGTGCATTTGACCTCCTCTTTATTACAACAGGTACTTTGGGGCATGATTCCACATTAAAAACAATAGATCCACCTTTGATATGGTCTCCTAGAGCTCCACCATGAATTTCATGCCCTGACTCCACTCCTAGACCCCTCATGCAACCATGTTTCTCCTTTTCCTGTGCATGTACAGTTCAGACCTGCAAACACTTGTACCATTCCTACACACATGCGAATTGGACTTTAATATTTTTCACACTCCTTAATATGTCCTAGACAGAGGTTCCCTCAAAATTTCATTAGATTTGGCTTGGTAGAACTGAAATGGTGTGATGCCCTAGTTTAGGGCCGAGAGGGAAGAATTAGCTCTACAGGAGAAAATACACTGTTTCAAAAGCTGAAAAAAATTCATGGAAGCTTATTTTACCTTATTCTAACTCTGCATGCTTTTACAGTTCATAAAATGTGCTTCCATCCTTTGCTGCAATTTTCTTGCTTGCTGGCCTGGGCAGGGTTTTGATCATACAGTCTTCTACAAACATGCAACCTTCACCAAAAACGAAGCATTTCAAACTGAAATCTTTTCCATACTCATTCCCCATTATATTTTCAACATTATTACACTTTTTTTCCTCTCTCCCTCTCTCTCTTTTCCCACATGTGAGAGAGCTCTTCTAAATACTTGTTTTCTAACAAAGGCATGTAGAATCTTGATCCTACAAACATGCAATTCTTGACTCAACAACAACCTAAACTTAGACATGACTAAAATTGAATTCAACCACTCCTAATACACGTTCAAAAACATATCCTCTTTCTTTTCATGGCCTATATGACCTTATCCAACTCATTTTACCTTTTCTAGGCCTATTTTCTCTCTCTCACAACCACTCTTTGACCTTTTACAACACATATTGACTTTTTACAAGCACATGTGTGCTTTTACAACACATTTGAATTCAAATACACATTTCTAACATGCTTAATGGTTTCATGGGACCTTATTTTGTCTTGACACTTGATGCTCCTGCATCACATGACAAGTGTCATCATGAGTTGTAAGGAAAGGGAGATGGAGAAAGCATGCTTGGGCATCTTGGGGCTAAAAAATAATTGTATGAAAAACCTCGAAGGGGATGATTGTGGGAATTTTTTTGTCTCCCCTCTATCCTCTTAGAAAAATTGACAAGAAAATGCAATTTGAGTAAGATGGTGCTACTTGGCATGATCTTTTGCAGACTTGGTTAAACGAGCTTAGCTAGTTAAGCATTCCGCCAAGATGAGGATGGTCACATGAGAAAATAGAGAGGAGGGCTGATATTGGGTGAATTTTTGTGTCCCCAATGGCATATTGGGAAATGGATAAGAGTGAAAAAAATTGCATCATGGAGAAACAAGCTAACATGTGGCACTTCAAAATTTGGCTAAGTATGGGAAACACACTCTGCACTAGAGAGGATTTGAAAACTTCACCCCGGAGCCTAGAGGGGTATTTTGACATGAACGTTATATGATTTTGACTCCCAAGACAATTTAAAGAGAAATGGAGTGCTTTTTAGAACCTGATTCATATTTCATCTCCAAAAATGGCTTCTTTTTATTCGGGACAATAGGGTGTGCCTGTAAATATTGGGCTACATTGAGAAACTTTTAGGTCTTGTGAAAAATGTTACACTTTCACCATGTAGATAATTCCTTAATATTTCCAATTCCTATTTTTTTCCTTCCAAATCCTTACAAATCTCTAGGAATCATCTGGAGAAGTTCAAAGCTTAAATTTTGACCACTTACTTGTTACACACTGAAAACCACGCTTTTGGACAATCTATCCCTAAACCTCCAAATACTCTCTAAATCTTCCTAAATCAATTCAAAACCTTATAATCTCTTCAATACCACCTCTAGATTATTATGAGCTTTCGTATCCTTCCCATAGGATGCACACCTATCTTGAGATGGCCAAAATTGGCCTTTCTAGGCCTACCAGAGAACTAGTCTTCAGAATCACTTTATTGAATGAAAAGAATGACCTTGTTAAATCACTTAAAATAATTGTACATTATTTTTCAACATATTGGGAAGACATTAAAGGTTGGGACGAACATGAGACGAGAATAAAAATTGACCTCGAGGGGTTTTAGGGATATTTTGAAGTAATTTTTACATTTGGCTTAGTTTTCATGGTTAAAGTTTTAATTTTTGGGCTCAAAAATACATGACAGAAACACTGTACAAAAATACACACACACACACACACACATGTCATAAGTTCCATATAAAAATGTTAATACAATATGTGAAGGGAATCACCCTTTGTTCATTCACTCATCCTCACTATTATTATGAATAGAGAAAGGAGCTCTAGCCTCCTCTTATATCCCCATAGTCTCTAGATTGTGACCTTGCTTAGTAATGCAACAACCGCTTACACAATGTGGCATTATCCACAAAAACTGTGTGTACTAAGTATTATCCAAATAATCCACCATGCTTATTTGTATAACTTACTCAATTTTCAGACTTAGAAAAACTTGGATGGTAGACCCAAGAACCAAAAACTAGAAATTTCAGTGTCTCGTGGACTTGAAGTATGAAGGAATTTTTGCAATTTTTTCAACATCTTAAAAAAGGAATGGGAGAAAATAAAAAATTTGTGGAAGAGGCTGTAGTACAAAGGAAAACAAAGACATGGAAAAATCCACAATACAAAGGAAAATAAAGTCACGTAAAAGCTGCAATACAAAGGAAAACAAAATCATGGTGAAAGCTATGCAAAATTTTGCAAAGACAAAGGAAAATAAAGTCATGGGAAAGCTGCGTGAAAAAATGTAAAAAAACCCGTAGTTCAAAGGAAAACAAAGTCATGGAAAAAGCCAAAAAAATATACGAGAAAAATCCATGATACAAAGGAAAATAAAGTCATAGGGAAAGTTGCACAAAAATACGTAGAAAAAATCTGTGATACAAAGGAAAACAAAGTCATGGGGAAAGCCACGCAAAAAGACGTGATAGAAAGTGGAAAAATAAATAAAATTCATGACACATGGGGATGACTACGAATCTATTTTTAGCTTTGTTTTCAATCAAAAATATAATTTTGGAGCATCTAAAAGCTAAAATAAGATCGAGCATGTAAGAGGACTTAATTGGAGCATGCACAAGTTGATAATTTTGGAAACAAAACATGCAAATAAGTGTCTATTTTTAAAACACATTTTACTTTTTGGGAATATTTTTGGCTATTTTTGTATGCATTTTGGTATTCCAAGCGTTCCTTTTGGTTTTATCATCACTTTTCATGCATGTCATGTAAACTGAGGAACAAGGGTGGAATCCTGATAGACTTTATTAATACGAAAGGAATGGATCAGTTCAGAGTAAAAACACAATTCAAAATGATATTCAATATGCTCTATACTTCATATTACATACAATCGATTATATAGGAAATATCTTTCCTAAAATATAGGAAACCACTCACCTAAACTATACAAGTTGTTTTAACAACTCGTAACAACTCCAAAACCAATACAATACAAATAACATGAGTTGTTATAATAACAACTCATATAAACAATATACAAAATATAACTTTGCTCACACATTAACATAATGGAGCACTAATAGATTGATTTCCTAACAATATCAAATCAGCCCAATTACATTTGTATGAGCTACAATACTTATAGGTATTGTACAACTGAATACACACAAGAATATAAGTTGCACAGGTGCAACAATATCTATCTTATACAAGCTTCCAAAAATATATCTAGGAAGCATAACCAATATTAAATACAATCAAACAATTATATTGTTAAAACAATATAACAGCTCCCGTAGATGGTTATAATTAAATATAACCAAATATCATTTAATAAATACACTAAATAAAATGCAATGCATAATTAACCTAGGTAAATAATATATTTACCCTATCATCCTCCCCTTAATTTTGCATTGCCTCAAGGGATGAGGAGAGGAACTCTCTGAACAACTTGAACTTGTCACGTATAAGTGACTTCATGAAGATATCAGCTTGTTGTTCAGTAGTTGGACAAAATTGAATTTGTATATTATGCTTCAAGACATGTTCACGTATTGTTGTCCACTCAAAATTCCCCTACTTTTAAGAAGTTGAAAATTAAAATTTTGAGGTTAAGTGTCTTTTCTATTGTCCTGATAATGTGAAAAGTTAGAAAATTGGGAAAATCTGCATTTTTGGGTCATTTTGTGTGTTTTTCGGGCTTGTCGGACATTTTTGTCCCGCGTGTCCCAGGTTCATTCGGGCTCTCTGTTCCCCGATCGGCCAGTTTACCCGAAGTCCATTCTTTTCGGGCCCGTCGGAACTTTTTGTCCCAAATGTCCCAAGTTCACCCGGACCCGTTGTTCCATTTTCATCCGAATTGGTCGAATCACGTATTCCACGTACTTTCATCCCGCATGTCCCAAAAGCATTTGTGCGTCTTTTCCCCGCATCGCCCGAATCACGTATTCCACGTACTTTCATCCCGCATGTCCCAAAAGAATTTGTGTGTCTTTTCCCCGCATCGCCCGAATCAGCCGAATCATGTATTCCACGTACTTTCGTCTCACATGTCCCAAATGAACCAAGTGCCTTTCGTGCTAATTTTTCCCACTCTACCCGAATATCTTGCTTTTCAAATTGGTAGATATGTATTTAATGCACATTTATTGCCTTTCTCTCTCCTAAACGACTATATAATAAACTACCCCCTATGCATTTTTGCACACTGCTTTCATGCTATCTATTGCTCAAACCCTTGCAACCAAAATTTCTGCGTGCGTATCCATTTCCCTTGCGATTCCATCCCAAGTATAGCTTGCAGCTTTACTCTCTAAGTTACTATCAACATGAAGATCAAATTCCAGGGGCAGGAACAAGTTTCACCACTCGAGTCTGCCGTTCCCGATATCGGGGACAGTGAAGTTCGCCACCTTGATTTTGGGGATTTTTGGGCAAGGATGATGATGCAAACCCTTCAGCTATGGCACAGATGATTCATGACAGTGGCTTGGCATTCACCGGTGGCTTCCCAATTTCAATACAATGTGCAGACACTGTACTCGCTTGCGGAGCTCATTTCAGTCCCGACTCAAGCGAACTAATGAACGTGCATGGAGAACTCATTGCCAAGTTAGATGCCACCACCAACACATCAGTCCCATGTGGCAGAGACATAGCCGAGGTGTTGAAGAGATTCAGACAACGGATCCTTAAATCAGTGGGTCCCTCCCAATCTTGAACGCTTGTCTTCTTCTCCTGATTCTTCTCCTTCTTCTCTTCTTCATCATGAATTTATTGTATTTAGTTGGGGTATTGCGATTTGTAGCCCTTTAACTAATCATTAGTTAAAAGAAGTAGTTACCGGGAGTAACTAATTTGTAAACTATATAATGGCCTCTCCTCACCATTTTGAAGGGAGAAAGAACTTGGCTTATTTCTGAAAGTGTAAATAAATCTTAAAGAAATCAATACAGAAGGATTTTTCATTCTTTGTCTATCTGGTTTCCTTTATTCCTAAGCTATTCATTTAATCTTGTTAGATCATTTGTCTGTATTATGCTGAGAAGCTTTGTATTCTCGTAGATGTTATTTACAGAACTTTGTGTCTTTTCAAATTTCATCTTATTAATGTGATACAAATGATCTTATTCCAATTCACTGTACCCTCACATGCATAAGGAATTACTCTGTCATCTATAATTCTGAATGGTGCCTTTCTGCTCGTTCTCACATTTTCATTCCTCAGTCCTTTTGTGATTGATGATCCTTATAGAAAACACTTTCATAATATTCAAGTTCCACAAGAAAATCATGCTTTGTATATGTGTAAATAGGTTCGTTTCTGAATAAGGGAACCTCTCCCATTAAAGAGGAGGGACTTCTTGTCCCACCGTTGCTCTTCTTGAAGTCCTATTTGATGACCAACACATATGAAATGAACCTGTACTTCAATATGTTTTTTTGTTTCATGAAACACTAGATTATAAACAATTTTGAGAACACCTTCATTGTCAACATACATGGTGGTCAATTTTTCCTATGGTATTCCAAGTCCTTCAAGTATGCAACGTAGCCCAATCGCTTCATAGAAATATTCTCCTACAAAATGATACAAACACGTGTAAGAACGAGAAACAAAGTGTTGTTTCTTGCTTCCCCATGATATTGGTCCAGATCCCATAAATAACACAAATCCTGAAGTGGATTTTTTGTCATCAATATTACTCGCATGATGTGAATACAAATATCGACAAGAAGAAGTTGTTCTTCTTGTATTCTAGAACAAGATCCATTGATCCTTTGAGATATCTCAAAATGCACCTTACAACCTTCCAATGACAAAATTTGGGTTCCTACATGAACTTGGATAGATAGCTTGCCGAAAAGATGATATCTTGGGTCTAGTATAGGTCGGGTAAATGAGACTCCCAATCAACTACCAATAAATAGTGGAACTTACCTCGGAGATGGATCTGAATGAGATAAATACAATCTATTCTCTATAGGCGTAGCAATTGGTGTGCAATATATTATCCTAAATTTCTTGAGCGTTGTCTTGGTATATTTCATTTGAGAAAAAAATATGTGATTCTCTTTATGCCATACTTCCAATCCAAGACAATAGTGCATTAGCCCAAGATTTGTCATGTTAAACGATTGATTAAGATCTTTCTTTGTTGCATCAATCATCCTCACTAAACTGCCAGTGATGACTAGATTGTCAACATAGACAACGATAATCAAAATATTCCCCCTTTTTTAAGGTGAATATTGGGATCGTATGGATTTATAACAAATCCATGTTATATGAGATGCTCATTAATTTTGATGTACCATGCCCGGGGTGCTTGTTTGAGGCCATACAAATATTTCCTAAGTCTGCATACCTTTGCTTCTTGACCAGGTACAATATATCCCTCAGGTTGAGTCATATAGAATTCTTCTTGTAAATATCTATTTAGGAAGGCACTTTTACATCTTTTTGATGGAATTTTCATCCAAATAGTATAGCTAGAGTAAATATCATCCTGATCATCTTGATCTTAGTTGTGGGAGAAAATGTCTCCTTGTAGTCAATGCCTTCTTTTTGTGCATACCCCTTTACTACTAGTCTCGCTTTATACTTTTCCACTATCCCATCTACTTTTTACTTAGTTTTGAATATCCAT
Organism: Taxus wallichiana var. yunnanensis; assembly: GCA_018340775.1. Lineage (NCBI taxonomy): Eukaryota > Viridiplantae > Streptophyta > Pinopsida > Cupressales > Taxaceae > Taxus > Taxus wallichiana. The sequence continues at coordinate 53,491,740 of CM031240.1, read as the reverse complement.
CTACATCTAATGGGTTTCTTCCCTAGTGGAAGATCAAAAATCTGCCAAGTGTTGTTTTTCATCACTTATTGATACGCGATGTCCATGGCATCTTTCAAGGTTTTGATTGTAGGGCTTCTTGGAATATAGAGGGCTCATCACCCTTAATGAATCTACTCATCAAAGAAAATTTAACTTCTTATCTTGCTTTACTATGAGTCTATGGTCTAGGGGTGGATGTATCGGTGGACCATCCATTATTAAATATCGTAATGTGATAGTACACCACTTAGGCATACGTTGAACTGTTCAATGGGTCATGGTTCTATCAAATAAACACCATCATCCCCATCATCACTTTCATCATCTATGGGGACATAAAATTCAATTTTACAACTAGTGAGGAATCTACATCAGGTGAGTCTAGAGGAGGAGCCTCTACTTCCTTCTTCTCAAATAACTCAACGTCTCTGCTAGTGTATACTTTCTAGACTTTGGATCCAACAATTTGTACCCAAGATTTTCTTCATTGTACCCAATGAAGATGAGTTTCTTTGACTTCATGTCTAATTTTTTCTATTCTTCTTAGGTATGTGCATACTTGATTTGCACCCAAATACTCTAAGGTGTGTAATAGATGGTTCTCACTTTCACCATGCTTCTTGTGGTGTTACTCTTTCAAGAGCAATTGTGGTCACTCTATTAAAAAAATACACTTTGTTGTCTTTATTGCTTAGGCTCGGAATGTCTTTACAAGCCTAGAATCATCTATCATGCATCACACTATTTTGTGATAGTATGATTTCTTCTCTCAACAACACCATTTTGCTACGGTGTGTGTGGAGGAGGCATTTTTGATGAATCCTATGAGCTTGTAGGTAGTCTTTGAACTCAATATTGGTGAATTCCCCCTTGATATGAGAAGAGAGTTTTGATGTGACGACCAATTTCATTCTCAACATCTACTTTGAACTTCTTGAAGGTTTCAAAATCTTCACTTTTCTTGTGAAGACAAAAAATCCACATTTTTCTTGAATAGTCATCAAAACATAGCATGAAATACTGAAATTCAAAATCACTAGGTTACATCGGACCACAAAGATAGGTATGAACCAGATCAAGATTACCATGAGCTCAATATGTACCTTTTTGGAATGAGGCTCTGTGTTATTTTCCTAGTAGGTAGTGAGGACACTTGTCTGTATCCTTATGAAGAGATGGTAGCCCATGTACCATATTACGCCTAACAAAGTATCTCGAGATAATTGAAACTAACATGACCAAGTCTCTAATGCCAAAAATTTTCAGAGGTAGAGTTCTTAGCCACAAGTTCCTAATCATATTTTTGGACAAAGTTAAGTTGGAACATGCATCCCACATTGGAGGCTTTTGTAACTATTTTCGAGCCTCGTGATTTGTCTCGAATCAAACATGTTTTCTTACCGGAATGACTATCAAAGTCAATTTTTAAGTTATGATCTAGGATTTGACTGACTAAAAGAAGATTCTTTGTCACCCAAGGACATATAAGACATCTAATAGTCTGTAGTTGCATGAACCAAGGGGTAGAGAAATGTTCCCAATCCCCTAAACTGTATATGAAGAATCATCTCCCAACGAAACATGGTTTTTGAAGGTGTGTCCCTCATTGAAGTAAACCAACCTCTGTGGCTGGTCATGTGTCGAGTGGCTCCTGAATCAACATACCAGACATTGCTAAATGATGTGGAGGGTTCACTTGATCAAGCAATGTACAAGAAGTCTTCATTATCTGAATGTTCTTCTTATTCAACAATATTTCCTTATTGATGGGGTCTTCTTTTCCACTTCCCCTTTTTCTGCCCTTGATTGTAGTTTATATGTCCCTTGTGATATTGTTGGTGTTAAGGTCCATAATTACTTGATGAACCTTTTTTGTATGTATTATACCAACAATATTTAAATTCATGTCCTCTTTTCCATATTGGACATTGTTTCTTCTATTGTTTGTCCCCTTGATGTTGCTACTGATTCGAAGTTGGGAATTTTGATAGGAATTAGGTTTTCCTTTACCTTTCCCTTTCCATTTTTATGAGAATAAATTTTCTTCTCCTCTTCATCATCCTTGTTATGTATGGCTTCCTATTGTTACAATAGGTTTACCATGTTTTCAAAACTAACTTTCGTATCTAACATGTTTAGTGTTGTTAAAAAAATGTGGTAAGAAGAGGGGAGTGCTCTTAGAACAATGGGAACGAGAGAATCATCTGTGACCACTTCTCCTAGGGCTAAAAGTGAAGCCCTCAATTCTATAACTCTTCTTAAGAAAGCTTCAATTTTCTCATTCTTCTTGAACTTCAGTGTGTGTAATTGACTCTACAAATTTAGTATGACATTCTTGTTTTCAGCCTCATATATTGTGGTCAACTTATCCCACGCTTATTTGGCTATTTTGGCATATCGAATGCGGGGTTACACATCGTCAGACACTCCAAAAAAGATGATGAGTTTAGCCTTGTGATATTCTTTATCAAACTATTGTTGTTTTGTTGTATCAGTTGTTGATCTAGTGAGTATCATCACAACAGTCGGATATCTTCAAACTCAAGTTGTGTCTTGATTTTTGTCTTCCAGTGCAACATAGTTGTTTCCTTTGAGTAGTTGTGAATTTGAAATAAAAATTTGGGTGCATTGGTGCCCATTTTGTAGAAATCACTGATAGGGTTTGGCTCTTATCACTCCAGGTATAAGGTCTCCCAATCTATATACCATCAGTCCTATATACAAAACCTTTTTATATACGTGCCCTTCCAATATACCCAACGGTACATGGAAGAAGGTCACCTTTATATATACCCAGCGGTATGTGAAAGAGGCATTAATGTACGTGAAAGAATTCAATACATGGTACCAAGACAATAATCGAAAGGGGTGCTGTGTAATTATTAACATCAACTCAAATAAATATCCTCATATGCGCACTTAACTTTGCTATATACTCGAATAATTTCTTAGTCTAGATTTATGTCACACAATCATTCACGAGAAAGATGGGATGGCTCATATTATGGGCACTTTGTGACCTTATTACTCCCCATCGGTTTAAAGGGACAATGCCTAGATGACGTTGTTGCAGCTATATTAGGTGTTAAGTGCAGTAGGAATCGCAACGGATTTACCCGTAAGTGCTTCCCAGAGGCAATGTATATACCAAACACTACAAATGAGATCTAGGATCTCGTGAGTGTTTTAGAACCAAATTTCACTATTTTTATTACAATATTATACTAATTTTTGAGTAGTTAAAATATTTACGGTTGACTATGGAAACCTAAAAATTAGTACAATATACTAAAGCATGCAATTACATTCAAAAATTTGGAAAAAATTGAATGGCAGGCAATTATTTTTTTGTTTTTCGGGCCCTAGTAGCCTTCAAAGCCCAATACGACCCAAAATGCAAAGAATTGCAAAAAAACAACTGAAAATGTAATTTTTAGCTATCCCCCCTTTGGAAAATGTTGCTTAGAATAAAAAAACAGGCCTAATAGGAGAATTTTTTTACCCTAAAATAAGGTTTTTCTCACTAAAGGATTAGGGGCCTGTTTAGTTATAACTAGTTGTTTAGTGGAGGGTTTTCCACCAAATTCACCTCCATAATTGGTATTTTAAAAAAATTCCTTCAAATTCAAATTGGTTAAAAAAGTTGGGGGTGGGGTTTGAACCCCAAAACTCCCTCTACCGAAATCCATTTACACTATCCAATTTAGCACTCTATGTGCTTATGCAATGAAATGAAGCATACAATATTTAAACAATAAAGAAAACCTAACCTTTTGAAAGGAAACATGGTTAGGAGTGGAGTCTTCATGGAAGAGTTGGAGAAACGTCATGGATTTGAGACTCCATGTGGCTCGTGTGTGCATAGGGGGAGTATTTTAGGGTTTCTTGTGCATGAAAACTAGATCGATGTTATTTTGTTGATCTCCTTGAATGCCATTATTTTGATTTGTGTTTTCTTGATCTGTTTGATTTCACTATTTATTTATTATTTTTGTTTCTTTGTACAGATCACAGGTTCATATGATGGATTTATGCATGTCGGCGTGGAGTTTTTGCACATCCTTGGCCATTTTTTCTAGTGCCTTTGTCTTTGTTTGCAGGTTCGTGGCAATGTAGTAGGGTCATGGCAATGTAATAGGGTCATGGATGTGTAGGAGGGATGGCTCGACCATGGAGCGATCAACAAATGCACTCATAGACTCTTATTCAGTCAGTCTTGAGGGATCTCGAGGAGGATGGCTTGGGACCTGGAAGTCACTATTGGTATTTGCTTGTAGATGATGTTTGAAGGAGACTTGCCAAATCCAAATGGAAGTAGTCCAATGAACCAAACAACTTGCCTCAACCTTCCTTTGTGGGCTCGGTTTAGAACCCAATACCATACATTCAATGAATTCCACAGAGCTCTGCCACTGTTTTTATAAAACAATGTAACTTGGTGGAATGGATGCAAAGGTCTGCTAACATAACAAAGAATCCTCAAAATCTGGTGTTACTGCCATTATTAGATGTGGCTAACAGGGTCACTAAATTTTAGTGACAAAATCCCTAATGGGATTTTTAAAAAAAAATCTTGTAACAAATTTTGCTTGGTGCAGGGTGCACTAGTGTAAAAAAATTTACGTTCCAAACACCTGGAACAAACAGGAGGCTATGGGGATGCGGGGATGGGGCTGAAAAGTTGTAGGAGGATGCACAAGCTCTCTCAATTGTTGTAAATGCTTCTCTAATATCCTTTATCTATTCTACTCTCTCTTTCCATACCTTCTCTACTTCATAGGTCTAGATTCTCACTCTGGTATCAAATGTAAAATGAGAAACAAGGGCGGAATCCTGATAAAATTTATTAATATCAAATCAACCAAATTACATTTGTATGAGCTGCAATACTTATAGGTACTGTACAACTAAATACACACAAGAATATAAGTTGCACAGGTGCAACAATATCTATCTTATACAAGCTTCCAAAAAGATATTCGGGAAACATAACCAATATTAAATACAATCAAACAATTATATTTTTAAAATAATATAACTCCCATAGATGGTTATAATTAAATATAACCAAATATCATTTAATAAATACACTAAATAAAATGCAATGCATAATTAACCTAGGTAAATAAAATATTTACCCTCATCATGTCATTCATGTTTTGTTTATTTTTAGAACCAGACTTGCATGTCTAAGTATTTTCCCCTTCTTCTCTCTCTTAATTTTCTATAAAAATCCTAGAATTCATTATAAAAGGGATATTTCCCTCTTCATTCATTGTTTTGAAGTAATTTGGAATGTTGAGTGGAAAAAAAGGATCATGAGTCATTCTTTGTACTTATTTCACCTCTTAGAGAAATAAAGGAGTTGTTTTACCTTCCTACAACCTGTGTATTGTGCATTTTTATACTTTAAATTGGTTTTATCTTGTGATATTTTTCTATCCTTGGTTTTCAGTTTAATTCTTTATGCCTTTATGTAATTTTGTGTTGATTTGTAGGTCATAGATTTTGTTTAACAAAGTTTGTGTGCAAGATCTTGTTGTTGAGTGATTTATTGCCCCCTTCTTTATTTTTCACAACTTCAAAGTATTATATGAAATAATTTTGCATTAACATACTCATTTATAGGTTATGTATGATATGTATAGCTCCTATGGTTCATCTCTATGGTTCAAACAAGTCTTAGATCCTCAAACTTTCTGGTGTATCACCATATTTTCAGTTTTCCACTTATTTCTCCCTCCCTTTTATCGTTATTTCAATAGGTAGAGTAGTCTTAGGAATATGAACTAGTTTAGGTGTTACACTAGGGGAAGCAATCCTATTTAGAGACTCACTTCAATATATAGGTCACCCATAACCTAGGAGTGTTTCCATTTTGTCAATTGAAAGGAGAGTTTCCACACCACTCTCTGTAGGGCATATTTCAATGTGATAATAGCTTCTAGCATGCCCAATCGGACATAAAATGAAGAATTTTTCATTTGATGATGTTCTTGGAAATCTGTGTTTAAAAACATTCATTGAGTATCCGGTAGATCCATAAGTTCAAAAGCACATCATGGTAGTAGATCAACGTGTGTTTCATGCCATAGGTTACAACTAGATCATCTACAAAAGGTATTCCATTTGATTTCATTGAACTACCTTTGAGTTCAACAAAGAGAAGTAGATTTTTGAAGTCCAAATAATATCCTAAATATCCTTATACTCCATAAAAACCAAGTTGATATCTCAATTTCCCCTACCCAGACTAAATCTCAATATGGCCATTCCAAGAAATCAGGTTTTTGTTCCCTTCAATGATATGAAATAATGTTGCATTAACATACTCATTTATAGGTTATGTATGGTATGTATAGCTCCTATGGTTCATCTATATGGTTCAAACAAGTCTTAGATCCTCAAACTTTCTGGTGTATCACCATATTTTCAGTTTTCCCCTTATTTCTCCCTCCCTTTTCTTGTTATTTCAATAGGTAGAGTAGTCTTAGGAATAAGAACTAGTTTAGGTGTTACACTAGGGGAACCAACCCTCTCTAGAGACTCACTCCAATATACAAGTCACCCATAACCTAGGAGTGTTTCCATTTTGTCAATTGAAAGGAGAGTTTCCACACCACTCTCTGTAGGGCACATTTCAAAGTGACAATAGCTTTCCGGCATGCTCAGTGGGACATAAAATGAAGAATTTTTCATTTGATGATGTTCTTGGAAATCTATGTTTAAAAACATTCATTGAGTATCCGGCAGATCCATAAGTTCAAAAGCACATCCGGTAGTAGATCAACGTGTGTTTCATGCCAAAGGTTACAACTAGATCATCTACAAAATGTATTCCATTTGATTTCATTGAATTACCTTTGAGTTCAACAAATAGAAGTAGATTTTGAAGTCCAAATCATATCCTAAATATCCTTATACTCCATAAAAACCAAGTTGATATCTCAATTTCCCCTACCCAGACTAAATCTCAATATGGCCATTCCAAGAAATCAGGTTTTTGTTCCCTTCAATGATGATAGTCCACTAAAAATTTCCTATCATGATCACATCCCTATGTCCGCCCTTAAGATCATTCAATTTTTTACTAGAGAAAACCAAGTTACACCCATATAACACATTAAATATGTGGCCAATATATGCTATATTTATAATGTTACTCAAGACAATGTTGTAGTAAAATTATTGACAACCTATTTCAAAGGTAAATCATTATAGTGGTACTGGTGGATCGACACTTTGAATTCCATCACTACATGGGATCATCTAGGAGAAGTTTTTAATAGGCATTTTGAGGATAAATCAAATCTTCTTTCCTTAGTAGAACAATTGAATATTATCAAAAGAGTACCATAGGAGTTCATGTTTGATTTCAACTAAGAATTTCAAAGAACTTGGGACAAAATTCCATGACTGGTAAGGCCTACTCATGAGTATATTTTTTTATTATCTAAGGGCTTTGAATTTTGATATTTCAGTGATGATACAATTAATGGGTGGAAGGAAACTTCCTAATTCTTATGATATCTAAATTGAAGCTGAAAACTCCCTTATATAAGCAGGAAAAATAACACCAAGACCTCACATGCCCATCTTTCTAGAGATTCATCTTCCACTTCCCTTCCAATACCCACAATAGCCCCAATTCCAATACCTCTTTCTTAGTTTGTAAGTCAAATTAATACAGCCCCAAGTCAATCAAATGACTTACAAAATTTGAGGAGCATGCTAAAATATTTTGGGAATGAGATATTTTCCTCAAAAGACAACAAAATCAGACTTATAGACCCTACTATCCTCTCAATCAACAAAAAGGCATCCTTTCCAACCAAGTTTGCAATTCCATAATCACTTTACTAATGTTAATCCTATTCAATCATTCAACAACTCAAAGGAAATTGTACCTTTCTAAAACAATTTGATATAAGATTATGTGTTGTGTTATCCTTGTAATATGGCTCATAATCAAAATTCTTCTTCTAATGGTGCTATGAATCAAGCTCTCATGGTGTAAGATTATTTTATGACTCAAAATTCATCAGCTGAAACCCCATCCCAACAAGAGATTCCTCAATAATTGGTGCACTAGGATGTTGCACTTCTAAATTTGTAAGTAGATTATTTTGGTGGAGTAAATCAGCTGGATAATCAGAAAAATATATTTTTACTTCAGTTGAAGTGAACACAAGATCTAAGAAGAGATAAATAGAAATAGATCACCTAAATGGTAAGGGTGATTCTCAGCCTTCTCTAATATTACAAAGTGTTGTTGTTCCAGTTTCTAATCAACAAGGTAATCAGAAAAATTAGTCTACAAAAACTCAAGGTCATCAAGAGATCCTAATATTGATACCATCAATAAAAAAAGGTATTGCTAGTAGTAAAGTACAAAGAAGGTTACTAATTCATCTTTCAATATTCTTGATCATATGAAGTAAACTAAGGTCAACATGACAATGTGGGATTATTTGTCTCTTTCGGGTCAAAAATATATTTTGCAAGAAGATTTTTCTAATTTTAGTGTCTCTAGCCAAACATCCAAAGAACCATCTAGAGTTGTGTTTTCCAACACACTTGATAAAAAAGAATCCCAAGCAAGAAAGAGTTTTAAACCACCTCCTTTTTATGTTTCATTAATCATAGGTAAAAACCTAGTTCATAATTGTATGATTGATTTAGGAGCTTCTAGTTGATTATGCCCAAGAAAATTGTTAATAAACTTGGTCTGTAATATGAACCTCTTTCCAAAGGAGTAGTCCAACTAGATGGAACACCCGTAGAGATGTTTGAAGTCATTAGATGAATGAACTTAACCTTGTATACATCCCCCAACTTCTCCATCCCTCAAGATGTTTTTATCATTGATATTCCTCCTGTTTTTGCCTTTTGTATTTCTAGATATTTTATGACCAAAATTGGAGGCTACTTATCATTATATTGGTCTCACATGTTTTTAGAACAAGATATGACATTAGAGTTATAATAATGTATGAGCCCATATAAAAAATTCATATAGATCCTTATATTTCTAGTGTTATCAATTCTAATTGTATGATCAAGGATGAAGAAGACTAACTAGTTGACCAAGAATGAAGTACACTTCTTGAGGGAATTCCATATTTATTACTTGATGAATGGGATACTCAAAGTCATGTTGTTGACCTCTATAGTCATATTGAATTAGAAGTTCTTGGAAATTATTACCTACATGAGGAGAATGTTATTATTCCTAACCTTTTCAAATTAGACCAACAAGATGAAGGTTTGTGGCAATTATATTTAGATGGATCAAGAAGAAAGAATGGAGTAGGTGGAGGAATCATGCCAATTTCTCCAAAAAAAGAAAGGTATTTCTTAACTTTAAGATTTTAGTTTACTTACACTAACAACACAACTGAGTATGAGGCTCTTATTCATGGAATTCAATGGGAAAGAAATATAAGAGTAAAATATATTACGGTATTTGGAGATAGTGAGTTGGTTGTAAATCGAATTAGAGGACAAGTAACAACCAAGAATAACTTGTTGAGATCTTACAAAAATAGAGTATGGGATTTGATAAAATATTTTGATGCTTTCAATGTTTCATCCATTCCTAGAGGCAAGAATAAAAATACAGATATTATAGCTGCCATTGGTGCTCAAGTTGACATTCTAGATCAAATCAACAAGGATAAAAACTAGTAAAACATCAAGATAATTATAAGACCTTCTATCTTAGACAACAATGTAAATTGGCAAGTATTTGAATTAGATCAACAAATTGTGAATTTATTGCAAGAGTAAGCTAATTTTTCAAGGATATATTATCTAATTGAAATCCAACAAAATACCTCAGGGATTGGCTACTCTTGAATCCATTTTTAACATAGATGATCACATCGAAGTGAAATGAATAACATGCGAGATAAAACAATAATATTACAAACAAATCAATATCAGTAATGATAAAGCGCTAAAATTGGGAAAGGTATGTAATCAAGATGAAAAACATGATTTTGATCAAATTTCTCAAGAAATTGGATGACGTCTTTACATGTAACTATGGTGATTTAAAAAAATTAATCTAGATTTATCTCAACATACCATAGAATTGGATTTAAACACAAAACCAGTCAAAAAAAGCAAAGGCCCATCAATCCTAAAATTGAACCACTAATGAAACAAGAATTGGATAAGTTGATCAAAGATAACATTATTTTCCCTATGAAGCACTCATCATGGGTTTCCAATTTGGTTCTCGTGAGAAAGAAGAATGGAGAAATATGCTTATGTATGGATTTCAAATATTTAAATAGGGCTTCTTTAAAAGATCATTACCCACTACCATCCATGGAGAAAATTTTGTAAAGGGTAAGTGATTTAGAATGATTTTCACTCCTTGATGGGTTATTATGGTTATAATTGGATTTTGGTGCAAGAAGAATATTAGTTTAAAATAACATTTACAATAAAATGGGACATGTACACATATAGAAAAATGCCTTTTATACTATAAAACACAGGAGATACATTTCAAAGATGTGCTAAGGACTTGGTGTTTCAAGGGTTAATCAATATTTGTGTTATTTTTATTTAGATGACATAACTATTCTCTTAAAGCATGATGTAGATCACATCACACATATCAAATGTGTGTTTGAAAGGTGCAAACAGTTTGGTGTTTCACTCAATCCAAAAAAATTGTTTTTGTAATACATGAAGGTAAATTTTTGGGTAAAATTATTTCAAAAAGGGTTTTGTTATTGATCTAGAGAGGGTAAGTGCAATTTTATCATTGTCTTTGTTAAATCACAAGAAGCCGCTACAAATTTTTCTAGGTAGAATTAATTTTATTAGAAGATTCATTCCATATTTTACAAATTTAGTAAGGCCACTAACTTCAATATTAAAAAAGAAAGTGGTTTTCAATTGGAAAATATAAGGAAAGAATTCCTTTGAAGCAAATTAAACATGTTATCTCACAAGATCCAATGTTTATCGATTAACTAAAATAGAAATATATTCTAGTGTAATCTAATGTTATAGGAGCAGTAAAATAACTAAATAAATGGAAAAATAAATATTGAATACACCCAAGAAAAATAAGCTAGAAAATATGAAACCATAATGTGCAAGAAAGGTTAAGAAAAGCCTTAGTTGATTTGTAAATGTCACAGGACTGTGTCGCAGGGTAAAATAGGTGAAAAAGAGGAGGAAATGACCACATAGAAGCCTGAGAAAGCACAAATTTGAGCTATCTAACTAGATTGAGGATCCTGGAAAGGGATAGGGGCACCCATGGGTGCCCTGGTCTGAAAACTAGGCACCTTGGTATGTGGAAATGAAAAAAAAACCATCTCTAAGGTGTCATTGGATGTTCACTTGTGATCGATTCTTGTCACACTAATGTTACTTGAAATAAACTAGATGTCACTTTGAATAAGATATAGAAGAATCACCTATAAAAACCGGATAAAACATCAAAACCATAAAAAAAAGATGGATATAAAGGGGTTAGACTGTCATCGGTGGACACAATGGTGGACTTACTAATCGAAAGTGCACTACATCTTAGACCCAATGTAGTTCTAGATGTGTGTGTGCAATTTTTCCCTACCTTGCTCTTGTGTTAGTCACACTTTATGAAGTAGTGAGAAAATAACTATATGTATATTGTAGTAAATATGTGAATGTAAATAATAGAATTCCCTCTTATAAAGTGTGATGCAGATGAATCAACCTTGTGTGCCTTGTGATGGAGCTAGATGGATGTAAATGTAGCTTTAGATGCCTTTGATGGATGTAACTCTAGATGGTGATAGTATATGTTTAGTGTTTGGTCCCTCATTATGGTCACATAACTTTATATTTATATGGTTCTCTTGTTCTAATTTTGTAATTAACTCTAAAAGGATGACTACCAAAAAGATAGAAATCTCAAATGTCTATAAAGTTTCCAAAAGGTGAAAGTGAAGTGCTAAGAGGATCAAGATACCCCAAAGGGGACTAGGGAACACAGGGTGTGCTGTCCGGCAAGATGCCCTAGTCGAGTAATAGGAAAAATGTAGAATGACAATATAGACTAGGAAAGTACAAGTGTAAGATCATAAATATGACAAAAATCAATGTAAAAATGGCTAAAGACATGGGTTTATTATTACTATTTTCACTTAAGAACCATATGAATAATATTATGAGACTGGGACTAAATAATGACTCAAATAACATGATTTTTGTCTACATTATCAATCCATATTTTAGCAGAGATTTTATTTTATATGTTTTTAGAGCAATTGATACAATCTCAGCCATGTTGGTAAAATAGAATGATGAAAATTTGGAGAAACCAATTTCCTTCTTCATTCAAGGATTGGAATAGTATGAGGTTAAGTATTATTTTGTTGAAAAATAGGTCCTTTAGTTATTAGAAGCCTTAAAAATTTAGACATCTGGTTTCAAATAACAAGATTCATTTAATGGTTTCTCATCCAAGTGTTAAATAATTTCTTTTAAGAAAATATTTGAATGAGAAAAGGATAGGTTAAATCCCAAAAGTCATGCAATATTATGTTGATATCAAGGTTACAAGGCTAATAATATGAAGAGGATTTGTGAGAAACTAGCTTCAGATTTGCATGATGATAAAAATCAGGTTTTAGTGCTACAAAATGATCAAGACACAACTACTCCTTCATTACCTCAAAGTTGGACCCAAGATATGATTCATTTTATTCACAATGGAAAATTCCCATAAGGTTTAGACAAAAAAGAAGGTATTTCAGATTTCAGTCCATTCCTTATGTCCTCATTGATAATATTTTGTTTAGAAAAGATGTGAATGGAGTTATTTTAAGATGTGTTGATTCAAATCAAATTGAGCATGTTTTGGAAGGATTTCATGGAGGAATATCCAATGGTCATTTTAAAATAAGAGATAAAACCTTGAAGATCATGAGAGCATGCTATTATTAGCCGAATCTATTCAGAGATGATCATGCATGGGTAAGAAAGTGGTCAAAGTGTGCCATTATTTTTTATTTCTAGAAAATAGAAGTTAACAACTCTTTCTATTCAATCCATTCAGGTAGATCAACCTTTCATGCAATGGGGTTTGGATTTTATTGACATGATTAATCCACCCTCTAGTGTAGGTCACAAATGGATTCTCATAGCCAAAAATTATTTCACAAGGTGGAAAAAGAAGTTTCTTTGAAAGAGGAAAATGAGACTTCAGTTTTGGACTTTTATGAAAGTATTGTCACAAGGTTTGGTGTCCTCGCAACAATCATCTCAGAAAATGCATTATCTTTACTTGTAAAAATATCAACACATGGGAAGTAAATCTTGGCATCCATATCTCAACATCTTCCAATTATTATCCTCAAAGAAATGGTTTGGATGAGTTAACTAACAAGAATCTTCTTTGAATCATCAAAATCACTATAGTGGAAAATTAAGAGATCATGGCATACAAAATTGAAATCAACCTTATGGGCTAATAGGATTACTCCTAAGAGGTCAATTGGAAACTCTCATTTCATGATTGTTTATGGTAGAGAAGCAAGGTTTCCAATTTCCTATGAATTAATAGCTTTATATTTTATAAAACAAATGGATATGATGGAGGAATATTTTATGTCAATCAAATTTGCAAAGTTAATGGAAGTAGAATGAGTTAGAAACAATGCAATGATTACCATGGAGCATCATCAAGCTCAAGTGAAGAGGTATTTTGATCAAAATTAGTTTCAATAACATTCAGAGAAGGAGACATTGTTCTCAAATGGGATGAAGAAATAACTAATCCCAAAAGACACACCAAATTTGATTCTTTTAGAGTGGTCCATATTTGATTACAAGTTGCAAACAACACAATGCCTTTTAACTCTCCAAGTTTAATTTCGATGAGTTTCTTATCCCAATTAATGGGATATACCTCAAAATTTGTTATTGAGGTCATGTTTCACCCTTATATATAATAGGTTGTTGTTTTTACTTTCCTCCAAGTGCTTTATGCACATTGTTGTTTTAGTTTCCTTTCTTGTGTGCCTTATGAACTTTGTTGGAATGTTTGTTTTCTAATAAGTTATCTAGCACAATTATTGTTTCTAGAAGGTATTTTTGGTATCTCAAGTTGTTTCTAGAAGTTTTAGTAGTTAACACACAACTCCATGTCTAATGGATGCTTCAAGGCTACTATATTTTTACATTTAGTAGGCAGATGTCCTTAGAAGTCACCAAATTGTTATCCAAATAAGCCACCATGCTTATTTTTATAACTTATTCAAGTTTCAAACTTAGAAAAATTGGATGGTATACCCAAGAACCCAAAAACTAGAAATTTCAATGTCCTGTGGACTTAGAGTATGGAGTAATTTTTGTAAAGTTTTCAAAATTAGAAAAAAGGTATGGGAGAATAAAAAAACCACGATACAAAGGAAAACAAATCCGCATAAAAACTATGGTACAAAGGAAAATAAATCCATGGTATAAGGAAAATAAAGGAATTGGAAAATCCACACAAAAATTTATGGTAAAAAGTAAAACTAATTCATGGGGAAAGCATGCAAAAAGCCATTGAAAAATCTGCGATTAAAAGGAAAAAAAAATCATGGGGAAAGCCACGCAAAAAGTCATAGAAAAAATCTGCGATATAAAGGAAAACAAATTCATGGGAAAGAGATGGAAAATATGGAATAAAAACTGAAAAAACACAAAAAAATTATGACGCACAGGGGATGACCACAAATATTTATTTAGCTTTGTTTTCATTCAAAAATCTGATTTTGGAGCATCTAAAAGGTAAAAGAAGATCAAACATGCAAGAGGACTTAATTGGAGCATGCACAAGTTGATAATTTTGGAAATAAAACATGTTAATAATTCTTAGGAAATGAAGGGAAAATATAATTGACAAATTATATATTCACCATTAAAATGTCGAGAGATTATAGATTATGTTGTGCAGTAAATTTAATCACAGATTTAGCTTATTACAGATAGAAAATTACAGAGCTTAATAACATGAGCTGAAAGTAAACAACTGAAATTAAAAGGAGATAGATAACACTATATTTAAGTGGGGAAACTTGAAGGAGAAAACCCCACTGATAAAACATTGTTTATAAGAATTACCATACTTTGACCTAACACTTCCACTTCACTCCTTGGTCTCACAATAAACAAATTATATAAAAAGCTCAATGTTTTCCTATCTAGATCAATAACTCGAGTAATAGTAGTCAATCCCATGTGGGATCATCCTATTTATATAGGATGGATGAACGGTCATGCCGTTTCACTCTATTCGAAGTTGTGTAGACCGACTAAGTTTATTTTAAATAAACTTTTTATAAGGGTCATAAATGGTGGTTTATCAAATGATATCCCACTTCACATTATCAACCCCAACACTCCCCTTAATGTTAAGTGGGATAAACATGCATAAACATGTTAACATTAGTTCCTTATGTCATACTGTAAACACATTTTGGATTTTAGTGAGACCATGAGACACTATTTTTCTATGGTTCAAAACAGTGTTCCAAGGTTTCCATAAAAATCGCAATGCAAAGGAACATAAAAAACAAAACATGCCAAATTACATTTTTCTACAAAAGGATTTACAGATCCATGCATCGAATAATGATTCTAGATATCATGTAGACAAGATAAATCACAGAGATATTCCCATACTGAAATTATTAAGACCAAAGTGCTTTACATATGAAGACGTACATCATATTATGGAGCCTTTTATAAAATAAGGCATACCCATAACAAAGGATTCAATGGGATTTACAATTAACTTCACACATAGTGTGACACATTTACTTATTACAAAATGGAGGAATTATTGGAAGTTTACAATAGTCATTAAGAGGTGGCATTGTCATGCACACTCCCCCTCAATGACAACTTTGATAGGCCCAACAAGGCACGAAACTTGCAAAACTTCATGAAACACAATGAATTTGTAAAGATATCTACAAATTGATCTTCATTTGAACAAAACTTGAGATCAATATCACCATTCAGGAATTTCTCTCGAATAAAGTGCATATGAAATTCAATATGCTTGGTCCTTTGATGTTGAACTAGATTGTTTGCAAGAGAAATGTAACTCTGGATGTCACATAGAAGAGTAGTGCTCCCTTTGATGCCCATGTGTAGTTCATCCAATAGTATTTTCAGCCACATAGCTTTTTGTACAACTTCCATAACACTTCTATACTCTACTTCAAAGAGAAGAGATATACATTGTTAGTTGCTTCTTGTTGCTTCTCGCTGCTCAAGTGATAACACCTACACCCAACTTGAAAAAATATACGAAGTAGAATTTATATCTCTAGCATCAACAACATGGTTAGAGTCATAATAACCAAATAATTGTGTATCATTAGAAGAATAAAATAGACCATAATTAACTGTCCCTTTAACATATTTCAATTTTTTTTTCCATTTTCTAATGAACCTCATAATTCTATGATGAATCTCAATCTCAATATGATATGAATTTTCTTAGAATATTTAACATGATTGATTGTAATCCTACCATCATACCTATTGAAGTTGGTGTTAAGTTAGATCCTAAACTAACTTGTGTTAAATTCAATCTTACTCTATATAGATAACTAGTTGGTAGTCTAATTTATTTGAATATTACTAGACTTGATATTTCTTATGTAGTAGAAGCTAAATCTATAATCTTAGGAATTTTAATGGTGAATATATTATTTGTTAATTATATTTTCCTTTGTTTCCCTAACATGGTATCAAATTTTAATAACATGAGCTAAAAGTAAAAAAATGAAAGTAAAAGGAGACAAATAACACCGGATTTAAGTGGGGAAACTCGAAGGAAAAAACCACATTAATAAATCACTATTTATAAGAATTATAAGAATTTAACCCAA
Source organism: Taxus wallichiana var. yunnanensis (assembly GCA_018340775.1). Taxonomy (NCBI): domain Eukaryota; kingdom Viridiplantae; phylum Streptophyta; class Pinopsida; order Cupressales; family Taxaceae; genus Taxus; species Taxus wallichiana. Next base: position 53,474,818 of record CM031240.1, on the reverse strand, counting down.
CACTTCCACTTCACTCCTTAGTCTCATAGTAAACAACTCGCTTACATAAAAAGATCAAGTTTTTTTCCTATCTAGATCAATAGCTCAAGTAGCAGTAGTCAATCCCATGTGGGATCATCCTATTTATATAGGATGGGTGAACGATCATGTTGTTTCACTCTATTTGAGGTTGTGTAGACCGACTAAGTTTATTTTAAATAAATTTTTTAATAAGGGTCATAAGTGGTGGTTTATCAAATGATATCCCACTTCACATTATCAACCCCAACAATAAGCATCTATTTTTAAAACATATTTTATTTATTGGAAATGCATTTTGGCTATTTTGGATGTTTTTTGGTATTCTAAGCATGCCTTTTGGTTTTATCATTACTTTGTATGCATGTAATTCATGTTTTATCCATTTTGGAACCAGACTTGTATAATAGAAGTGTTATAGATCTATTGGTTTGAAGATTGTACATGTAAATGATGCGAGATGTGAATTTCTCCAAGACAAAACAAAGCAAGCATATAAGGCTGAAAAATATGAAAATGCAAGAGAGATAATTGCAATAACACAAAAATAGCTCCAACTCAATACAATCAAATAGAATAATGCAAGAGATGTACATATAGGAGGTAAATGTGTAACCTCCTCCTAGAATCATGGAAATCTTCACCTAGAATAGTGCTAACCAACAACTAGAATGGTGTACTCAAGTAGTGGCTCACACCTAGAATATTGTAGTTAAGTGGTAATCAACACCTGAATAGTGTAGTCAAGTGTACACCTAAGAAAACATATCCCATAAGTGTAGGAAAACTTCAAACAAGGTGGAATATCCCAGTAGGATAATACAAATAAAGAAAGGAAAATAAATCCTACACTAACACCCCCATAAGCATAGCTTACGTGGGAAGTGAAAAATAAAGTGGGTCCCAACAACAATGCTTGATGAGGTACCCACGTATAATGCAATCTCTCATAATATATATTAAAAGATAAAACCCAATCGGAAAATTTCACCCCCAAAGAGAGACATGAAGAAGTGAAGAGGATAGAAGGCCACCCTAAAGATGTTGAAGTTGTTGATGTAAATTACACCCCAAGAATATCTGTAGATGAATGAACTTTATCTCAGTGAAATGTTTGGTGAAGATATCAACAACCCGCTCTTAAGATTAGTTGAATATTAAATAGATGACCTGATCATGAATGATCCCAAATGAAGTGCATGTGAATCTCAATGTGTTTGGTCCTCTAATGAAGAACTAGATTCCTACATATCTGGATGGTGCTCTAGTTGTCACAAAAGATGACTATAGGCTGCCTGATCTAGATACCAAGCTTAGAAAGAATCCCCTGAAGCCAAATAGCCTTAGTAGCTATGTTAACATCTCCCCTGTACTTTTCCTATGTGGATGATAGAGCAATAACATTCTACTTCTTTCTCAACCAATTGATAGGACTAGAACCCAATGAGAAACTATAACCTAAAGTGGACTTATGACACTCAGTGTTACCAACCCAATCTAAATCTATGTAGCCAACTAAGTCAATGTCTGAACCAACCCTATATTGAATCCAATATATGTGTGATCCCTGAATGTATTGAAAAATACTCTTAACTAATTCATAATGCAGATCGTGAGGTTCTTGCATGTACCTTAAAACAATACTAATGGCATAGGAGATAGCAGGTCTGTGTGAGTCAAGTAAATAAGGATTCCAACAAGTTGTTGATACAAAGTAACATCAACTAAGGGTGTGGAACAATCAACCTCAATCTTGAATCCAAATAAGAAAGGAGTTGGAGATGGCTTGTAGTTAGCCATGTGAAACTGAGCCAAAATATCGAGAGAGTACTTTGGTTATGCAAGTGAAATCCCTAAATTAGATTGTATGATCTCAATGCCAAGGAAGTAGTGTAGTAGACCCAAGTCAGTCATGGAAAATCTATCTTGAAGAGATTTCTTCACTACTAAGATAGTTGATGAAGTACTCCCAGTGATCAAAATTTCATCAACATAAAGTACAGTCAATATTAATAATGAATCATCCCACGCAATAGATATACATTGGAATCTGAATGACACCATGTAAAACTAGAAACTATGAGGAAGGAATCCATCTTGGTATACCAAGCCCGAGGGGATTGTTTGAGGCCATAGATAGATTTCCTAAGTCTACAAACTAAGGATGAATCTTGAACAAACCCTAGTGGCTGCTCCATATATATCTCCTCCTACAGGTCTCCATGAAGAAAATAACTCTTCACATTCATCAGTGTACACTCCAACCATATGTTGCAGCTAAAGAAAGTATGAGTCTAATCGAAGTCATCTTGGTTATGGGTGCAAAGTTCTCTAAGTAGTCTATGCCACTACTTATGAAAACCCCTTAACTAGTAATCGAGCCTTGTATTTAACATCTTACCCATCTTCTATAAATTTGGTCTAATATATCCATCGACGTCGAACCATATTCCTTCCCTTAGGAAGTGAAGTCAAATCCCAAGTGTTATTATTGATTAAGGAATTATATTCCTCATGCATAACATTATCCCACTCAAGTATGTCTAATGCCTCTCGGAATGTCTCTTGATCTGTCACTAAAGCATAAAATGCATGTGGCCTACTCTGATAGTCTCTCCAAGTACGTTTTTCATCCTCTAGATCCCTTGCCCAAGTTCTTACACTCTAAAGTGTCTACCTAGCCCAAAGAGGGCATAAAGTGAGTGATTCGTGTGTTGAATCATCATGCTCTAAAGTATGACTAGAAGTATATGAGGATGAAACCTCATTACTATGCTCGCTATCAAAACTGAATGAAGTAGAAGAATCTACCTTAGAAACCTATTATGGATGATCGAATCCTCAAACTTATCAAAACTAAGTGAAGCTAAAGTAGATAGAGAAGTGTCAAGTAAAGAGCCAGTGGGATTCTCCTGAAACTTGACACTTCTCTCAATGAAAATATCATGAGTAGTAGGATGGATAAGCCTATATAGCCCTTGACCCCCTCTAGATACCCAACAAATATGCAAGGTTTGGATTTAGGATCCATTGCCTTACATTTATTTTTGGGAGTGAGTTCCATCGTAAGTGATACGAAGACCCTGAAGTGCTTAACTTCCAGTTTCCTATTATGTCAAGCTTCAAAGGGAGTTATACCTTTTAAAGCTTTGTGGGGAACTTGGTTTGTATATAACAGAAATAATTGATGGATTCTGCCCAAAACTACAGAGTCAAATATTTAGAGTGGATCATATAGTTTTCCATATCTTTCAAGGACCTATTTTTTTGTTTTCCACACCATTCTACCGAGTATAAGGAACTATCCATTGTAGATCAATACCCTCAGTGGTGTAAAAATACTCAAAGCTATTGCTAACACACTCCCCCATTATTTGTTTGAATAAATTTTATGTTTTTCCTAGATTGATTCTCAAAGAAGTGCCTTGAAGTCCCAAAAGTAATCGAACACTTCAGATTTTTTTGTAATGAAGTAGACCCATGTATGTATAGAAAATTCATCTATGAAGGTGAGATAATATTTTTCCTAGTGAAAGAAGGATGGGGAAAATCCCATGTGACATCACTGTGAATCAAATCTAAAGGTGTTGAAGCTCTCTAAGATTTTCCTTGTAAAATTTCTCTTCATGGTGTTTTCTAAGAGCACAACCCTCTCAAATTCCTTTTGAGAGATGAACTCTAGGAAATCCTATAACAATTTAATGCTGACATATCTTCTCAAGGTAATTGTAGTTAAGATGGCCAAAGCACTCATGCCATAATATAATAACTCCATATGAGTGTGTGAGCAATCCAATAGGGAAACATCAGGTGCAAAGTGTGAGAAGGTATATAACCTAGCATGGTGATCTACCCTTCCCATTGTTATTGTAGTGTTGTTATGCAACTCCTTAATCTCAACTAAATCTGGATCAAATAGGAATCTCATGCCCTTCCCTATATGATTCATTTGATATACTAACAAGAGATTAGTTGAAAGTGAAGGTACACTAAGAAAATTTGTGAATGTTCCACCTTGACTTCAACAGACCCTATCCCTAAAACTGTGGCTAGAGTATCATCACCCAAATTGATGGAGGACATACTACACGGATCTAAGGAAAAATATTCAACATGTGATGAACCCATGTGGTATGAAGAACCAAAGTTGATAACCCACGAAGGATTAGATGAGGATGCAACTGCAACTAGTTATTTTCCCTTATGTTTCTCTTTATCTTTTTCCTTTGCCTTAGTAGATTCTTGGGTTGATGAAGACTATTTGATAGATTCAGGGACCCCTATGTTGTTCTTCTAAAGGAGATGACTGAGGTGATCAATCGATTCTTCATACATTTGTGTTCATCATGCCCAAGTTTCTTGTAATAGGCACACAAAACCTTTTACTTTTTAGGCTTCCCATTTGAACTAGAGGTTTCAGTGGTAGACTTGGAAGAGGTAGTGGTAGTTCTTTCTTCTTCTTTGGATGGTAGACTTGGAAGAGGTAGTGGATTTATGTTCTTTCTTCTTTTTTGGATCCTTACTCTTTTACTTCTTCTCTTGGTTGTTAGAAGATTTTTGTTTCCCATTCTTGACAATGAGGGCTTGAGGTTTGGGTGACTTCAAGGTACCCATTTGAATTAAATTGTCTTTATCCTTAGTCAAAACAACAATGAAATCATCTAAGGATGGAATAGATCCTGTGGCTCTAAGAGCTCTCTTGATAGCATAAAATGTAGAAACAAAGATAGAGTAGTCAGGACCTAGTTTGGCAAGCACTTAAATAACACGTTATTTATCCTTCTTTATTATTCCACATTCTTTTAACTGTAATTGTAAGGACTCAATCCTTGTAAATAAACCTTCCAAGGTGTTAAAATTGCCAGAATTGTGATAAGTTTTATTTCTAGCTCATGCCCCTCATAGTGTCAACTTTTCAAAATAAATTTTCAAATGTTTTTACACCTCGTTGGGAGATTTGGCTAACTCTATGTGAAAAAGGAGTTCAAGAGACACTGAAAGACACAAAATACCAAATGATTCATCACATTTATTATACCACTTAACTTTTTCTGCATCTGTACTAGGCTTTGGTTTTAACCCGATTGTGATACGATACAAACCTTTACTCCTTAGTCTAATGGAGATTTTTTATTTCCATTCATGGTAGTTAAAAGGTGTAAGTGGGTTAATTGAACTTAGATCCATTATTGTAGAAAGAAATTTTTGTTAGAAGAAAGAGAATTCGAGAGGGGGCTAAATCAATATTCAACAATTTTAAAATTTTTACTCACATAACACTAGATATACCACGATTCACCTAGTGTGGGCTACATCCATGAAAAAGAGACTTCTTGGATCTACCTGTCCAAATCCATCTCGAAATAAAATAATGTTTACAAGGTGTGAGCACCTACAAAAACAAAACTTCAATCCGAACACCAATTCAGCCCTTGAATGCAAACACCACTGACTATGCAATCTCTTATTCAAAGCCCCAATTTTGGAGACACCAATCCCCAATCTGAAGCACCCACTCCAGAAAATATGCAATATAAATCAATAATATTTCTCCTTCTTTATTTTCTCTCTCACATACTCATACTCACTTAAGATATTTACAATATTAACTCACATACATATCACTCTCTTACAAAATGCACTCTTTTTTTTGCACACATGAAAAGGTGCACACAACACTTGCTTATATAGAAAGAAGGAGAGGAAAAACCATTTGTGGTTTCCCTAAAACCATGTTCCCATACCATGGGCCAATTTTGGCACCCATATTGCAATTTAAATCTCCTACATGAAAAAATGCGCCATAAGCAAGCCACATCACTTGGCGGTTACAACAATATTGAATATTTTCTCCAAATAACAATATTCTCTTACACATGTAAGAGTAACTCCTCTTACACATCATAAAAATTCTTACACTTCCTTACACCTCTTTAAGTAACTCCTTTTATGCGTCATAGTATATCTTACACGTCATAAATTGTCATATAATCTCTTAAGTGTCATAAACTGTCATAAAATATCTTAGACATCAAAGAATCTCTTAAGTGTCACAAGCTATCATAGAATATCTTATGTGTCATAAACTATCATAAAATCTGTTATGTGTCATAAGTTGTCTTAAAATCTCTTATGCGTCCTGCCATGTGTCATTAGATTCCTTAGTGATGTTGAATATTAAAATATTCAAATTTTGACATCACAATAATGCAACATACTCTGCCACCTCAACTATTGTGCCCCACTTTGGCCAACTCACTTGTCCATATGTCTTGTAGGTCCTATCACATTTTGAATAATAAATTATTCAACTTACACCTTAATGTGCAACTTGAACCTTTGAAATAAATATTTTGCGAACACTAATGTTGTAATGTTGAATATTAAAGAAATATTCAAACCTCAATAATTCCACCAACACTAATGTTTTACCTGTGACAGTAATGAAAAAATGCTAAAAACTCCCCTTTGTCATCAAGGCAAACCCCCGCTAAAAATAGACATGAATACCTGTTTTCTTTGAAATCCAACTTTCTTCCTCTCGATCTCTTTCTATATTGTTGCAGAGTACATGTTTCTATGCAACTCTCCCCCATGCTTTGTAATTCTCCCCATTCTACAATTCTCCCCATTTGACATCAATGGCAAAGGGATAGTTGAACCTATCACCTCAAACTATACCGAGAGCTAAAGATACTGCAATGTGTAGCTCCGCATATGTCCATACTCCCACTGAGATAGTCAATGAGTAAGAGTGACAGTAAATCACACCTAACTTTTGTCTTAGTGAATCAAAATACTCCTTTGGTAGAGGTTTTATAAATATATCAACAATATAATCCTTAGTCCCAACATATTCCAATTTCACCTAATGATCTATAACTTTCTCTCTCAAAAAGTGATTCTTAATGGGAATGTGCTTTGTCCTGGAGTGCATGACTGGATTTTTCTATATGTTAATAACACTAGTATTGTCAGCGAAAATGAAAATAGGATTCTTATATTGTACTTTTATTTCCTTCAATGTTTGCTTCATCTAAAGCACTGTGTATAACATACCACCGTTGTAATATACTCTTCCTCTACTATAAACAATGAAAATGAGGAATGTTTCTTGTTGAACCATGACACTAACCAGCCACTAAGATAAAAGGCTCCCCCATTTGTACTTTTCATGTCATCAACACTTCCTTCCCAATCTGCATCTATGAATGTTGTAAGAATGAAATCACAACTCTTTGGATACCATAAACCATAATCTAACATACTTTTCAAATATTTGAAAATTATATTCATTGCTGCTACATGAGTTTCCTTTGGTGCCTCCTGAAATAGTGCAACTAATCCAACAAACTCGCATAATATATGGTCTAAATGTTGTGGTATATAATAAACTACCACATATCATGGACCTATACAAAGTCCGATTAACATCGGAGACTCATCATCCTTACTAAACTTCGCAACCTATAATCATGGGTGTACTAACTAGATTGTAATCTTCCATTCTAAAATTTTGGGTAAGTGCACCAAGTGGGGGCCAAAAGGGGGTCTTCAATGGACACATTTAATTGAAAAATAAAAAACTTCAATTTGTATGAGTTTTTGAAATAGTTACACTCAAAATTGGAAGATGTTGTATAAACATGAATTGTAGCATTTTGAGTCTAGTTTCTAAGCTACTAAATTTTATTGAAAATGGATAAGTTTAAGTGGGTCAAATAACTAAAATACCAACAAGTGATCCTATTTTTGTTAAAAACATAATAGAGTGACTTTTGTGCCCCCCACCATTTTTTAGCACCATTTAGTATTTTTGAAAACCCTTTTGTAGAAAGATAGCTAGGAGCATCTAGTTTGTGCTAGAGTTTTTTTAGATTTTTTAGCGAGTTTTTTTAATGATTTTTCTAGTACATAAATTTAAAGTTTTTAAAAATAACAGAGTTCCAACCGTGCCCCCTCTAACTACCTCAAAAATATTAAAATTAGATTTTTTTTAATATATATAGAATTAGGCCTATTTTGTGCTAGTATATTTTTTTCAATTTTGATGAGCCAAATAAAGATACATGATGAAAGATAGGCATATTTAAACTTCAAAAATAGCTATAAAAAGTCGAGTTAGAAAATAAATAATATGGAAACCTTATATTATTTATAAAATTTGAAAAAATATATTTTTAGAAAGAAGAAACTTTTATTTATGTTGTGGTACAATTTTTTAAACAAATCGATCATTTTTATTTATCATGGTGGAAGTGGAATTTTCACATTTTCTTGCAAAAAAATGTTGTTTTGGGTTTGTAAAGGTCCATGCCTCGGGCTTGGGGATCAAACCGAATCCAATCCTTGAGGTATGGCTTGGAAAAAGTTAAAACACAAAACACATACACATTATAATGTGTATGCGCTCTATATAGTACGAACATTATATGTGCTTCTAAAGATGCTTTTATTTACAAAAATAAATGTTCTTGTTTATATTTTATTATTATTTATTATTTATTATTTATATTTTATTATTTATTATACTTTAAATTTATTTTTGTAAATATAAGAAATTAGGGCCACTCTGCACCTTATGGAACTAGTCTCATAGCTCCATTAGTCATGATTTAGGAGATATTTTTTAATAGTATAATCTGGTCAGTACATAGGTAATTTTCAAGATTTCAGCATTCAGCCTAAAGCTTTTAGCATTTAAATTATACAATCGAAACCCTAAACCTTAAACCCTAAACCCGAGGCCCTAAACCTAAACCCTAAACCATAAACCATCATCCCTAAACCCTAAAACCTAAACCCTAAACCCTAAACATTAAACATTCAACCCTTACCCATGAGCCCTAAACCCTAAACCCTAAGCCTTAAGCCCTAAGCCCTAAACCCTAAACCATGAACCATGAGCCCTAAATGCTAAACCTTAAACCCTAAAAACTAAATCCTAAACCCTAAACCCCAACCCCTAAACCCTAAACCCTAAACAATGAATCCTAAACCCTAAATCCTAAGCCCTAAACCCTGAACTCTACGACCTAAACCCTTAACCTCAACCATTAACCTAAACTATAAACCCTAAACCCTAAAACCAAAATAATAAATCCTCAAGCCTAAACACTAAATCCTAAACCCTAAAATGGAAAACCTAAGCCCTAAACCCCGAGGCTTAAGCCTTAAATCCTAAACACTAAATCCATAGCCATGAGCTCTAACCCCTAAACCTTAAACCCATAACTCTGAACCCTAAACCTTGAGCCATAAACCCTAAACCATGAACCCTAAACCATAATCCCTAAACCCTAAACCCTAAACCCTAAACACTAAACCCTAAACCCTAAACCCTAAGCCTTGAACACTACACCCCGACGAGCCCTACACCCCGATCCTCGAGCCCTAACCTAAACCTGAAATTTAAACCCCGATCCCTAAACCCTAAATCCAAAGCCCTAAGATCTAACTCAGTAAACATTAAACTCGTAGCTCGAACCCTGAAACCTGAGCCATAAACCCTAAACTATGCACTCTAAACCCTAAGCTCTATTCCATAAACCCTAAACCCTAAGCCTTGAACCCTACACCTTGATCCGTGATCCCTAAACCCTAAATCATGTACCATAAGCCCTAAAACCTAAACCCTAAACCATAAAATCTAAACATTAAGCCCTAAATTCTAAATCCTAAATAAACCCTAAACCCTAAACTACGAGTCCTAAATGTTATGCCCTAAACCCTAAAAACTAAACCGTAAACCGTAAACCCTAAAACATAAACCCTAGAACCCGAGCCCTAGACCTTAAACCCTAAACCCTTAACCTTAAACCCTAAAAACCGAGCCCTAAACACTAAACCCTAAACTCTAAACTCTATGAGACCTAACCCTTAACCTGACCCTTAACCATTAGACCTAGACCCTTAACCCTTATACCTAAACTCTAAACCCAAAACTAAACTAATAAACCCTATACCTTGAACACTAAATCCTAAACCCTAAACCCTAAAAACTAAATCTAGAGCCCTAATCTCTAACATCTAAACCTCATATATTTCTAGTAGGTATTATGAGTGATTTCATCTTTTTGAATATAAATATTAGGACCTTGTGCGTAGAACCATCATTGAGTCTTCTTGTACAACTACCTTGTTTATGAGAGGTGGGACAAGAAACTAAATGGATATGACATCTACCTTGTGCCTTGTAATGCATATTACACATCTCTACCAAACCTGTTTCTCCCCACATATACTTACATTCTTGAATGTCAATTTCTTTACACTCTGAAACAAATTTCACATTTCTCATATTTCCATGTATGGTATTATGCAAGCCAAGATGACCCATTGGAAGCTAGAAAAAATAACCATCGCAACACAAAAATTAATCTCAAAGGAAATGGAAGAAACACAAATAGTATACCAACACAGAGGTGTAGGATCAGAACCAAATTACCTACAGTATCCTCTCCTCTAGAGAAAGAGAAAGCTCTTCTATTACTGGAATGGATAGTAAATTTGATAGAACTTCCTGAAGTGTTCAAAATAAGCATAGCAATTGGGGAATGGCTAAGAACACAAAGGAGTTATCAATCCCTAGTAAATCTTTCTTGTTTAGTTCTGAATGGGAGTCAACTGGCCTACAACTTAGTGACCTTCCATTCATTGATAATTCCTTCTATGATAAACCCATGGATGCTTTCAAAAGTGCCTTAAAAAAGATAGGGGTAGTCATCAATCCTAGTGAAGGTCAATGTGATTTTCAAAAAAATTGAAATTCATACAGATGTTGAGTTAATAACATGAATTTACAAATATCTCTATTGTTATAAATGGAATCCAAGTAACGATGTCTCTTTATACCCAAGGATCTAGGACTACTGGGGTCTATGGCAGGATTGGACATTCAGGAATCATTGAGTGTCTGAATCAAAATGTCATTGCATCTGGAGAAACATTTTCAAACATTAGAGTAATGCATCTTGGAAAATAAACTTGAACCTCATAAATCCTCTCAAATTTCCAGCTTACACAAGCACTGGACATATCAAGCTTTATTCTTCAAATGAAACCTTTGTTCACGGCATAGATTGCAACTAAAATAATTATTCAAAAGAGCATCAAAAAAATTTCTTTGTACCAAATTGTTCTTGGATATCTGGCATTTCCCTCCTTCAAAATATCAACAGATGAAAGACACCAAATTGTGATTACTCTCTTTAAATGTTCTACCTAGGAAGCTAGATGAACCCTTTTCAGTTGAATACTCTGTGTTAATACTAATAAGAATGGGTAAGACACAAAACATTACAATGAGTGAAATAGTTCCCATGTGATGGGAAAAAGAAGATAGATGTATTGGGTAACATTTATTTGTACTGAATTTTTCTTGGATATCTCGACATTTCCCTCCTTCAAAATATCAATAGATGAAAGGCATCAAATTGTGATGAATCCCTTTGAATGTTCTACCTACAAAGTAGATGAAACTTTTTTAGTTGAATACTCTCTATCAATACTTATAAGAATGGGTAAGACATAAAACATTACAGTGAGTGAATGGGTGAGCCTAAACCTTAAGCCTTAAACCTTGGGCCCTAAACCCTAACCCCTAAACCCTAAACCCTGAGCCTTAAACCCTAAACCATGTCCCCTAAACCCTAAACCCTAACCTTTAAACCTTAAAAATAATCCCTAAACCCTAAACCCTAAACCTAAACCCTAAACCATAAGAACTAAACCCTAAACCATAAGCCCTAAATCCTAAACCCTAAACCTTGAGCCCTAAACCCTAAATCCTAAGCCTTGAACCTTGAGCCTTAAGCCCTAAGCCTAAGCTCAAACCCTAAACATTAAACCCTGAAACATGAACCCTTAACCCTAAACCATAAATAATAAACCCTAAACCCTGAGCCCTAAACCCTCACCCTAAATCCTCAAACCTTGACCCTAAACCCTAAACCTTGAGCCCTAAACCCTGAACCTTGAGCCTTAAACCCTAAACCCTAAATCCTAAACCCTAACCCTCAACCCTTAACCCAGAGCCATAAACCCTAAACTCTAAACCTTAAACCACAAACCATAAACCGTGAACCCTAAATCCTAAAATATAAACCCTAAACCCTAAAGTATGAGCCATGAGCCTTAAACACTAAACCCTGATTCCTAAACCTTGAACCATGATCCCTAAACCCTAAACCCTAAATCATAAACTCTGACCCAAAGAAAATTCTTAATAAGATCATTTAATGTGTTTCAGTGTGTAGGGAATAGTGTCTAAGATGATTGATCAACTCATTTAGATTTGATGAGAGATTACTTCCTTTGAAGGCCTAAAAAGGCCATTTTTGGTCATTTTGTAGATAATTGAACACCCTTTAGAACAAGCTAAAATGAGTTATTCATGTCATCGAGGTATCAAGGACCATCATGTGTGAAGTATTAAGGCATCGTTTGTCTCCATGAGAGACATATGAGAAAAAACATGTATGAGAATTGTGAATTTGATTCCATGAAAGGATAATTTTAGAGCTAGGAAAGGTGAGGGGATGATCTTTATATGGAGCACCATGTTTCTAAGAATGAGAAATCATCTGAGTTTACTTGATGCAATTCACTTAGTACTATTCATAAAAACTCATTCAACTCCTAGTAGTGTGATCAAACATTAAGGAGGAGGCACATTACAATCACCTCATTTTGGCCATAGGATAGGAATCCCATTCAGGGAGAAATCCTCTATCTACAAAGTGAGGATATCATTTTAGTAAGAAGTAGACAAGCATCATAGAGTTGATTCATGGTCACTAAAGTGAATTATGGACCAAATTTAAAAATTGGTACCAATTCAAGCAGTGGTAGAGACAATATATATGCCCCGAAAGTTTTAGGTCCTTTGTTGAAATCTTGAAAATAGTTAAGTAATCTTGACCAAATTAGATTTTGAAAAATTATCTTCTAGATTATAACTGTTGGAGCTACGGGACCACTTCCATCAGGTGCAGAGTGACCCTAACTTCTTATATTTACTAAAATAAATTTAAAGTATAAGAAATAGTAAAAGTATAAAGAAATTATACAAGAAATATTATACTTATAATGCGTGTGCATTTTTACTTAACTAAAACATGTATGCATTTTAGAATCGGTAATTACCAACCCAAGAAAAATAAAACGTGATCGCATAATGGAAAAATGTGTATGCGTTTCACTGTTTTTTGTTTTTTGTCCACTTTTTGCCCCCCAAAATTGTGCACTTACCCATTTTCAACATGTCATTTATATATTTGGTTTGTGAAATAAAAATTCCTTGACTAGACTAATAAATTTACAAACCAAGAAAACAAGACAAATCACTAAGTATAGACATCTCAAAATCCTTTTGCATCTCTTTTGTAAATTCTTTGCATAATCTCCCGCAACCGCTCCAATAATAATGTCATCCACATAAACCAAAACTATCACCTGATGTTCTCCTTCCGTCTTGATGTATAAATTGATATCTGCAATTCCTTTTTTGAATCCTTGTTCCTATAAGTACTTGTCCAGCCTAGATTACCAAGCTCTAGGAGATTGTTTAAAACCATAAAGATCCTTTTTAACTTGTATACAAAATCTGAATTTTTGATAGAATAAAAACTTTTGGTTGCTCTATATAAACTTCTTCCTCTAAGTTTCCATTCAAGAATGATGATTTTACATCCATTTGATAAAATTTAAAATTATTGAAACAAGTAAATGCTAAAAAAATTTTACCACCTCCATGCAAGCAAATTTGTAAACATCTCCTCAAAATCAATGCCTTCAACTTGTGAGTACCCTTTACACACTAATCTCGGCCTTATTTCAAAAAAATATCCTTCTTTGTTCATCTTATTTCTAAAGACCTATTGGTATCCAGATTTAATCTCCTTCATAACTTGAATAACATCATGAACTTGCACAAGACACTCAAGGATAGATAGATGGTTTGTATGTCATTTGTAGCTGGGAGCACACCTATCTGCTTGTTTGCATTCAAGATTTGAGGGAGTGGATAACACCTTCAAAAGGGTTTTGATCTAACCCTCACTATTTTAGGTTGTGCCTATCAACCAAGGCAAGAGAACCTATATTGCAGCCCTTGTATGGTTAAGGAGGTAGAGATATCCTTGTGTTTTGCATATGATATGAAAGAGGCCTTGTGAAAACATGATCAAGTATCCATTATCCAAACTCAAAGGAGTTGTCACTACTAAATGATGGATATGCTTTCAAAACAAAGCTAGGGCTGCTAAAGACATGATAAAACCCTAATATGCTTTGTGCATTTTTGTGAAAGGATTGAGTTCTTTTGTTGATACACAATGCAATGTAGGGGTAGTATGGGTAGGATGAATTAGTTTGAATGAAATTATGATGGGAGAAGTTTAGAAAAGACAAGATAAGGAATTACCAACTTCTTTGGGAACCTTTGCAAAAGAATTACAACACCTAAACAACAGAGATGTTTCAATGAGTTTGAAGTGCTCTTTCAACCAGGATGTGTGCACAAATGGAGGCCCAAATATGCACTATTCCACACAAACTTTGATAACCTGCCACAAAAGCTTGAAGCAAAATATCAATGAAGCATCTAGAAACCCTTATTTGATCATGACCTAAGGTACACCCAAAGGTTTACAAACACCCTCAATATTCAAGGAAAGTAAGATGAATTTAAATCTATTTATCTTCACTCAAATGAATGCTCTTCTGAATGAAAGATTACAGATGCCTTCAAACCCTCTACAAGAAATGAGGCCATGTATGATCAAAAGAGATCCCAAACACAAGATTGCAACATGAGCATGAAACACAAATTGAAAACATACTGAAATACAAGTGTATGTAAGTTTTTCCAAGAGATAAAACCAGTCAATCCATAAATTTGATCAAATACACCAGCAAGGGAATGTTATTAAGACAATATCAAAGCTTGTTGATGGCTTTATAGCTGAAACCAACTCAACATGATGAACATTTGATGCAAGAAGGAATTAAAAATGGCTCTCAGGTAGTTTCTCCAAAAGAAATGGACTACTTCCAGTTTTCCTCATGAAAATTCCTCTCTTTCTCCAAAAATCTCAATAGCCCCACAAAAATGCTTCAAAATTACAAATTATACCTCATGCCAACTTGGGTCCTTGCATCCCAAGAAAAGAATATGCTCCAAGGATCAATTTTGTTACAAAACCCTATCCATTTGATGAAAAATGATATTAAACCATGAAACAGCTCACAGAATGCCAAGGATGCATGAAAACAATAAAATATTACATGGGCTTGGATCCTTATCCATCCCAGGGTCACATTTTTGTCATTCCAACATGCTAGCATGCATTTGCAATCATTTTCCACCTTTTTCCCTCATCATTTTTAACTCTACAACTTTAACTTTAACTTTTCTCATTTTTACACAGGCTGAGAAAAATATTTCATGAAAAACACTATAGGGCACCAAAATAGCTCAAATGAATGATGCCATTGCATTCAAAAGGCCAAGGGGATGCAAATTCATATAAAATTTCATGCAATTTGGTGTAAAAATGATGAATCCAAGCATCTTGGAGCTCCCATGGCGGTAAGAAATGAAAATACTCATAGCAAATATCGATCCAAATTCATCTTTAAAATTATGCCATCCACGTGTCCAAGATCTCACCCTTTCTACCTTTGGATAAGGTAGACATATGGCCAAATATGATTAGAGTGGGCCCCCAATCCTTAAATGCATTTTAAACCTTTTTGAACTTTGGAATTTTTTTGAAAATTTTCCTGTTTGCCCCCTGGACCCGCCACTCGCCTCCTTAACCATACAAGGGCTGCAATAAAGGTTCTCTTGCCTTGGTTGATAGGCACAACCTAAAATAGTGAGGGTTAGATCAAAACCCTTTTGAAGGTGTTATCCACTCCCTCAAATTTTCCTGTATTTGCCCCCTGTTTGCCCCATCGAAAGCCACGGGAAAAATAATGAAATTTTCTCCCTTTTTGAGAAAAGGAAAATTTCCTCAAAACCTCCATGGGCCCGAACACCCACTACTTCTTCTGCCATGTGGTGGTCTCCCATTTTCTATGGAGCTGAAATTCCTGTTTTTCCTCCGTGAGCACAAAATCCTTTTGCGGGCATGCACTCCCCTTTTTTGCCTTTTGGAATAGGCCACGTGTCGCCCCCTAATTGGCCGTGGGGACACCTCCAAATTTTCATGGGTCCATTTTTACTTCGAGATTTTTCGTCAAAATTTTGCAAAATTTTCCACTTTCTCTCCGTGCTCCAAACCTCAACAAAATTTTGGACATGTGTCCTCCTCTAATTGGACACGGGCCTTTGGGAAAAATTTCTTTTGTAACTTTAAGCCCAAAAAACAACAAATTTTTTTCAAAGTCCCCGCCACTACATTTGACCTTCTGGACATGTGTCCACTTTTCATTGGAGGTGGACCCATTTTTCATTTTTTACCTTGCAAACATAGAGGCAAAATTTCATAAAATTTTCCTTCGGCCCTTTCTTCCATCTCGCCTCCTAGACACGTGTCTTCCTCCAATTGGTCATGGGCTCTCGGGCCAAATTTTAACTTTAATATTTTGAAGCCAAAAACTTCAAATTTTTCCAACTCTTCGCCTCTCTGTTTGACCCTCCTCGCCACGTGTCTGCTTCCCATTGGACGTGGGCCTTCGGACCAAAAAATGACTTCAAGAAATTTTCCAAAATGGAAGAAAATTTTCTAAGTGACCCCCACCACCCGCCAATCCTCCAACCAATCAAATCATGCCACGTAGGCACATCACTGTAGCAAATGTGGGGCCGCGGAGCAAAATTTTCCTTTGTCAATTTTTCAAAAAGTAACAACTTATAACATTTTCCCGACAAGTCCAGCCAATAGAAACCTACCACATCACCAAAAGGATGCAAGGATGAATTTGATGGGAAAATGACACCCGTATGCCCGTCACAACGTAAAAATGCAGGGGATGCCCTAAAAATAAAAAAAATTCACAAGGAGGGTAGATTTCTCGGTTTTAACTCCAATGAAACATGATTTTACATTGATTTAGGCTTGGGAATGAGATTTTAACAGGAAACAACTCGGATTCGATCCATTTTAATTTTTTTTTATTAAGGGCAAATAGTTTTGAAGGGACTATACCCTGTATACAAAAGGGCTCAAAAGCCAGATAGTAAAGGTGAGAAAAACAACCCAGAGAAGGGCAAAACTGCCAACCAAAGAGGGCTCAACAGCCAAATATGACAATATAAGTGAAAAAAGGATCCAAATGTACAATGATCCAAAAAGAAGCAGAAAAGATCAAAAAGTAACCAAAAGAGAAACAACATATAGAGCTCTGCCAAAAAACAGTGCCAGAACCACCAGATAACAGCAACTTCGCAGCCAAAAAATAGCATCACAGCAACCCGTTACTTGATAGCCCTGTCAATCTTGGTCTTGATAGCCTACAGCGACATGAAGAAGGCAATGGCAGTGGCCTGAGAGGAGTCTTGCATATCCGCCTGAGAAATTGCAATATCCCTTTTCTCTTTAGGGCCCCAAATGTCCTCATTAACCCCACTTAAACTACAGACACTATGAACATGTTGTTCAATGAAATTATAAATGCTTTTGAGGGCAGATAATATGTAGTCATTGCAACTTTTAGCATTCCCCATTCTGCCATCTAAGGACTGTAACTTCTTGAAGACTTCAGCAATAACCCCCTCTTCCTCATCACTTTGAAGAATCCCTTTTCCCTTAGCTCTTTCCATATTTTTTATAGTCCCTTTGAGCTCTTGTATCTCCTTTTCTAATCTATCCACTCTGTCCATCAATTCCTCCTCCTTGGGCTCCTCCACTGGTTTACTAATATGTAGGAGGTTTTCAGCAAGTTCCAGGTCTTTGTGGCTCCTTAGGACCCATTGGGAAGCAGGGATTTTAGCTTTGATGCTCTTGCTTTTCTTCTCGGAAATAGCGGCTTCAATCTTTATTTTCAGTAGGGGGAGTGGAAGCGGAAAAGCAGGTGGAGGTATAGAGGAAGGAGGTGGGGTAGGATTCACGGGGGCAGCTAGAACAGTGGTGATGGATCAGGAGGATAAGTCCCTAGTGCAAAGGGACAGCCCTAGAGTGGCTCTGAACTTCCCTAATTGATTTCTCCATCAATTTTATCAAATAGTGAGGAAAGCGATGATGATATTTCTACGAAAGTGATTTAGAAATATCGAGATGTTTTTGAGTATAGTCACAAATCTTCCTTCAAGAGTTACATACCTAACCACCATCCTGGCAAGCTCAGAAAAAGGCTCAGGAATCGACGCCACCTTGATGCCAGCAGTCACGAATTCAAGATTCTCCCCCTCGTCCAGAAATTTCTTGGTCTCCACCTCCCTGTCCACCTTCTTATTGAAGAATTTGGTGCCTTCCAAGCTGAGGCCCGTGATCTGGGCGATGAGATCTTCCATGATTTCCATCTCCATGTTACTATATTTGACAATCCTATTCTTCCATCCCTGGGTGAATCTAATAGAAATGTCTTGGTCGAAGCCTTGAATCCTTTCAATTAAATTAGATAGACCCCAATTTGCAGGTAATTCCAAAGCTCCGTATTCTCTTTCCACGCAGGATTGTGGGTCGGTTCAGTTTTGCAAGGTGGACCCCCCATGTTTCCTCTGCTCCTTTTCCTATTCTCAACGGTAAAAAAGATACCACTATGCGGGATAGGTAGAGCTTTGATTTTGGTATTTGAAACTTTCCTTTCCGTGAAAGTAGGTTTAATTATTATGCCATACTTGTTATTATTGCCCGCTCCATTTTAATTTTTACACGAGTTTGATAAAAGAGAAAATGGCTCATCAAAAAAATGAAGAAATTAGGGCACAAAAGAGGGGAACTTGGAAATTTGTTTCAATTTAGGGAAAAATCATGACAATGTGAGCAATTCAAAGGCATTCAATTGGAAAATATGAATTGCAGGTCACTAGTTTGAGCAAATGAAACATTTTCTGAGCAAAACTGGATATGGAAAATCAGGGCACAACTGCAAAGTTAAAATTTGCACCAACAAGACCCACTTGGTACTAATGATATTCTTGTCCTTAGGCCTTGGAAATTACTCCCATGTGTCATTATTTTCTATCTAATTAAGTTCCTCTTCCATGGATTTTATCCATAAATTATCCTTGCTAGCTTCATTAAAATTACTTGATTAAACTTTTGAAAACAAGGAAAAATTTACCTCTTGTGGTGCACTTACTAGTATCCTCCTTGTCTCTCGTACTCTAGTGTCTTTATGTCCAATGATTTGATCTGCTGCATGATTATTCCAAATGAATATGGATGGTATCTTCGTGGTTTATTTTTGTGACGCTTCTTCTTCTTCTTCCTTTTTCTCATATTTTATTTCTTCATCCTCTTTGTGCACCAATGAGTGTCTTGTTTTCTTCTTTGGCTTCTAGATGTCAAATTTTACATTTATACTTTCCATGAATTTCTCGAGTCTCTTGTTATAGCACATGTAGGCCTTGATTCTCAATGAATATATAAGTAATATGCCCTCATCTTCTATGGAATGAATTTTTTTGAGCTCATCTTCATCTTGTCTCTTAATGTAACACTTACTTCTAAACACTTTGAAGTGTTTCATGAAAGTTGGTCTTCCCTTCCATAGCTTGTATGGTGTATTTTCTATGTTTACTTAAATTTGTGCTTTATTCACAATATATACCATCATGTACAATGGCTCTCTCCAAAAAGCATCTAGTATATTAGACTCATTTAGCATTATTCGGCCATTTCCTACACTTTGTTCTATTTTTATGTTTAACTACACCATTCTGTTGTGGTGTTCTTTCTCTGAGAAAAGTGTCTTCGATTCCATTCTCTTCACAAAAATCATCAAAATTGTTAGACATAAACTCACATCCTCTCTCGATCTCAAATAATTGATCCTAAAGTTTGTCTCATTCTCAATCAAAGCTTTAAATTTTTGAATTGATCAAAAGATTATAATTTTTCCTTTAGAAATGCAACCCATGTCATTCTAGTAAAGTCATAAATCAATAACATAAAATAAGAATCACCTTGCAACCTTTGTGTTCTTGTTGGCCCACAGATATTAGTATGAATTAGTTCCATTGAATTTGTTGTAGAGTACTCTTTTGTCCTTAATCGACCCTTGTCCTGCTTCCCCGATGCAACCAAGAATTCACCAATACAAGCCCAAGCGCGCTAACACATCACTCAACCTAGATTGACCTCTCACCTGAAGTGGGAAAAGGTACTAGGCTCCTCTTTAGGGTTACTTATTGTAGGATTTTAGAATGATGAATACTTAAGGCATTCAGATCCATAGCTAATATATCATTCTACAATGCACATTCAGATCTAGATCTAGAGAATAATAGACTTAAAATATAACCATGATGAAATCAAGCATGCAATAATGAACTATAACGATGATAACACCTTGATTCAGTCCATAATCTCCAATATTAAATTCATTAATACACATAAGATTATTTATAATAACAAAGAGCATACGCTCATGCGTGTATCAGATTTGGCAGCATAATCTCACTATAACATAGTTATCACACTCTCTTTATGCTTACACAGTTCAATACATATTTATAAGGGTGGGGAATTTCCCTTTGCCACTTATCTAATCCCAAAATAGGTCACATGCTATTATTAGCCACACATAGTTATAAAAATAGCCACACATGCAAGTGCGCTAACAATAGACTTCTTCTAGTTAACCTCCAATAGTAGATCTATTCTCAACCTACATCCATGCAAAGTGCTTCGTATCTAATCCTCTAAAAATAGCCAATGCGTGTCACGCAAGTCTCTAACCGTATTGTGTGCTCCAGAATGCCATATTCCAAAAATAGATCCTCATCGTGAAAATGGCTAAGTCTTGAATCTATCTCTGTTCTGAGCACATGATTCCTTTTCGATCCTCTCACGCTTTTGAATGCACTCTACTCTCCCATGCGAACATTCTTTATGTTTTTTTCTAAGTGCTATATTTTATCTAACCAACATTACCCCACACTAGTTACATTGCCACCCCAGTAATGGTTTGTATCCAAAATGAAACAAAGAATAGAAGAGTAGAAAGAATATTTAGGAACAAAATAATGTCTTTACTTTAGTATCTTCTACTTCAACCTAAATAATAAATTCTGGATATTCTTCTTTCATCTCTGCCTCTAAAGTCTGCCAATCATTGAGCGCAACCTCTAGCTTTTATGGAATCTCCACATGTAATTGAATCTAATTCATATTTTGCAATCTTTGCTTTCTCTTTCTCGCAAGACCAACACAATGCTAGACATGGTAGTCATCCTTCCTTCTAATAAGTCCATCTTTTATGTGATGAGTTTTCCAAGCTCATCCATCCTTTCCTTGTGTGGTTCTTAAGCTTCGTAAGGGCCTCACACTTCTTCTTGACAAGAACTAATCATTCTTCATGGTCCAAGGTCTCATCCTTCATGGCATTCGGGACTTCAAAGATCTTCCAAGATGGTCCTAGTTCTTATCATGGCTTTCGGGGTTTTGCTGATATTTAGTTCTTGACTAGATTTCTTCATTTCCTCCTACAAACTCTAAAGCAACCCCTCATATGAATGCTTTTAGTTAACTGAAAGTAGTATATCTATTCTCATCCTATGTCCATGCAAAATTCTTCGTAGCTGATCCTCCAAAAATAGCCAATGTGTGTCACGCAAGTCTTTGACCGGTTTGTGTGCTCCACATGCTATCTCCAAAAATAGATCCTCATCATGAAAACAACTAAGTCCCAAACCTGTTTTTGTTCTTCATGTGTGATCCTTTCCGATAATTCTGTGCCTTTGAATGTGATCTACTCTCTTACACAAATCTTCTATATTTCCTTCACTAAGTTCCAAATTCTGACTAACCAACATTACCCCACACTAGTTACATTGCCACCCCAACAATGGTTGTCTCCAAAATGAATCAAAGAATATGAGTAGAAGAATAGAAAGAATTTTGATAAATAAAAGAATGTCTTTACCCTACAATATCTACTACTTTTATTTCCACCGAATAATTAATTCTAGATATTCTTCTTTTATTTCCACCTCTAGAGTTTTCCAATCATTGAGCGTGGCCTCTACCTTCTCTAGAATATCTACTACAATTAATTCTATCTCATCCTCTCGCAATCTCTCCTTTCTCATTCTGCAAGACCAACACAATGTTGGACACGGTAGTCATTCTCCCTTCTAACAAGTCCATATTTTGTACGATTGAGCTTCTATAAAGGCCTCATTCTTTTTTTTAACAAGCACTAATCATTCTGAGTGGCCCAATGTTTCATCTTTCATGGCCTTTAGGACCTCATTGTCTTCCAAAATGGTCCTGGTCCTTATAACGGCTTCTAGTGTTGTACAAATATTCAGTGCTTGATCCGCCTTCTTTAGTTCCTCCTACAAGCTCTGAAGAAACCCTTCATATGATGTAATCTTCTACATCACTGAAGCCTTTTCTCATTTTTCTTCTTGTGTTAGATCTTTTGGCATTGACATATGCAGAGGTTCATCTTCAAGCACTAAGTCCACC
This sequence comes from Taxus wallichiana var. yunnanensis, assembly GCA_018340775.1. Classification (NCBI taxonomy): domain Eukaryota; kingdom Viridiplantae; phylum Streptophyta; class Pinopsida; order Cupressales; family Taxaceae; genus Taxus; species Taxus wallichiana. Next base: position 53,452,214 of record CM031240.1, on the reverse strand, counting down.
AATGTACTTACATAATGTATTGCCGAAGGAAACGTCTTAGGTACCTTTGGCTCTAAGTGTGGCCTAGCCTTCATGACATTGTCCCCAATATCCTCTGCCATGCTGATAAAAACAACATTCTTCTTCTATGCCAAGTCTTTTTCCTACTTTAGGCATGCTATTTCCTCATCCTTCATCTTGATCTCCTCCCTCAACACCCTAATTTTTGCAGCTTTATCCATATTTCATTGTGTCACTTCATTGAGACTTTCACCAAAGAATTTCTCACATGTTCATCTCACATAATAGTGGGATTTACTATTATGTGCCCGGCTCGAGAGTTGTATTCTTCAACCTCCTCAAAACACATAACTCTTCACATACATCAAAATCTGGTTCATCCATGTGCGTGTGCATCAAATTTGACAATTTCTTCCTTGTGCACACAATTTCCATATCTTCATCCATCAACTCCCAGCCATATAACTCCTTTTGTATCATTTTGGTTTGGAAATGGGCATGAAAAATTTTACCTATGTCCTCAGTGTATCCCATGATTGGTGGAATATATTCTCCACTTGTTATTTTTGATCTAGGCTACTTAGGAACTTGGGCTTCAAGATTTGGACTTGTGCTACTGTGTCTTGAGTAGTCTCAGTTGCTATCTCATCTACGCCTCCTTCCCTGTCCATCCTTCATACCTTTTTTCCCTGGTTCATCCTTGTTCTCTAGAGGTGTAGGGGAATTGGGCGCACTTTCCTTAGACTCTTCCAATTCCTCATTCAACTTCAATTTCCTTATTCTTTTCTCAGTTGTCTCCTTCTATGGAGAGATTCGAGGTGATATACACAATGTTTACGAAGTAGCACCTAGGGTCCTTGTTCTCCTAAATACTCTTTTGAAATGGTGCTCTCCTTAGACTACATCCAATTCCTCATCATCTCCTTCTTATGGCTAAGGTGGTGCAGTCGTGCACTCAACTTCTTCCTTATTTGGAGGTTGTCTTCTACCTATGTGCTCTAAACCACCACTATCTTTATGATCATATTCTTCATCGTCTACTTGAAATTTTTCTATGGGATTAGGCGTTGGAACATTTTCCATTGTATGCCTACCTTTTGGAGACCACGGGAGTGCGAACTCATTCTCCATATACTTAGTGTTCTCCATCTTTAGTTTGAGTTGTAAGTACATAAGTGCTACTCTGGCGTCCCCAATTGCCAAGATTACAAGCTTCATGCTTATAATATATGAGATAAGACTCTCTCTCAATGTAGGCATTCCACCCTAGATATACATATTTCTTTCTCGAGTGTGGTATTCTTAATCTACCTTATCTCGCATTGAAGGTTAGGTGACTCTTAAAATGATGAATCGATGCTTGGAAATACCTTCTTTGTGAAGGCATACGATAGTTTGCACCATGGGGTCAAGCCCCATACTTCATCACAAATCATGTGATGTAAAAATGATAGTAGATCGCAAACTAAACCGCCTTACCCACCGTTGAAGGAAAATTCTTGGGTATGCGCCATTCTTCTTCAAATGCGGTGTGGAGTATATCATACCACATCTCCACCATCTACTTGAATGGTCGATTATTTATCTGTCCTATAATTATTTTCCAATTATTTCCGTAGGTGACTTGTGTTCCATGGGGTACTCCCAAATCTTATCCTTTGGCCCATCAGCACCCCAATTTCCATAAACACTAAGGACAATAACACAAGTGCAAAACTTATTCTGTCACCTATCCGTGCTTCTTCAATGATTGTCTTTGCTATGTGATCTGTAGTATTATAGACCACCCCTTAAGACATCTTCTTTGACATGCAACCACATTGTTTTTACCTATAACCATCTTCCTTCGTCATTCAACTTTGTTACAAGATGTGTAGTTGTCTACACTACGGGATAATTTTTCAATTTGTCAATGTCCATGCCCACTGCACCTTTGGTATACCCTAGATCCTTTCTTACCTCTAGGATTGCAGCCTTATTGTTTAAGTCGCTATCCATATCCACTCCCGAGGCCCTTGGTCCTCACATCACGGTTGAAATCAAAGAAGTTGTGAGAATCTAACCCTCCATCTTGCAAAGTAAAAGAAGTCCTCATGGAATCTACGCTCATCAACCACCAATACAATGATTCATAATTTCCAAAGTATGGAATCTCGTACAATTGGTAGACTCAATTCTTCTTGAGAACTTCTCACCAACGTCATCGTATACCAGCATATCTTCTATTGTGAGCTTGTTTATTTTTGTACTCAACAACACACGATCTCCTTTTTTATTATCTAATGTTTGATGGTTGTAATCATTGATTTTACATTGATAGATATGGGAATCCCATTATTGTCCCAAAATCACGCCCTCTAGATACTACTTAGATACCTATAGTTTGATCAATGCACTATTATTCCTAATATTACACTGTGTATTCTTCCCTTTGCAAATTGACTTGCACACAGTAGTTATACCTATCTAACTCCCTCCTCACGACATCTTTTTGGTCATATTTCCTCTTATAAACCACTTAAACGGGATATCATAGCCTCGTTCTGACTACATTAGCTTCTTATTCCATTCTAGTTTAGTTATTTTAGCTCCCAAGAATATCAATCCACTTCATTGGATTGATTGAGCCTTTAGAAACCTTTTCAAAACCCTAATTACTCTCTAAATGGGATTAATTAGTATAACCTAGCTCAATTACCCTAAACATAGTCAAAACACACTTTGACTTGTTAAAAGTGCTTTTTGGACTTTAGCATTTGTCCACATGCACCCAAATCTCCCATTTTCCCAAATAGAAAGCTATAAATAGGGCTATACCCCCCTCATTTCCTAAGAATTCTCTCTTCTTCCTAACACATATTATAGTATTTTTTTAGGCTTTAGATTGTATTTCATCTTCTTCCATTGAGCTAGTAGCATTTGCTTTTGTATTTTATTGCACCAATATGGAGTAAAAGGAAGATCCATTAGCCTTGAAGCCATTAATGGGAGATGTCTTTTCTTAAACACATAACTCGAATGCTTATATCCTCTTAGGTTCATTATTTCAAGCTTTCAAAGAATAGAGGTTAGCTTTATTTATTTAGTTTTCTTGTTTAATTCAAATTAATGTATGAAAAGAAGAAAACCTTGCTCATTTCTTATCAAGATGGTCTTGTAGACACTAAAATCAGGTCACACTCCCCTTTCATACCTCAAGCAATAAGCACCCTTTATTACATTTACCTAGCCATGTAACCCCCTTCACCCCACTAATATTAATTTAATTAATCTAATTAAATTAATTCATTATCCTCCCCATATTTATTATTTAAATATCTTAATTTAAATAATATCCACACATACACTTCACTTAGACACCTCATCAAACCAACTCAACCTAAGACCTATGCTTAGTATGTTGCCATAACTAACTAACACTTACCCAAACCCTAAAAATCAATGCCTACATTCCCTCTAACCACATCCCCATGTGCTCACAAGAAGGTCCGAGTCTAATCCATGGGATAATGGTATGAGATCCAAGGAAATCGGGAGGATCTCCTAGTTTAGTAAACCTAGGAAATCCCCCCCTTCGACCGACGCGTCGGTTACCCCTAACCATCGCGTCGGTTACCCCTAACCTTCGTCGGTTAAGCGGACCACCATCGGTTACCCCTTTTAACCCCTAAACTACCTTATTCTCAAGGTTGGAAAAATATTGGGAGAAGGTTGACGAGCAAGAACACATCTTAGAGAGATAATGCATCTTCAGAGAGAAAATTCTAGTGAAAACTTGCATGCAAGGAAGGAGATTAAGCATCTTCTCCTGCACAACCATCCCATCCATGAACTAATCTATCCAAGAAAAGAGTTATGTACATGTAGCCCATGCAGAAGATTTATTTAAATTGGTGATCACTTGAAACCTTCAAACCCCATCAAGCACCCCTATCCCTCACACAGGCATTCAAGAATGGAATCCAAGTAAGTATAACATCATACTTTCCTAGTTTATTTCATTTCATCATCATTTTATCATCCATTGTTTACTTTTCCCCTATTGACCTTCTCCAACATTTTCACCTCCATATACCCATTAAAACCTTGCCAAATCCTACTCCAGTCACCCAATACCTCATCTCGACCCACCAAATTCCTTTGTGCAATCACAAAGGAGACCACAACTTGTTCTGTGACATTTTCAGATCTCACAGTAACCGGCACCGGTTACACCTAACCGCCATCAGTCACCCCTGACCGACACCGGTCTCTGTATTTTCCCACATAGCCTAGAACAGAGACCTACCCACCAAATTTCATCTTACCCTCATTCACCTACGATCTATCTGTGACCTCTGTCAAACTTGCAGAACCTAGAACCAATCATTTGACCTTTGGATTCTATTCTAGCTTATCTGTTAGATTATATCTATTTCTTATTGTGTTTTTAAGTGAGATACCTAAATCATTTCAAAATACAATAGGATTTACTTTGTTTACAACATTAAATTGTTTAAAACAGTTGACTGACAGCCATCTAGGAAGTATCACACTTCCCAGATCTAGCATACGCTAGCGGTTCATCGCCTTGCCCATCTTGTTTAATTCCTTCTATTGGTCTTGCTTTTGCATTACGGTGTAGTTCCTCCTAGCCAAAAGGAATCTCTCACGATCAGTTGTGGATTCGGAAGTCATACACCCGCAACAATCCATCAACCAACATTTGAACAGTATTCCTCCTACACTGTTACTCCTATCGGTTTCGTCAACGCTTTAAAGAAACAATCTAAGAATCAGGTGAAACATTTTGGCACACCTAGTGGGACCCATCTCGGGGTTCCTTGCATTTCATTCATTCCTAGAAAAAAATTGTGTGTTTGTTTCCCTTCGAAAAGCGTACACACTAATTTTCTTCTTTGGTAATCCACCTCTTCTTTCTATTTTCTCTAAAGGAAATTTTTCTTTTGGTGTAATTAAAAAGAACCATTTCTTCATGTTTTTTGCATTGTAGTGAAAGAGCATCCCTCTTCCTCTTCATCTTATTGTGTCATCCAATTTCACATTTTCGATTTGGGTTTAAAAATAAGTGCATTCCATTCTAATTTATTGCATTAGCTCACATTAATTGAGGGCAACCTATACGGAAGTCATGCCCAGCTGATGGTTGACAAATGAATCGTAGAAAAGAACTTCTATCCTTTTCTATTTCTCGAGTCTTAGAAAACCACAAAAAATTCAAAATACATACATTCTTAAACAAAATCCTACGGAAGAAGTTGTAGGTGATCACATGATCACAACACGGTGGGGAACCAGATCGCTGCTCCGTCGAGTCATACTTGAGTGAAGCTTGCCCCACCATAACATACCTGAAACCTCACCTTTTAGATCTCCTTCTTTGTAGGAAGCCATCCTCACCAAAAAATCTATTTCACAATTCATGTGTCAGTCCCTAAATAGCATAATCTAGACAAACATAATAGAAAAGGCACTCCTAGGATCGCATTTTCTTAGTGTTTTTTTGGCTTGCGTTTTGAGGTGAGAGATCACGTTCATCACTTTTTTGTTTATCCTTACATGCTCCTCATCATAGCTGGTGTATTCTGGCTTTAACTCAGTGTGCTGGGCCATATCATCATCATTCTAAGAATTTTGGGTCTGATTCTACTTTAGATTTTAATTCACAACCACTTTCTTTCATCATGGTTTCAATTTCACAGTAACCGTCATCAGTTACTCTCGACCACCATTAGTTATATCCAACAGATGTCGATTCCAGGTCCTTTTCCTAACCTACTCAAAAGGAAATTTTACTTCACTTTCTTCCACTTTTCATAGTCCTTGTCACTATCATTATTCCCATTGGCATTTCAAACATCTTTAGATTTGGCATACTTGTCAAATTTTACCTTCTACCTCACTATTTACTCACTATCATTTTCTACAAGAACGGTGGTTACCCCCGACCGCATCGATTTTCCTAACTAGCATTAGTTATCCTGTTTCACATTCCAGCCACCATTTGGTACTTAACCCACTTTTTATCACCAGATTCACCTTTTCCTACTGTTCTCTGTGTCATTTACAGAGAAGCAAACTGACTAATCGATCTTGGTTCACATGGTGCTGTGACACGAAGACAAGCAAGTGCACTTGTATTTCACACCAGTTATCAACTACTCCCACCTAGTCCTTCACCACCTTCTATTTTATCACCAGCCATGGATCCCATCTAGCCTATCACTATCGCTACTAGAGATGAGGAGTCCACATGACTCCTTGACCGAGAACCCTTGCCTTGTAGTTTTACCTTTCCCACTCATCCACTTGAGATGCCTTGGGTCAGTTGATATATAGCATGCTCATATCTATCCCTCCGACTCTCACACCCAATCCCGCATCGGCCCCATCCGGCTCCATGCTTGCCCACATCCACCTTACCCCTAGTTGTTTCATATTTAGGTCCTATACTCACTATGAATGTCGCATCCGCTTACTCTATGACACCCATTACATCCATCGTACCTCGAGGACTACCCAAAACACAACCTCATCCACCCCTAATGTCTCACACACACCTGTAGTTAGATTACCACCTCCAGTGTTGGTGACCCCTACCCCATTTCGAACATGGTTCTTTCCATTCCACAATCATTATCCCCTATTGCCACTAGGGTTACCATGACCCTTCCACCCCCATATACATACTATCAACAACCTCTCATTTCATCCATTATACATTATGGGTATGTACCCCTTGTGTCACTACCTTCTTCTCCACCACCCTACATGGCAGCCCCATACACTGGAGTGTCACCCCCATTATATGCCCAAAACCAACCCTCTCACACTACAGGAGGCATCCAATCATCACAACCCACCAATGACCTAACTAAAATGATGTTGGAAAAGATGCAAACATTGGAGGCATCTGTTTCAGCTCCCATAACACTCTCACCTACAACGAGATTTGTAACGAGCCTATTCACCCATCCATTCCTATTCATTCATATCTTGTGCATTGGGAAATTCATAAATTCAATTGTTTCAATAGAAAATAAGACCCCACAGCAACATTTGTGGTCATTCAAACATGGGTGTTATCGATCGCTCATGATGATGCCTTGCTTTTGAGAACCTTTACCATGTCCCTCATTGGACTGTATTAGATTGGCATAGCGAGTTACCTAAAAACTCTATATTCTCATTCAATCAGGTAGCCCAAGCTTTCTTGGATCATTTCTCTATCAATATCATCAAGAAGGTTACCATGACCGATCTATATTCCACACGCGTCAAGTATGAGGATGAATCTATCGCAGATTTTGTCGCTCGTTGGTGTAGCTGATTAATCAACTTACCTTCCAAGCGCCACAAACAGAACTCATCAAGCTCTTCACATGGGCTTGTGCTAGACATAACTCCACGACCTTTTAGGTCCAAACATTCGAACATTTGATGAGGCATTCACTATGTCACAAAATTTATAGATTCAATCCATCGAAGAGAAGAAAATCCAGTTACGTAATAAGAAGTCAGCATTCAAGTCAAATGATACCTCTTCTTCTTCCAAACCACAAACCAATTATTCAAAAGCTAAGGGTACCGCTAATGCGGTGGTACTCAAGGTCATCCCAACTCATTTTTCAAATCAGGCTACACCTCATCTAATCTCTCACTGTGTAGACTTTTCAATTCAAATGAGAGCAATAAAAATATACCCCAATTGGGGAAATTACTCTTCTATCTTAGAAAATCTTATCAAAGCTAGAGTCATCACCCTTCCACCTATAAAACAACACACTGGTTTTGACCCTACTCGCCCCATGCCCGCATGGTATAAAGAACATGATTTTTGTAACTATCATCGAGTAAAGGGTCATAGTGACAGAAACTACATCACTTTCAAAAATATTGTCCAAGAAATGTTCGAGAAAGGTGAGTTAAGCGTGGATAATCCCAATGCCACCCCTAACCAAAATCTACAAATCTTCAAAAAACCATTTCCCAACCATACCCCTTCATCCAATCAAACTGGTGAGCCATCAACTCATGATACCCATACCGTGAGGTTCACGCTATCTTTAATGAGGTACTTGTCACCTCCCAATTACCCCATATTCCTTCCATAGAGAACATCCTAACCCAAAATCCTCCTTCCACATTGGAACCAACCTCCCTGTTCCTTTACCAATAGAGGACCACCTTTCATCTCCTTCATCACCTACAGAGGGTCTTCTACTAATGCTGAGACCATCTCACCCCGACTTTACCACTTAGAGAACCTTTACCTACAGTACCTCCTCCACCCATAGAGGAGCACCCATTATCTCCTCCACCCATAGAGGAGTGCCCATATGTTCTGCACTTATAGAGGAGCTCCCATCATCTCCTCCACCTATCATAGACCCATTTGAGATATCTTTAACTCTTAGTGAGCATTCTCCATCAGCCTACCGAGTAATCCCGCATACCTACTTTCGGCTCTCTTACCCCAGGTAAGTGAAGCTAGCAAATTCCCGTCTTTAAGACACATTTTATGTGAATTTCCATTAGGTCCTCACCAACTCCACCATTGACGTTACGTTCTCAATATTGGCCAATCATTTAGATTATGTAGATAGGGCTTTACTATGGGGGCACCTCTTACTCCCCATCTCAACATAGATGTAGAGATCCTCAGTTGATACCTCCACTATCTACCCAAACACATTTCGACCAATCAAACCAAATACAACCACCTCTGTCACAACCCTTTCCATGATACCTATTAGCACTCAAACCACACCCTTACCCATAACCTAACCTACATCTAAACCCAAATCCACACCTACAACATTTTTCGTAACTAAACCTATTACCACTTTAGGAGTCACCCCGACCACCAGCCTCACTCATCCACCTATTAAACTAGATTTAGCTACATCCTCTAATGTCAATACCACACCTACTTTGACACCCAAACCAAAGAAACAAACTCATCAACCTCATACCCCGACTGCACCAATCACACCCGCACTTGTCCATCTCGTCTCAAGACCTCGCTACCCAACATGGTCAAGCGACCTTCACCCATCCATAAACCAATAACATAACAACCCATTCCTTCCTCACAAACCTCTAACCTACCCAGACACACAACACGACTTACACCCACACCTGTAGTATTTTTACCACCAATACCTCTAATACCCTTAGCTATTGCTTCACTACCCACTACACTTTAGTCATTCTCCCTCACACCCCAAGTACGACCCACGTCATCTACCTTCACAACACCCCCGTTATCCCCATGGGTAACTCTCCCTCTTCCTCCATCTAATTTTCCTTCTAGACCTCGTACACCTACATCATCTTTACCTAAGAAGGTGCAACCCAAAAACAAAACCCTACTACCCCACAATAAGGTAGTCAAAACAACCACACACCCTCCTACCCGTTCATCTATTGTACCCCTACCCAAAACAAACACGACCGATACCTAAAACCACACCAACACCTAAACCCATAGCTTGACCCATTCCTCCTCTTCCAAAAATAGTTCCTCGACAATCAACCACACCTACACCCAAACCCACGTTCACTTCCCATTTTGATCCACTAGCAGGATCCTATGCCAAAATTTTAACCAACCTCCTCGAGACCTCTATTATCACATTATTGCCACTCTGACCTTACGACCCCCTCAAACGCAAGCCAAAATGGTTTGATGATACTAAAATCGTTGCATACCTTCGTGTTCCGGGCATGATGTGGAGAACTACAAGGCCTTGAAAACCATCCTTATCCAATTGTGTCTACCAGAAACTAACTTTGATGACAACGACCTTCTTGACGAGGATCCTTTTTCACCGACACCCATTCCCACACCACCCACTCAACAACCACAAACTCCACCCTCACGGCCCCTTTATCCACTCCCAAGATTTGAAATTAACATGGTTCACATCGGATAACTTGCCACGCCACCACCCCAATGTCATTGTGCCTAGCTCACCTCACAAGGATTTTCTCCTCCAATAGGTTTTTTCCCTTCATGTTGTTACACCACTCATCCTACACCTTCTCCATTTTCCAACTCCCCTCAAATCAACATGATACATGTCACTACACATACGCAAGGGCAAAGAAAAGGTGGTGACCTACCAACCAATCCTATACCCAACATACCATCTCGCACCCATATCTAAAATAACTATCCATGGCCCCACGTACCCCATTTCTAATGGCATCACACATCACACCATGCTCAAACAATTACACCAATCTCCTCAAAATGTCCTTATAGGACCTCATCAAACCTCAAAATCCCATCTTCAAGCCCTCATAGAGGTTCTTAAATCTATTGAGGTTTTACCCAATGACCCTACACCCGTAGCCTCCATTATCACACCCCATCATGTAGCTTCTCTCACCAAATTACCACCTTCATCCTCACCCCACCTTGTTCACCAAGTGGCCTCCCGAGTTTCTCATAGGAAGAGATCACGCCACACCAAAACGATGACCTAGACCCAACCCTCTTCATCTCCATCCACATTGATGACATACAGGTGGTGTAGTGTAATGATTGATGGAGGTGCTAGCATTAACATCATTTCATCCCATGTATTTGATCAAATGCACATACTTGAAAATTGCATGCATAAACATCTCGGTCATGTTGCGTTCATTCAACAATGCTATCACCTCCACACTAGGCACTATCATCCTTCACATTTGCATGGGCCCCATACTATTCTAGAATTGTTTTATGTTTTGGAGGGGGAATTCCAATATAACTTGTTGCTTGGTAGACCATGGATCCATGTCATGGGTTGTGTTCCTTCCACTTTGCATCATTGTGTAAAGTTTGAACACGAAGGACACACTTATACCATTCCGGCTGACCCATCACCTTTCAAAACATGCAACATGCTTTACCGACCCAATGATGTGCTCATACCTATCAATCTGTCTACCTCCGCAACCAATACCACTTCACCTACACCTTTACCTACTAAAGATCTGACCCTTTGCTTTCACCGCACATACCTCCTCCATTCCTACCACTGCTATAACCTCCATGGCCGACCCATTAGCTTCCCAATCCATTAACTCCACCTCCGCATTGACCTCTCGACACATCATCCATTCTAGCTACCTACTTACCAACCACTGATCCCTTGGAAGGTGTTTTTCAACACCTCACTCTGGGGGAGTACCGCCTATATAGTGTCAACACATTCCTTACTCCGTAGGAGTATGGAAGCCTTCACCAACACCCTCACTATGATCACCATATAGGAGAATAACTTCTTTATGGTCCTCATCTTCATACTAGTCTCACCTATGGGGGACTTGATACTACCACTTACACACTTGAACCACCATCACAAACCCACCCATTTTCCACTGACTTCCAATCACTTACCAATCACCGTTTCGCCCACACCTTCCTACACTGCTATGTGTGGAAGGGTTTTGGTTTTGGATTTTAGGAGAAAGTCCACCATACCATTATTCCATGTACCACCCACAAACATAATGACCATAGTGGTATCGGCTTCCCTGAACCTCCTACCAAACAGGCCTGCATTGAACTCATTGAGGACCCTAGGCCTTCTCCACCTTCATCTTCATCACCACCTTCACCCACTCACCTTCATCACCCTCATCGATTTGAGTCAATGGATCTTGAATCTATCCCCCTAACTTTTTTTCATAAACACCATTTCCTTGGGGCCTCTAACTTATCAACGTGAAGGTGAGGCCCCTTCCACTCTTCCATTCTTGTATCATGAAATGATCGATGACAACATACCTATAATTAACGTCATTCAATGTTAGGATGATGAATCCATACTCACCTACCTTGGTGCAAAAGACTCATATATTCATTGGTCGTTACGCTCTGAGATGTAAACCATGTTGAATGAATCAACTATCAAGATCAACATTCATACTCAGGATGACCTGCACATCCTAAAGATCGAACAATCTTTAGATATCTTTGTTGAATAGGAATCCATCACTTCTTTTCTCCAAGATCATAACCATGCTTTCGCTTGTTTTTATGCAAACATGCCCGAGTATTGACCCCACCATAGTGGTCCACAATATCGTAACCATTCCCGATGCCAAACCTGTCAAACAAAAGCTAAGGAAAATGCACCCTCACATTTCTCTTCTTGTCAAAGAAGAACTTCAGTGCCTTCTTTCCATTTCCTTCATCTTACCCATTGATTATCCTCATTGGATTTCTAACATTGTCCCTGTTACTAAAGCAACAGGGGGAATCTTCATTTGCATGGACTTCCATCACCTCAACCTAGCCTGCCCGAAAGAAGACTTTCCCTTTCCTAGTATTGATCAACTGGTTGACCACACCATTGGTCATGAGATGCTCTCACTCATGGATGGCTTCTCGGGTTATAACCAAATTTTTCTATCAAGTCATCACCCCTTGGGTAAACCTTTTCTATCGAGTCATGCCTTTTGGCCTTAAAAATCGTTGGTGCCACATATCAACATGCTATGACTTACATCTTCCATGATATCATGCATCGCATATTGGAAGATTATGTGGATGATCTCTTGGCCAAATCTAAATGTCACTCCGAGTACCTCGTTGTCCTCAACACCATCTTTGACCACCTCATTAAATATTGCATCCGCCTTCAGCCTAAAAAGTGTGTCTTTGTGGTTCTCTTAGGAAAGCTCCTGGGATTTATTATTTCCCTCCGTGGTATAGAAGTTGACCCTGCTAAAGTCAAGGCCATCCTTGAAATGCCTCCACCTACTAACCTTCACCAACTCGTAACTGCAAGGTAAATTGTAGTCCATTCACCATTTCATTTCACAATTATCTTATCGGTGTCAACCATTTCATCATCTACTCAGGAAGGATGTCTCCTTTAAATGGGATGATGACTGTCATAAATCTTTTGAGGCCCTAAAACAATACCTTCTCCAACCACCTATACTCATTCCACCTAAATATGATCAACCTTTTTACCTATACATATCCGCTACTGATAATTCCTTAGGATCCATGCTCACTCATCGTGATGAACAACATAGGGAGTAGGTGGTTTATTACATAAGTTGTACTCTTTTGGACTATGAAACCCAATACAACCATCTAGAATTTTTTTCTTAGCCTTAGTTTTCATTGCCACCAAACTCCGCCATTACCTACTCAACCACAAAACCTATGTCGTGACCAACATTGATCCCTTACACTTCATGTATGCCAAACCTTATCAAAATTAGTGTGTTGCGTGATGGCTTATGCTTTTAGCTGATCTTGACCTCGAATTCATTCATCAAAATTCCATTAAGGGCCAAGCTATCACCAACCAACTGGCTGACGCACCTATTTCAGGATCAACCCTCTAATTTTGACTTTCCTAATGAGTCAATTGCTACTCTTTCCCTGGACGAACCCCCTTACCAAATGACACTGTTCTTTGATGGTTCCAAGTGTCAGCGTGGGGGCAGGGTTGGTATTATCCTCATTCCTCTAGATGGAGAACCCATGCCTTTGTATTTCAAACTAGACTTTGAATGCACCAACAATATTGCCTGAGTACGAAGCGCTTGTACTAGGTCTCCAAGCTGCATATGCCCTAGATGTCAAATCAATTAACATCTTTGGTGATTCAAAATTGGTCATAAACCAAGTCAATGGTATGTACCAATGTCATAATGAGATACTTCAAAAGTATAAACATCATGTAGACATACTTTTGATCGTTACACCCTTCAAACCATCCCACATTCAACCAAAAATTTTCTAACACCATGGCCTCGCTTAGCTTCCCAAATACCTATTTCCCCACCGATTCCAATATCTTTGTCACCATACAACACTTTCATTCACCTTCTTATTTACCTCATGATGCTTACTCAATCAGAACCAACACCCTTGCCCCAAGTGACCTCTGGTATAAACAATACTCGACTACCTTTCTTTCTCCATCTTACCTTCCGATCTCACCCATAATGCATAACGTGCCTTCCTTTAAAAGGTCTCTCATTTTTTCATTCTTGGGAATCCTCTATAATCACAACTTTGATGGTATTCTCTTACGATGCCTCACAAGTTCTGAAATTCCTTATACCATTAAGGAGGTTCATGATGGAATATGTGGAGGTCACTTTAGTGGTCTTATTGTTGCTAAGCATATTATTTTCCTAGGCTATTATGGCTAACCCTTAAGCATGATTGTTTGCAACTATACCAAACATTGTGTAAAATTCCAACAACATTCCAACCTTCATCATACACCTAGTCATGCCTTACAAGTCGCTCGTGATCTTTGGCCCTTCTCTCAATGGGGTTTGGATCTTGTTAGAGAAAAAAATCCTCATTCTTCCTAAAGCCATCAATAGATCATAAGCTCAACTCATGAATACTACACAAAATAGGGTGGAAGCCATACCACTCAGCTCCACGAAAGCTAAGAAAATATGTGAGTTTATTAATAATCACATCATTCGTCACTTTGGTGTTCCTCATCACCTCATCACCGACAATTGAAAACAATTCAAAAACAAAACATTGCAAAAAATCTACGACGCCTTTGGCATTTAGCTTAGTTTCTCATCACCTTATTACCCACAAACCAACAGCCAAGCCAAATCCACTAACAAAACCCTCAACAAAATTCTCATGAAAGTGGGTGACAATACTGGGAAGGATTGGCATATGCACATTCCTTTTTCCCTGTGGGCATACCGCACTAGTATTCACACTTCTACTGCAGCCACACCATTTTCTCTGGTCTACAGTATAGAGGTTGTTCTGCCTCTTGAAGTCCAGATCCCCTCACTCTGCATTTCTCTCCATGACATGCTCACAGATGATGAATTTCATTAGGACCACTTAGTATAGCTAGATTTATTAGATGAACATCATCTTAACACTGAACACCTTCAAGTTTACTAACAACGTATCAAACACACTTATGAAAAATGTGTTCATGAACAAACCTTACAAGTCAATGACCTTGTCTTGAAAGAAAATCAACACGTAACTAAAGCAGAAAAAATTAAACAAGGAAAATTTTATCCTAATTGGCTTGGACCATACATCGTAACTCATACCTATGGATCAGGTGCCTATCATTTATCCTCACTTGATGGTAAACCTGAACCCGATCCCCTTAACACATTGCATCTTCAACCATTCTATTGTTGAATCGTCATCCTACCTCACCCTTTGTCTCTTTACTGAGGCTCATTTCTTGAGTGCTATCCACTCCATACACCTCCTTAATGATTAAAAAGAATCATGTGAGTACCCATCACTTGTTATCTTCTCTTGAATATGTGTACCATGACACTACAAATGGCATGATTCTCATGGATACTTTTTGTCTACCTTTAGATGAGATCCCATGGCCATTCCACCTTTCCTTTTGAACAAGAGTCCTATCCTCCACCTTGGTCTTTTCCATGATTTTAAAGACCTCACATGGGACCAAAATCTTTGAGTCAAACTTCTAATAAAATATGACTCCCTCAAACGGACATCTTCCTCTCGACAAAATTACTGCTATAAATAGACTGCTCCCTTAAAGGATAGCTATGTAAAGCTTTAAAAAAATGAGAAAAATTGAAGCTTCCTGCATCGATCAGCTTCACGAAGACCTCAAGGAGTACCATATTCATTATCCCATATAGAATTCCCAAATTGATCGGTCTATCAAAACAAAACAAAATTAGTCATGGACTTGCCCACTTTGTGACCTAAGATCCCTTACCTAGAGGAATTGCTACTCAAAACATATAAAATTAACTACCTTTCACCCTCCTTACCATTTCCACTCTCATTTCCTCAATTGCCTCAAGGGACATCTTGGAATTTAGACATTTGGTGATCCTGTGACTACCTTCATCGTAGAACAGTTAATCATGCCATGTCTTTTGGATCTTATGTTCATCACCCCTTCCAAGGTATGATTTACTCGGTATAATCCTACCCAATCAGGTGGCTCTATTACCCCTCTTATCTTTCCATCTTTATTTATGTTTTTATTACCTTATACAAGACTTGGTCCTCGATGCTTACCTTTTAGGTAATCCTCCCCTTTCACCATAATCGCCTTCACCTACATCCTTTTACCTATAATCTAGCCACATCTATTAAACCTAAACCCACAACATGCCCAAAAACCTACCAAATCATTTTCATATTCTTCCTAGCTCATGGGAGAACTACATCGGCCTGAGGTCCCTTTTTTCCAGGGACTATGTAGGAAAACTCGAGGGCATGGGGCCCTTGGAGGTTAGCTCGGCCATTTTCTACCCTAAAACAATTCATCAACCATGCCTAACTCACCATTTACATCACATTTCACTTAGTTCCCCTTTAATAACAAAATTGCAAAGTAAGCCACATACATAAAAAGTTGCTTACCACAACATACATTTATTACACCTACCATCTCTCTATCATCACTATGCATAGATTATACCACATCTCACATATGACCCATAGTATCATTCATCGCCAAAATAATGAATCATAACTAAACCTACTTTCAACTTGACCATGCCTAACTAAAACCTAACTCAATCCATGCCTAACCAAACCTGACTCGATCCATGCCTAACCAAACCTAACTCGATCCATGCCTAACCAAACTTGAATCGATCCATGCCTAACCAACCTAATTCCATCATGCCTAACTCACCTAATTTCCATCCACATCAAAGTAACAAATCCATAGCTCATCTAACACAAGCCATAAACCAATGTCTCATACACACATCAACAAATCACAAAATACCATGAATCTCATCATACAAATCAATAAATGTGTATCTCAATATACATGTCTATCTCATCCTATCCATCATCTCAAAATGTCAGCACGCAAGCCGATATATATAATAGAAAATGTCATCGACACATAGGCCGGTCTCATATATACAAAAATAATGAATGACTCAATACAAAATCTCTTCGGCACGTAGGCCGGTATATGCTCAAAATATACAAAAATCACTTGTACATCCTCATTGTCTTCGGCACGTAGGTCGGTATGTGATCAAAAATATAACTACCTTCAGCACGCAGGCCGACATATATATCACAAAAATCACTAGTATACATCAAAAATCAGGTGACCGCATCTTAGGCATCTCACCTGGATGTCCTCCATCTCTATGTCACCTGTACCCTCAGCCTCATGTGTCCTTGCTGGCACATCACCTAGCTCTAGTCGCCGTGCACTGGTGGCCTCTCCCTGATTGGGCCTCGAGCTCACTGACCTCCTGTGCTCTCCACACTATGTGTGTGGGATCTCATCCTCTCACTGGACTCTGTTGTGCTCTATACTCTCCGTAGGATAGGAAGTCTATCCCAGCCACCATGAGCTGATCTTGATAATATCTCACCTCACCTAGGGCATCCGTAACTTGGATACAGGCATGGTCTATGGTGGTCCCATAGGTCTCGGCCCCTATACCTTCCCTGCAGTGACCTACCCTACGCCAGCCTGTGAACTGGGACCAGCTCCATGTGCCTGTGGTGGTGGCCCTACCTCTATGCCTATATCTAGTCCTGTAAGGCCCCAATCGTGCTCGGGATATGGCCAACTAGCCTGTAGACCTCGCCACTTGAGCTAGTAAGGCTGTCACACGACCATCTCGTCTCCATCTCCTCCATCCTCTCCCTCCGCCATCTGGGCCTATAGATAGACCACCTGTACTCATAGCTCTACTACCTCTACCTCCGACCCCTCTAGTTATGTCTACAGTATACCTATCTGGGTAATCTTCTTGCATCTGCACCCTATAGAGCATCTCTTTGCACTTTGTGATGGTAGCTAATTCTAGCTACCTCGATCTAGGTGGTATGGCTCGTAACTGAGCCACCCACCACTACCTGTACCTATTTATACATCCGGCATCATCTATCCACCGATCCACTATCTCCTCCTCCTCCCCTATAAGCACTTTAGGTCATGGTAGAGGTATAGTCCTCTCCACATCATCTCTTCGATACTATGGGAAGGATGGAGGAATATCTGTAAAGTCTAAAGCGCCATCGGACCGTCTACTAGGATCATCTCATCCTCCCTAACACGGTGACCCTGTATCCACCTTTCTAGCTATAGCTCCACTAGCTCCTCATGCATGTGCCTATATGAGGGGAATCCCACATATGGCCTCCAGGATGATGTCCACTACGAACAATCCCTCTAATAACTACCGAAAAATGGGCCACATCATATGTCGTCCTATCTCGATCTCCACTCTCCTACAGCTCGGAACCCATCTCATGTATCCCACCCACATAGATCTTCATTGGGAATGCATCTGTTTGGGGCATCCCTATAGGTCAAAAAAGACTATGTGCTCATAGGCCCAAAGCAGTTGTAGTATAAATGTACAACACAGATAAACCTACGCAACCACCCATATGCCCACTGACTCTTGGTATAGCTACACCAAGAATGTTGGTTCCCAGGAAAACTAAGTCTCCTCTACCATCATATCGTAGAGCACCCCCATCAGTGATCGGGGAAAGAATCCACCCTCTACATCTGGCAGTGCATAGCAGCACACTACCTCCATCAATAGAACCACTAGCCTCGTCTCATCTGGACGGGCTAGGTACATCTTGCCATAGCTCAAATTGGTGCTATGGAATCTCAGATCTACCACCCCCTCACCAAAAACTATCTTGATTAGCACCTACAAGGCCTTAGAGGAGATAGAGTAAACCTGGGCACCCAATATGGGTAGCCATAAAATCTAAAACATGTCCTCTAGGGTGATAGTCATCTCACCCGTCGAAAGGTGGAACATGTTGGTCACGGAGTCCCCATCGTAACCATCAAGTTGGGCTACTGAACAACATGTTGGTAGCACTGAATCCCACTCAAGCTCACTGCCTCCATGTGTTACATCTCAAAAGGGGTCGCTAAGCTATGTAATGTCACCAGCAGAGGTGGAACCCTATCCCACATGTGTAAATGCACTCTCCCCTACATCCAATCCAAGCACGACATTTACCATGACCATATTCACCAATTATCATTACCCTCTACCCTACTTTTACCCTACCCATCTCAACTACATAACCTACATCACTTTTGCACCCTTTTACCTAAAATCTTGGAGTGGTACTGGTTTATTCTAACCAACTTTGGTCACCTTTAAACTGACATCGATCACCTATTTGGTGATCGCACGGTTCATATTTACCGACCATAGATACCACTTAGCCGAAATCAATCACCTATTTGGTGACCGATCCCGATCTCTACCAACCGATGCCACCAAGCTTGACGCCGGTCACTTGTTGTAAAAATTACGTGACTTACCAAAACCCCCCCTTTTTAAAAAAAACTCTCCTACCCGCCCTTTTACCCAACCTACAATGACCTACACTACCGCAATACCCCTACCCACCCCACCTATACAATTTACTACCCTATTCCCCCTACCCACCACTTTTTCCCCGTTATTCCCCCACCCACATTTTATTTTTTTAACCACCTAACCACGAAAAACCAAAACCCACAAAACCCTACAAACAATAATAACTAGAACCTCTAATCTAGCTAATCAATAATATAGAGTTAGGCACTTACCTTGTCACGTTGCGCTGCCTCAAATGACATGTTTAGCCACTTTGTGCGCTGGCCTCGCCCGATCCTCTCTAGCCTCTCGCCATTACTGAATAGCTACTTGCAACCTCCAACCAATCATATCTCTCACCCTGATCTCATGGACCCGCTACTCACAAACCAAACCTTCATCAAATCACACTGCTAGCTCACTGTCTTGTTTCCTCTAGACACTTTTCTCTCTTTTCTCTCTTTTTTGTCATTTTCTCACTTTGCAAATAACAAATGAATAACAAAAAAACATGGATTTTTTGTTTTTATAACCAACCCGACCTAACCGATGTTGGTTACCCTTGATCGCATCGGTCACATGCTCTAACTAACTATCATCGGTTTCCCTATATCGAGGTCGAGTTATCCATGACCGCATCACCACCTTCACCTACATATTTCCCATACTTTTCCCTTTTACCTAACCCTTTACCTTGATCCTTTACCCCACCCCACCTGTACACTCCAACCTATTTACCTTACCTTTCCATACCTCCTCACTTGTCTACCTACTCTTTTCCTCCTTTGGGGACTCATTATTTTACCCATACCTTGGCCTTACCTATTCCATGACCTAATATTTGGACTGGACCATCACTAGTGACCTTTGATCTCATGTGTTCGCTATACCTTGCTGCATCTTTGTTACTGTGTTGATTGACCTAATGACCTTACCTAGCCTATTGTCATGACCGTTTATCTTGACCCTACCTTTAGTGTACCAGAACATACCTACACGTTTTTGCACCTAACCTACATTGTGTTTCTTGACCATATCCTATACCTTGGATACCAGATTCACTTCAACCTTGTCTAGATACACTTATCAAACTTAGACGATGTAGCGTTTTCCTTCTCTTCAACTTGGTAGCATGTTGTAGTTTATACGTGTATGTGCATTTGAATTTTTCTACCTTTGACCCTACCCATTACCTAGATTTCCCGAGTAGACCTTTCACCCTTTTCCATTGTGCCCACCTACCTTTTCCTCACATTTACCTTTTATCAAACCACTCACCGCTGACCTATTCAACCTATTGCCTGTCGGCCCAAGTTTGAAGGGGATCACCTTCACCCACACATAGGGCAACCACATCTTATTTTTGTTAGCGTTGCTTACCAATACAAGCTACGCAACAAAAGGGGTAAAATGTAGACACTAAAATCAGGTCACACTCCCCTTTCATACCTCGACCAATAAGCACCCTTTATTACATTTACCTAGCCATGACCCCTTTACCCACTAATATTAATTTAATTAATCTAATTAAATTAATTCATTATCCTCACCATATTTATTATTTAAATATCTTAATTTAAATAATATCCACACATACACTTCACTTAGACACCTCATCAAACCAACTCAACCTAAGACCTATTCTTAGTAAGTTGCCATAACTAACTAAGACTTACCCAAACCCTAAAAATCAATGCCTACATTCCCTCTAACCACATCCCCGCATGCTCACAAGAAGCTCCCAGTCTAATCCATGGGATAATGGCACAAGATCTAAGGAAATCAAGAGGATCTCCCTAGTTTAGTAAACCTAGGAAATCCCACCTTGACCGACATCGGTTACCCCTAACATTGCCGATTAAGCCAGACCACTGTCGCTTACCCCTTTTAACCCATAAAATACCTTATTCTCAAGGTTGGAAAAATATTTGGAGAAGGTTTGATGAGCAAGAAAACATCTCAGAGAGATAACACATCTTCAGAGAGAAAATTCCAGTGAAAAACTCACATACAAGGAAGGAGATTGAGCATATTCTCCTGTACAGCCATCCCATCCATGATCTGATCTATCCAAGAAAAGAGGACATGTACATGCAACCCATGCAAAAGATTTATTTAGTTGGTGATCATTGCAACCTTCAAAACCCTCCTCATCAAGCACCCCATCCCTCATACATAGGCATTCGGAATAGAATCCAAGTAAGTATAACATCATACTTTCTGGTTTATTTCATTTTATCATCCATTCTTTACTTTTCCCCTATTGAACTTCTCCAATGTTTTCACCTCCATATACCCATTAAAACCTCACCAAAGCTTACTCCATTCACCTAATACCTCATCTTGACCCACCAAAGTCCTTTATATAATCACAAAGGAGACCACAACTTGTTACCTCGTGACATTTTCGGATCTCACAAGAATCGCACCTGTTACACCTAGCCACCGTCAATCACCCCGACCGACACCGGTCTCTATATTTTCCCACAAATCCTAGAATAGAGACCTAACCACCAAATTTCATCTTACCCTCATTCACCTACGATCTATCTCGTGACCTCTCACAAACCTGCAAAGACTTAGAACCAATCATTTCACCTTTAGATTCTATTCTAGCTTAGCCTATTAGATTAAATTTATTTATTTTTGTGTTTTTAACTAAGATACCTAAATCATTTCAAACTAAAATAGGATTTACTTTGTTTACATCATTAAATTTTTTAAAAACATGGATCGAAACCATCTAGGAAGTATCACACTTCCGGATCTAGCATACGCTAGGCAGTTCATTGCCCATATTGTTTAATTCCTTCTGGTGGTCTTGCTTTGCATTACAGGTAGTTCCTCCTAGCCAAAAGGAAGCTCTCACAATCAGCTGTGGATTCGGAAGTCATACACGCACAACAACCCATCAACCAACATTTGAACAGGTATTCCTCCTACGCCCGTTACCCTATCTATTTCATCAACACTTCAAAGAAACGATCTAAGAATCAAGTGAAACAAGTCCCTTGATCGGTTTACTAAAATCCTTTGGGGTTTCTTTATATATTCTTACGCTAAATCCATGGCTTTTACAACTTTTCATTGAACACATTTGGCACACCTAGTGGGACACTTATGTCCATCCTCCTTTAATGGAGGTCTTTTGAGTTCTTAAAGTTCATTTTTCAAGTTTTGGGTCAAATCACTTGTTATTTCCTCATTTTTGTTTCTAACACTAGATAAATGACCTTCATTTACATATGTTTTTCTGGGTTTGATATAGAAATAGGATGCTTTTACTAACAACTAACCTGTTTGCTCTTGAAAATTTGAAAATTCGTGAGTTTTGCATTTTTTTCACAGGTACGTGTAGGTGTTAACAAGGGGTGCGTACACATTGAAACCCCAGATTCCCATTAGAACATGTGTGTACCTATCTAAAAGCCCTCATAATTTGTAAATTCTATCTCTATAGGGACACGCACAAGTCCTTATCATCTAGGCCGCGTATTTGCCTCTTTGGCCGCGTATACATCCAACGCTTGACTGTGTGAAAATTTGCAAATTTCATCTCTACAGGATGTGCATGTGTCTTCATCATCTAGGCCACGTATCCGCCTCTCTGGCCATGTATGCGTATATAGCTTGACTATGTAATAATATGAAAATTTTCTGTTTTATGCTTGGGTGCGTACACATCAAAACCTAAGCATTCACGTTAATCTACAAGCGTCCCTGTCTAGTTGTAAGCGTATTTGTTTTAATATATGGGTTTCATTAATATTTGTCTACTGGTGTATCTATTGAGTTGGGCATGTACTGTTGATTAGGGAGATTTGGTGTCGGTTTGGGCACGTAGGTGTCTGTGTAAAGATTGAATATTTTTCTATAATTTTCAAAAGCTTTATTTTATGATCTTTGCTGCAGATTTCTAGAACTAACAAGTTAAAAATAGGGTTCTTCTTTGGTCTTTTGGTTTGCATAGTTAAGTGTTTTTGGTTTTTAGTGTAAAACTAAGTTTGTAAAGTGTGTATGCTCTCTACTTGTGCCTTAAAAAGTGATCTTAGATATCAGAAATTATACCAAGCTTATATCAAATGCTCAAAAACACTTATTTTATAAAGGATAAAGTAAACTTTCATGTTATTTTAGTAAGATTTTTTCACATTGCGTATGCTCTTCCTTCGTGCCTTTTTGACAATCTTAGGAATCAAAAGTAAAGTGTAAAATTATGTTTCTTGACATCAATCTGCAAACTAGAAAATTACTAAAACTTGTTGTCCATAGGACCCAAACGCTTGTCAAAGAAAGGTGTCAAAGACAAAACACAAACTTCTAATACACGTGTTCTCACAAGTTGCCAAATGGTGTGCTACTTAAAACCACATTAAGTTAAATGAGATAAAAACACACCATATTCAAAATAATGTATTGTAGGTTTTAAAAGGGTACGTCCCTATCCACTCGGCTAGAACATAACCCCTTTGGCATAACGCCTTAAGCTATAATAATAGGGGTGGTACCAAGAACCCTAAAGTAGTCCACCGCTAAGTAACCTTATGCATGAAACAGAAGTGCTCGCTTACCCACTTGACTACTACACCTTGTGAGATAGAGTTACCAGTTTTTCGTATGGCGACCCCTGTGGAGAGCACACATGGACACACTAGTTTCCCTTTGTGCTCAAAGGGGGTTAATAAAATCTGAGATACTCCCAAGATAGGCAAGGGACTATTTGGGTAAATCACGCTTGCTTAAGATAGCTTTGTAACACCTAGTTGAGAGAACTTATTAAGGAGGCCATTCTATCTTGGAGCCCACTTTACTAGTCCATTGTTGTGTCAAGCCATCACAAAGTGACAACTCATCTAGAATCTGAACCTTGTTTGTCGAACAAGGCAAAGAACCCTTGTGAGTTTGATCTAAGTGTCTTTCACCACGAAACTAAACTACGTCTCACTTTGCTTAGTTTTATTCTTGCCTTTGACGAGGTGAAACTCTACCCAAGTGGTGCATGTCTTGTTTTCATCTTTTGATATATACCCTTGTGTCCTCACCACCCATTTTTTAGGGTGAGAAAGGTTCATACCTTGCACATTTTTATCAAGGATAGTGCTCACCACTTTTTTGTCCATTTACACCCATCCATGTTTTGCACTGGGTTGTTAAACATCTAAAGTGTGCAAGTACATTTTTCATATCTTTGATAAAGGTCCTTACACCTTGATTTCAAGATCATCTTCACCATTATGGGTCCGGTTCATCTCTCGTCTCTCCTTGATTTGATAGTTTTGTTCACATCCTAGATGCACAATCTTGGTACTTACATCATATTCTCATTTCTTTGAGAAAATGGTATAAGTCCCTTTATTACGTGGTTACACCGCTCACATGATTAAAAACTCCTTGTTATACATATCACTTGGTTTTAGTTTTGAAGCCATCGAGTCTTCTTAAAAGTGTCGATAACACCTTATATATATTGTAATAAGGTTGTCATGGTACTAACACCTTGCTTGGTTAGTTAATGTATCACACAGTGGCGTTGTTACACTATATTTATTTGTGACTTCCATTTTTCAAAAGGTTTGGCTTTCATCGACATTCAAACTATTTTTAAGTATACCGTTTCGAGGAGTACGATAACATCACATCAGTACTTAGGCCTTGTTAGAGTTCTAACTTGACCTACTTATTGATAAAGTATTGTTGTTATCTATTTTTAATTGAGTGATCATTACATTTAGGTGTGCATATGAGTGTTCCTTGATAAAAATGACTACATAACACTATATTTAGGATACATTGTAGTATAGTTTAAACATCACCTTGAGTGGCTTAGAGAAACACTACACTTAGGGGTCACGCTAGCTACACACAAACATCTGCTAGTAATGCCTAAAATCATAAAAATGGAAACCAAATAAAACAAGCATGATATGGGAGAAAACCTTTTCGAAACCTTCCCCTTTAGCGGAAATAATTTAGCACCTATATTTTCTCAAGTCAAAGATACAAAGCTATTAATTAATCATATTGGAGAAGAGTCGACTCTTCCAGAGAACAACATGAGGTTAGACTTAAATATATTTTATATGAACTCCTATATTATAATAAAGATCAAGTACACATGAGAGTCTTAGCATTAGGATCTAAACTTCCACATGCAGTAGCGTAAAGAAGAAACAAAGGTCATTAACACTAACCTATGAGAATGAAGATTCATCTTAGACATATATAACCCTTTTGATGTGGGATACGCTTCCATTTTGGGTAACATAAGGCCTCTCATCAAAGGATAACCCTCATGAAAACCTCACTATAAAGCTTCACATCAAGTGAAAATTGAGTGTAAAGCTTCCTCCTTCGAAATTTGATGAAGAAGAGGACCCCTAGTTCAAGAGGAGATCCTCCAAAAATAGATCTTGAAGTTGAGCTAGAAACTAGAAAACCTAGGCTCTTCAAGAAGAAACATATACAAAGACAAAGACAAAAACAAACTTAGTGAGTTTCAGGTTTGATCCACACACAGACTATACCTTTAAGGTGACTCGGGTATAAAGGCCAATGTCATCTACTAAGGAGAAACTCATTCAGGAAGAGTTAAAATCTATGAAAGATACACTTACTACATTACGATAGGGAAATGTAGGACAAAATAAGAAATATTCATATGAAGAAATATGCCCTTACCCCTTTGATAAGGACATGTTACAACAACCTTTCCCAAAACACTTTACCATTCCGAAGTTTGATAAGTATAAGTACAAAAGTGATCCTCGTGATCATATAAGATACTTTTACATGGCTTTCCAAGAGGTCACATATAGCAATAATTTCTTAATATGACTTTTTCCTCACATCCTAGGAGCCATGGGATTGGAATGGTTCTATAGCATACCCAAGGGCTCCATTACAATGTGGCTCGCATTAGCATAATTTTTTTAAGGCATTACTCCTATAATATGGAAAGCAACATCACAATGAATGATCTATACAATACAAAACAAAATCCCAATGATACATTTTTAGGATTTTTACAATGATGGCGTGAGTTAGCCAATATTTTTCCTTGTGCATTACTAGAAAAATAGTTAGTGAGCATATTTGTTCCTAACTTAAACCCTAAAATATCCTTTCACTTAAAAATGCATTGCGGCTCAAACTTTGAAGAAGTCATAGAGAAAGGTAGTCAAATTGAGAAATCCCTCATTGCCAAGGGAATGCTTAAACCTATCACTAAAAAAACATGAAGCCAAATCCACAGAAAAACCTAAATTCTTCAATAAGAATAAACATGTTGTTGGTGATGGCATTATGGACTCTAAGAGAGTCCAAGATATGCAGAGAGGCCAACTTTTAAAGCTTTCACAAGGACCTCGTCCCAAAGCACCTACAAAACGTACATTTACATCCTTAATAGAGCCCTTATCTACCATCCTAAAACAATTAGATGATGTAAAAATGGTGGAATATCCAGCTACAATAGTACCATACCCATAGGATGCTCCAAACCCAGTTTGGTTCAAAGATCATGAATATTGCGACTTCCATAGTGTTAAAGGACACAAAACAAATAGGTTTCTAAGACTGTGCCATTATATATAAGACCTCATCGAGGAAGGAAAGATTGCTATGGATTCTCCCCCGAGTCCAGGAGAGGTCCAAATGAAAAATGGGTATTTACAAGGAACCTTTTCCTAACCATGTGGATAAAAAGAAAAGGAAACCAGATCAAGGGAAAACCTCCAATGACTATAGGATTGTTGCCTATGTTTACCCTACAAATGATAGTCTTTATGATTCCCTTATTGGATGTATTATCTCATCTAATGAATAAATCAACACCATTCAGATTTTAGAAAAGAGCTGCGTATTAGGAAAAGACATTCCCACTTATTCATACCAAATCCTATACCTATTCCTCAGGAAGGTCAATATAATTTAATAGAATAGTTAGAGAAAACACCTGCTAGGATATCTATTCTCGATCTCCTCAAGATATCTAATGCCCATAAGAACATATTGTACAAAAATTTACAAAACTTAGGGGTTTCCATAGATGTAGACCCCACGAACCTTCAAGCCATGATTGTGCACCTAGACTCCAATGATCATATTACTTTTGATCATACTATGCAATCCCGCATAACAACCCAGAACATAACTTACCCTTGTATCTCAAAGTGGTGGCTACCCATTGTAAGATCAAGAGAGTACTTGTAGACAATGGATCTGGTCTAAATATTTGCACTTTGAAGCTGGTTAAGCAGTTAGGCTGTTTAGAAATAGAGCTGGGAGCTAAGACTATCACAATCATAGCTTATGAAAATGAAGAAAGAGAATCAGCGGGGACTATAGTGGTTCCCATGGAGGTAGGACCAATGTGTCATGACACAACGTTCCATGTCCTTGACTTGGACTTTCAATACAAAATGCTCTGGGGTGCCCATGGATCCATGAAGTGCAAGCTATTCCATTAACTTTTCATCAATGCATCAAGTTATGTCATGAAGGTTAGGTGGTTACCATTCTAGGTGACCCAGAACCATTCACACATTATAGGGCATTGCACAATTTTTCTCGTGTAGCTTATGAGTGTTCTTATGCAAATGTAGTCACCCCATACAGACAGAAGCTATGAAAAAATGGGTAGATTCAGAGTCCCTCACACCTTACAATCAAGAATTTCCTTCATTAGTCAACCCATTTTCTTCATGGGAGGCAACATCAGCAAAATATGGCCTGTAAGCCATTCACTCTTGAACAGGATTTGTTGATATCATACTTATCAGTATCCCCCAGGAAAAGGGGTAAGCCTTATTTTAAGTTTAAGAACACTCCCGAGCAATGTCCTAAACCGTTGGAAAAATTTGTCCATAGTGGTCTCCTATCTGAGGAGAAAATGTTAGAAGATCCTACCAAAGCAGAGTGCCGAAGGAACCATGGCTTTATGTAATCAAGCACCTTAGTACATCAAAGGTCCCGTATGATGTTTGTCATGGGCTATAGCGGGTTTGGATGTGGCATTAATGCACAAGGCCAGTTAGAGCCTATTCCCATCCCTCATTTTAAGTATGATAAACATGGCCTTAGGATAAGGCCTCATAACGCTCTACCTTCTAAGAATGATGCCACCTATTTTGAACGTGAGTACACTTCATCTCATTCTGATAGTGACGCATGTTCCCAATGTAGCCTTTACGAGGATTTTTCCTCCATGAACCTATTCCCAAATTTGTCAGTCCTTACCTTATCTGAATCCATCCCCTTAAAAAAATATCTAGTAGCCCTTGTATACCCTAAACTCATAGATTGGGATCAACAACTTCACATGCCCCTGGATTTCTTTGAAAATGATGAGGCATTTGTAGAGTTCATGGGACATAGGGATTTTATTCCATTTGGAGACCACAAGAAAGGATTTAAGATTCAACTAAACACTTGTGCCTACTTCGGGAAGAAACAGAGATGTGTGGATGGCTAAATAAGAAGGATATAAATAAAGGTACATCTACTTCTAAGAAACCTAAAAAAAAAGGCTAAATGAAAATCTCATAATGATAAACTCGTAGACAAACATAACGAAGAGTTTAATTGATGAAGTGATTTAACC
The DNA here is from genome assembly GCA_018340775.1 of Taxus wallichiana var. yunnanensis. Lineage (NCBI taxonomy): Eukaryota > Viridiplantae > Streptophyta > Pinopsida > Cupressales > Taxaceae > Taxus > Taxus wallichiana. Next base: position 53,423,272 of record CM031240.1, on the reverse strand, counting down.
ATTTAAATATGATCATGAAATACCACAAGAGGTCGATCTTACTCTTCCCCTAATCCTACATGGATGGAAGATACTTCTAAAATTCTTATTGAGGAAAAATCAACGTCAACATTGGCTCAGAGGATCAGCCTAGAATAATAAAGTTGGGAGCTTCACTCTTAGCTCAGGAACAAAATATCTTTGTAGAGATCTTAAAAGAATACATGGACATATTCACATGGACATATGCATATATGCCTGGTTTAGACCTAGAGCTAGTTGTGCACAACCTCATTGTGCACCCAAATGCCAAGCTAATCAAGTAAAATTTGAGAAAAATGCATCTGTTGTTCTGCAAAGAAGCACTTTGGATGCAAATTTGTTTCTAAGTTGATGTTTTAGGCATCCGGTGTGATTGCACAACATGAAACCTCTCTCCAAGTGTGGGACTCATAAAATGAGAGAGGAATCTCCAGATTAGAGGTTGGTTCCTCAAAATCCTCTCGATCGAGATCTATTATTATTTGCACTAAACTGCAGAGGTTCAGATCCTAATTTTATCTTAATTTGCAAGGAGACAGGGATAAGAAATGCAAAAATTAAAACTAAACTAATAAGGGTGATACACCAAAGGAGTGGTGAGAACTTCTTGCTCATGCAAATTGACACAAATCAGAAATTGCAACATAAAACATCATGCATAGGTTGATAAGCTGTAAACAAGGGTTTGAAATGAAGCAAACAACACATACAAAGGACTGAAAGCATTCACAGAGCCTGCATTGTGATTTTCAACATCAAAATCCTTGTATTCCAACACCAAAGAGGTAGAAAAACCTATTACAATCCTTGGAAGGTCTGATACTTGCCAAAATCACTTGTTGAAAGTGAAAAAGCTTGTTGTGCAAAAAAGTGTTCCCCCTTTGAAAAATGAGCCAAATCTGGCTTTTACAGTGCATGGGTCGAGCCTAGGAGAGAGAAAACGTGAAAAACATGGGAGCCATTCCCCATTGACCAAAATGCATTAAAAATAGCATAGAGGTTCTTACAAACCCATGCCCTAACATTTTTGACCATGCCCTTTGAGAAGAATACGACCCATTTTGCATTAAAATTGGTTGTTGAAACATCGGTTCTATCCATGGGTGCGTACCAGAAGTGTTTTTGACTTTCTCCTTCAAACTGAACTAAAATTCAAAATTGACCATGGAATCTTGTAGATAATTTCACCATCTTTCCATTGATATAAAGAATGTGAAAATCCGAGCTCTAGATCGAAAGTTATGGTGATTTGAAGTTTTAGGGCTTCACAGCCAAAATCGGATCGCTTTGATATTTTTGACTGGACACGTGGTGAGTTCTGATTGGTGTGGACCTTGCAAGGAAAATTTCCCACAAAACTCTTCCGAGCCATAACTTGAAAAACACATGGAGTTAGGAGGAAATCTTTACCTTTCAAGAAAGTTGAGAAAGAGCTCTATCCAATGGTGTCATTTCTAGAAGGTTTTGAGTGCCTAAAAAGTAAAAATTTATGACTGAGGCACAATAGAAGGAAAGAATGAAAGGGAGTTAGCCACAAAATGAGCAGGGGGCACATTTGGATAACATCATCCTAAAGTGGCACTCCTTGTCAAAGAAGAATTGGAAAATTTTTACTCTGATTTTATTAAACCTATTGACTATTCAAAATGGATCTCTAACATAGTCCCATATAGAAAAAGCTTCATTGGCATAAGAATTGCACTGATTTCCATGAAATTAATAAGGCATTCCCAAAGGATGATTTTCCCCTACCTAACATTGACATGATAGTCAATTCCATAGCTGGTTATGAAATGTTGTTCTTAATGAATGGATTTTTAGGTTATAACCAGATACGAAATGGAGAAGAAGATCAACATAAAACAACATTTATCACCCCTAGGGGAACATTTTTCTACAAATTCATGCCCTTTGGGCTCAAGAACACTAGGGCTACTTATCAATGGGCCATGACAGTTATCTTCCATGATATAATAAGTGACATCATGAAAGCTGTGTTAATGACATCCTAGTGAAATCCAAGAGTAGAAGAGAACACCCTAGACTATTGAGGCATATTTTTCGGTGTCTACAACACCGTAAGGTTCTCTTGAACCATAAGAAATGTGTCTTCGGTGTCTTATCAGTAAAACTCCTAGGGTTCATTGTTTCATAAAGAGGGATTGAAGTGGACCCTGCAAAGGTTATGACTATCATAGAAATGCCACCACCTACCACTCTCAAGAAACTAAGGAGTCTACAAGGGAAAATTCAGGCAATCTATCGCTTTATTTCACAACTTACGGATAGGTACCACCCCTTTACCCATTTTCTCAAGAAAGATGTCACATTTAATTAGGGACCTAACTATTAGAAATCCTTTGCATTAATCAAACACTATTTGGCTAGCCCACCTGTACTCATGCCACCTACCCTAGGTGAACCTCTCCTCTTATACATTTTGGCTACCCAGTTTGCTATTGGTGCATTACTTTCCCAATACAACTTAGAGCATAAAGAGGGAGCCGTTTACTATCTCAGCCACACCTTGATCACATACGAGTTGAATTACCCCCAAATAGAAAAAGCCTTCTTGGCAATTGTCTTCACATTCCAAAATATTTGCCATTATCTCCTAAACAATAAAACCAAACTCATATCCAAAGTTGAACCTCTCAAGTAACTTTTATCCAAACTTTCCTTAACGGGTTGAATGGCTAATTAGATCATTCTCCGAGTGAATTTGATATTGATTTTTGAATCGAAGTCTTTAAAAGATAGGTATTGGCTGATCACCAGCGAGAATCTCCTCTCCCAAGAATAGAACCTTTTGCTTATATTTACCAGATGCATCTATGATGTATATTGGAGAATCCATAGAATGGTAAGTCCATTTTGATGGATCTTTCACCTTCCATGGATCTAGAGCAAGAGTGGTCCTCATCACTCCAACTGGTGATGTCATACCATGAGCATTCTAGATGGGATTCCCGTGAACAAATAACATTGCAGAGTACAAGGAACTCATCGTTGGCCTCAAGCTAGCTATTACATGGAAACATCGACAACTACGATTCATTGGGGACTCTCAACTTATCATAAAATAGGTTAATGATGAGTACAAGGTTAAAGATGAGAAGCTTATTCCATATAAAAAGATGGTTGAGACCTTGAAGGAATATTTCACAGGGTCATATTTGAGCAAAAACCAAGGTCGCATAATAGATCCGCATGACACTATGGATACTATTAGATCTCTCTTATGCATAGCACCTAAAGAAAGTAAGATGCATTTCTTCATAGAGCATTTACAAATGCCTACATATGATATGCTAGATTCATGTTTGGCATGTGAATTTGTTGGTCCTTTATCCCCTTGGTATGACCCTATATTTCAATACCTACATGATGGCACTCTTCCACCAGGCATCACCCATTAAAAAGAAATCCCTTATTCATCACATAGCCCATTATACCCTCTAGGAGGCACCCTTTATCACCATGGCTATGATGGGAATCTACTCACCTTTGTTTGGATGTTGATTTTATCCATGCCATTATTGAAGTACATGGTGGTATTTTTGGGCGCATACTAGCGGCATGGTCTTAGCTAAAAATCTATTAAGGGTAGGCTATTATTGGCCTACCATGGAATATGATTGTTTCAAATTCATAAAGAAGTATGAATTATGCCAAAAATATGGGAATTTAATACATGCGCTAGCACAGCCTTCGCAAACTATTACAACTCCTTGGCCATTCTCTAAATGGGGCCTAGATCTCATAGAGAAGCTCCATCCTTCTTCTTGGATGGTAATACTCACATCATCACTAACACCAAATACTTTTACCAAATGGGTCGAGGTTTGTCCCTCTTCCCTATGTCACAGTGTCAGATTTCAAAATTCATCATGAACCATCTCATATGTTTACGGGATCCCTTCGAACATTGTCACCGATAATGGTAAATCCTTCAAAAAATGGTTAAAACCTTATGTCAATGCTTCCATATCTAACTCAAGTGGTTTACCCCTATTACCCTCAAGGTAATAGATAGGTAGAAGCCACTAATAAAACCCTTATACAAATTATGGAGAAAATGGTCAAGAAACCAGCCGTAATTGGCATCTATAGATACATCCCTCCCTCTGGGCCTATCATACCTCCATTCGCACTCCTATTGGTGTGACCCCATATTCACTTGTCTATGGCATTGAAGCCATCATACATTTAGAAGTGGAGTTTCCCTCCCTGAGAATATCTCTCAGAGACTAGCTTGATAAAGATGAGGACTACATAGTTGCTTGCTTAGCAGAGTTAGAACTATTAGATGAAAAGCATATTAGAGTGTTCAATCACCTAAAATTATATCAGAACATAGTGTCGGGGGTATAATAAACACATCATTCATTGGGAATTTGATGTAGGAGATCTAGTTCTCAAAGAAAATCATAAGAACACTATCAAAGATAGAGAAAAGAAAGGAAAGTTTGAAGCTAACTGGCTAGGTCCTTATGTAGTGATTGCAAAATATGGATCAAGGGCCTACAAACTTGCATATTCAGATGGTGAAGAGCTCCCATAACCTATAAATTCCATGAACCTCAAGTAGTTCTATGCTTAGGCATGATGAGAATATCAGATAAGAACTAAAAAATAGAAAAACAAAGAAAAAAAAGAAAAAAATAGAAAAATGAGAAAATAGTAAAGAAAAAGCAGGTTGTCCTCATGTGAAAACCATGCAATTGTGGTACAGTGGGTAGGTCTTTGAGTGAAAACTAGTTTTTGGTGCTCAAGGAAGATTCACCGGATGTAAGTTACTCTTACGACAGGATGGGTAATCATCACCACTTTCTAGATATGACTTCCTTTGCTAAGTCTAGGAACCCTACTAGAGCTACCTTTTTTGTACCATGATCTGGTTTATTTTCTCTTATATCTACATGAAGGACATTACCTTTGTATACTCCCATCTAATGTTGAGTGTACCTGCACCATTATCACCTTCTCGTACATACACGTGTGACATTATGACTTTTGTATATTCCCACATCACTCTGAGGGCATCCACACTTCTTTGTTCTTATACATTGCTTTGAACATGACCTTGGAAAATACAAAAACATTTGGAAAAAGGTACACAAAAACTTAAACATCTGGAAAATTTCCCTTTTCAGGGATAAGGTTACATTCCTTTCACAACATCATCTTAGGGTAACCTAGAAAACAATGAAGACCATAGCTATGAAAACTTATCTTTTAGATAAACCCAAAAAAATTAGAAAATATATCAATGTTATCTCACAAAAACAAGGTAATGCTTTAATTACTTTTAGTTGTTGGTTTGTATAGTTTTCATGTGCTTAGCTGTTGAATTGTTTGTTATTTGAATGGATCATTTGCTTACCTTATGGAGGGTCTTGTTTGATTTAATTGTGTATGGGATTTCATTCATTTAGGAACTCTCATACTCATGAAAAATTGTTATAGGGTTCTTGGTTGGTTATGTACATCTATTAGGGTTCATTTTACTTTCTTAGATTAGATACCATTTTAATCTCTTGTTAGCATTTGTAGGTGTTTGTTTAGTTGTATTTCGTTGTGTTGTTTGAGTGTGTATATTTTTTAGTTTTGTTAACTTTTGCTAGTGTTTTTTCATAGTTATTTTTTATCACATCTATCATCTATCATTTGATCACATTTCTAACATCATTCACTACATCATATATATACATAAATGCTAAGAATTACATCATGCATGTATGTTAAGCTAATCATCACATATCGTATCATTAATGGGGGCAAGAGGGGTTGCACATGATCACAAATATATCCCCCTACACCAATATCATCTAGTATCATCCCAAGTGCTATAATAAAAACTCAGAAACATCTCATAAATCTAAGGACATGTGGTGCTATCTGTGGATACATCATTAATATGAAAGCATGAAACATACACATTTCTAAGTCTAAGGTATGTCACATACATAGATGAAAAATAAATCACACATCATCATCAATGCTCATGTAAATTATAATCATAGTACAATATATCAAAATGTCATATAATACATGTATAATTGTCTAGGTTAGTGCTCAAAATATACATCATCGACATAATATGCCATCTAAAATGGGCATGCATCAAAAATAATCAAGCCTTCATCAAGAGGCGTCATTAAAACAATGGTACATACAACTATACATCAAAATCAACCTTCATAATAGGTATGTATACAATACATCTATACAAAGAAATGTAAAGAGCTCAACCACACTCTCACCTCATCGAGGCTCCTGTGTCCATGACCTAGTCACGGAAGAGTGGTGGATGTGATGGACTTACACTGGGGGTATCACCCTATTGTCAGATGGTTATTGTTCGGTCGGTTGTGCTGCAATGGGATGCCTAATTGATCTAACTGAATGGCCTAAGCACCGTGACCTAGAGCCTATCGCACTCACATTTGACTGCTCAAATGGTACCACTCGCTGCTCTTCTACCGAGACTCGCCTCAAGTAGGTAGTCCTATAGTACAAAGCATCACCATAAGATCTCATAGCATCCCGTTTCAAATCAGCATCTCCCAAAGCGAGGCCTACCTATAGGGAAGTATCGTGCTCACCTATCACCCTACCTATATCAGCTTGAGCCTGTCTAGAGGAAGAAGCCTCTCGATCTCTATCTACAGTGATAGCCTCGCACTGGGCTCATGCATGATCCTTTGTATAATGTAAGCCCCGTGATCGCACTCGGGAATGGTCCTTTCCACAAACATTTGCACTGAGTTCGAGACGGTGTAAAAGGCTTAATATCTCGAGCCCCCTATATAGTCATCTCATGAATCTAACTCTTCCATAGAGTACTATCACTACCTTGGGTGGCCTTTGCTCTAGCCTGATCTCTCTCAACTGTCAAAATCTACACCTGAGTATGTACTAATCTCACTATGTTGTAGGTCATGTACCTATGCCCTAACTATATCTCTCTCTCCATTCACCTATAACTACATAATAATCACTACCTGTAATTGCTTTGAAGGGAAGCCAACTATCCACCACCACCCTTTGGAACATCAGGTGGTGGGCCCTGCTATGGAATTACCTACTAGAGAGGGGTGTAGATCCCCATTGGAATGCATATTGGGGGAAACTCTATGTCAACTTCCCTATAAACCTATCTCTCACCTAGGCACGGGGCCCTATCCCGAGGTTGTTATAATACTAGACCCTGTCCCCGTACGACATACTTGGTGTGCGTCGGGCCCACCATTTTCATCATCGTCATCATCACTATCAGCTCCACCAATAGCTCCACCCTCATCATCACTAGGATGCCCCACTAGAGGGGCTCTCACGCGACATTGTATGCCACCCTAGAAATAGTCAAATGGTGTGGAAGCACACCGTGATACCATGGCCCATACTCAGGTGTGGTGCCCTGATCTTTAAATCTCTCGTGGCACCACATAGAAAGTACCACCTATCAAAAACTAGCTAGTTCTCTATCATGAGTAATATGTGGACCCATATCAAAATTCTCTCGGGCCCTGTGAGTATACCATCTATCTAGCCCAGGAACATCCTAGGTAATTCCAAACTACCTCTAACACCGATCCACCTTGTATAGCTCTCGCATATAGCTACGGATGCCTAAGATAAAGTGCTCTATGGTGGCAGTGTCGAGCTCTAAACCATCCTTGAGCTACTGGAAGTGTCTGTAGGGTCTCCAAACCATGGAAATCTATAGTAGCTCATCTAGCTCATGTTGATAGTGATAAGAATCCCCCATGTATGGCCACACATCATCCCCTTATGAGACCCAATCCATCATAGAAGGATCCTCGGGAGCTTGAACTCTCAAAACACCTAAGGGGTGACCAATGGCAATGTGGTCCCATGCCCAAATCTAGCAAGTGATCTAGTCCTACCATATTTTGATGGTAGTAGGTAATCAAGTGAAGATCCTAGTATAGATGCGCTAAAATAAACTGATCCCAGTAGTAGGTCTCTCCCTCTACTAAACTACGTATCACTCCAAGGAGGCTGAGTGGAAAAGAAGTACTAATCTTGTCAGGGAGCAAGATTCCACTGAAAAATGCTATCATATAGACCACTACTTGGTCTAGCTCGGATCTTCGATACATCGTGATAACCGGATGGACATCCCACGCCGTGGTATCATCGGGACACCGAATAACTCTACAATATATCACTAAATATTGGTCCAACAGATTGTAGTCTAGATAAGCTGACCCTGAATAGGGACCCGTATAATGTACCATACATCCTCCAGTGTAATAGTAATCTCCCCGGTCGGGAGCCGAAAGCACTGACTCTCGCTATGCCATCGCTCTGCTATAGGCTCAAGAGGCCATGGTCCAATGTAATTTGTGGCATCTCGGCCACATGAGTCAATCCCATCACATATAGGAGGCTCTCCAGGGTCACTCTATTGTCATCATCAAACTAAGCCTCTATCACTGCTAACCACCCATAGCACTCACGAGTCTGAAGAATGGGTAATATATGCTATAAAATCAACACAAGTGTTAGGCACTTACCTATTTCTATATATTTTTCTAAGGAGAAATGCTTCTTTAAATCATATAACTTACTAATTATTCTTTTCTTCTAAACTAATCCCACCTCTATTCTTCTATACTTGGCTATTTTACTAGTCAGTGGTCTTTTCACTTTCTTTCCCGTGCCTACGTACCTCCTCTAGCACCTTTGTGTGCCCTTACGCAGACATGTACGTGTCCCCTCCAACTTTCTCCATTCACCGTAGGCCACACGTGAGTGCATATGCACCTAGTGTGATGCCTACGTGCCTGCATTAATGTATGTGTGAGTACGTGTGTGTCTGTCCCTCATTTGACATAGATGCACTCCTCTAACACCTACGCCCTGGTTTGATGTACCACACACATGTCCATAACTTTCCCTCCCAAGAGATGCACATGCGTGTATCCACTTTCAATAGATGTGCATACACATCCTTGTTCGTTTTGACACATATACATGTGCTACCCATCAAAGCAATGCATACACCCACTCGCATGTGTCAAATTTGGTCCTACCTACCCTATAAAATCCTATAAAAAGTGCAATAAATGTGTAATTGACTAGGAGGGATAGGCCACTCACATAAGGTCCATCTACTGGGTCCCGCATGAACTCTCGGATGTAATCTGCGCATCTCGTCCTACTTGGTATTCTCATCATCTCACTCCTGGGCTATCGCTTTCATTCGCAGTAAAAATTTACAAAGAGATCTGGTAGAAATGAATTGGTTGTGATTTATTTATAGACCTCGGTGGTATATTAGCCCATAGTGATGCCCCAGGGCATGTTTTCTCCGTCATGATCATTCTAACCTTATTCTATCCGATGTGATAATTTTTTTTGTATTAAAATAATTATTTTTGCTAATTTTCACATGTTGGGGCACTTCATGCCACCCCGAGATCACTTCTTCGTCGCATAAAGTAATTTACAAACCTTTCGTGAGGTTCCTTTTCCTCTATTTTTCATATATTTTCCCTCGTCGTGATAATTATTTATTAATTTATTTTAAATAAATTATTCTCGACCCATCTTTCTTCTTATGGGAATATATTCTAGATTTTGATAGCCTTTCGTTCCCATTATCACCCTTACGTGTAATTTTAGAAGATTTTTGATCTTTTGAAATTCTTCTAATAGATCAAAAAATCAAAATTCAAAAATCAAAATAAAATTTTATTAAAACCATTTAAAAAAACCAAAAACATTGAAATACTTTAGAAATGGCTTAAAATTGGTAAAACCATTCATTTACGGCTAAAATCTATGTCTATTACATGGCAATCATCCCATATCTTCTTGAATTTTTAAATAAGTTTGAAACAATGACTCATGCATCATCTAAATCTTTAATCACTTACACAAGCTATGTTGGTTACTATTCTGTACTCAAGGCACTATCGGTTTCTGGTACTATTTTGATCATGCACATTGCTTTTTCATGGGACCCAAGTGTCCCCATCTTCCCCTGCATAATACACCTTTCTTGGGTCATCATTCTTCACCCTTATCATTTATCGAACATTTGGGACTACATCTAGTTAAAAAAATATTTGTGCAACTATCTTGAACATTGTTGGTTTAAGTGTGTGTGATTGTACTTATTTCCCTGTTAGGTGATATTATTTATTTCTCGTATTGTAGTGCATTCATGTATGTTGCATGGAGTTGGTTGTTTTTAGCATAAGACAATTATTTGTATCTTGGCTTTTCATGTCATTTTACGCTTCCATCACATGCTCACATTTTAATAAGGACCAATGAGGAGGATTCCAAGCATTATGATGATTATATATTAATAGCAATTGATTTGTGGATAGCTCAAAGTCCCTCTTTCTTCTTGTTTCTCATTTTCTCTATACACTTTTCTTTTTCTTTTTTTCTTTTTCGATCACCGATCGAGTTTCTTCGTCACCCCATCGACACTCGAGGGACATCGGTCATCCTTCATCCTATTAATTTTTTTCTACCCCTTCAAATTTTTTCTACTCGTTTGCATTTGTCTAATTTATTTGAAGTGATGTAGCTTATGTCACCCCAAAGAGGGGAAAATGTAGACACCTATAGTTTTATCAATGCACTATTATTCCTAATATTGCATCCCCTATTCTTCCCTTTGCAAATTGACGGCACACCGCTAGTTAGACCTATCTAACTCCCTTCTCACAACATCTTTTTATTCATATTTCCTCTTATAAACCACTTAAATAGGTTGTCATAGCCTCATTTTGACTACATTAGCTTCTTATTCCTTTCTAGTTTGCTTCTTTTAGCTCCCTAGAATATCAATCCACTTCATTGGATTGATTAAGACTTTTAGAAACCCTTCCAAAACCCTAATTACTCTCTAAATGGGATTAATTAGTCTAACCTAGGTTAATTACCCTAAACATAGTCAAACCTCACTTTGACTTTATAAAAGTTCTTTTGGACTTTAGCATTTGTCCCACATGCACCCAAATCTCCCATTTTCCCAAATAGAAAACTATAAATAGGGCTATACCCCCTCCCTCATTTTCTAAGAATTCTCTCTTCTTCCTAGCACAAATTATAGTATTTTGTTTAGGCTTTAGATTGTATTTCATTTTCTTCCATTGAGCTAGTAGCATTTTCTTTTGTATTTTATAGCACCAATATGGAGTAAAAGGGAAGATCCATTGGCCTTAAAGCCATTAATGGGGAGATCTCTTTCTCTTAAACACATAACTAAATGCTTAGATCCTCTTAGGTTCATTATTTCAAGCTTTCAAAGAATAGAGGTTAGCTTCATTTGTTTAGTTTGCTTGTTTACTTCAAATTAATGTATGCAAAGAAGAAAACCTTGCTCATTTCTTATCAGATGGTCCATTGATCAGTTTGCTAAAAGCCTTTGGGGTTTCTTTAGAGATTCTTACCCCAAATCCATGGCTTTTGCAACTTTTCATTGAACATAAATACATTTCGATAAATTACTCTTAGGAGAAATTTATTCTTCCACTTCAACCTTCTTCTTCCCTTTTTCTCTGCTACGGATTCTTTCTTCGGTTCCATTTAAAAATATCTCTTTTCTTCCCTCGTAATCGAGTAATCGGAGAAACCCTAATTTAAATCTTTGTGCCCTAGTGAAAATAACATGCCATAACTCATTTAGTAACATGTCTCGCTAACTCAAACCCTTCACCTATGGGAACGTAAGCTTCTCCTACGCACAACCATTCTCTCCACTTTTGGTGTCACACTCTTCGCACCTCAACATGATTATCTCATTCGCACTTAGCCCTTTTCAAATTATCTCAATTACAATGGTAAAAATGAACTCGCATCCCATCCTTATATAGAATTTCAAAAAGTTAGTGCATTTATTGCTCCTCCACCTACCAAAAATCCTCTCATTAATCGACCATTTTCATTATTTCCATGTGGTACATCTTCACGCCCAAGCTATAACCTTCTAGTGTGCCCTTCTACCTTTTGGCTGTAGACTTCTCTTCAACGTGCTTCCATGTGCTTGAGTACCTCATCACTGTGCCTTCCACTGGTAGTCTTCATAGCCTCTATTTACCTTGCGTTATACTTGTTTCTTCATTCCTCTCTATATATGGCCCTTTTGTCCAGAAGCAATCTCTTTTGTTTTTCAATTCTCCAACCCTTAATAGCACACGTAGATAGTTCTTTTCATGTGTAGTTATTTCCATCAGTCATGTACTACGGATATCAATAACCTAGCCCACACTAAGGGTATGTGTAGTCCTTTGCATATAAAAATTCTTCAAATAGCAATTATCTTTACGGCATGTAAATGCACTTATTATACAAACACACTAAATAAATTGACAAAGCATAGAGACAAAGAAGGAAACACATTAAGGGAATGTAGAATTAGAAACCTAACCTAAATGGCAACACTTCCTTTTTACAAACACCAAGAAGACTTATTTATAATACGGCTTTAGCCTACTCCCATTGAAATAACCTAGTAACCGTATGCCATCAAGTGTCTTTAATTGACAAGAACATGATTCGAGTATGTGAGTGGTAACATATGGCCCCAACCAATGTACCTTGAGTTTTCTGGATGGTGTAAAAGCTTAAAATCATAAAGGAGCACCATCTGTCCTATCTCAAGCTTTTTATCACTGATGTGCCTATCATGCCTTGCTTTCTTCCTGGCCTTTTCTTGTTTTTGAATCCAACGTGATATGGCTCGTTGCTCATCCAACTTGATTAACTTTTCAATCCATTCTTCTAATACGTTCTCATCATCAAGACCTCCATCATGCACAATACAAAAATAAGGTAACATAAATTCCATAGGAAGAACTGCTTTTACACCAAACACTAACTGAAATGGTTAGTATTTTTTTCAACCGTTTATATGTTGTTTGATATGCCCAAAGTACTACAAATACTTTATCATCCCAAGCCTTTCTTCCAACATCACAGATTCTTGTCAATGTTTGGCTCAAAATTTTGTTGAATGCCTCAGCGGTTCCATTTTCCTAAGGATGATAGGGTGTAGTATTATGGTGTGTAATCATGAATTCATCTAATAAAATTCTAATTGTCTCATTAAGAAAATGTGTTCCCCTCTCACTTGTAAAACTTTAAGGACACCCATACCTTGTAATAATATTTTCCCATAAAAACTCGGCTATTATAGTTACTATATAATCCTTTGTAGGTGTTTCTTCTGCCCACCTTGTCAGATAATCTATGCAAGTTATGATGTAGCACGATCTAGTTCTACACACAGCTGGTGAAATAGGACCCACAAAATCTATAGCCCATTTCTCAAACACTTGAACTAGTAATGGGTTTTAGAGGCATTTCATCTCATTGACCTAGTTTCCCAAGATGTTGACAATGATCACAAGCCTTACAAAATTCCTTACAATCTTTATACAAGGTCTCCCACCATAATCCAATGAGTAGAATCTTGCACGCAAAGTGGTATCACCTACATAGTGGCCACCTACAATACCACCATGAGCTTCTTCCATAATATCTATGCACTCATGTTCTAGTACACAATGGTGCAATACTTCATCCTAACCTAACTTGTATAGGTCACCGCTAATCAACATGTAGGGTGCTGCACGTATAGCAAGTTATTTCTTCTCCAAGGATTTCATTCCTTCTGGTGCCATACCTGTTCGTAGAAAGACAACAATGTCCTCTAGTTCTAATGGCACTCATTGTAACTTGTATAATTGTGCATCAAGCATGGTATCTTCAATTGCTTATGCTTCTTCTCCTGACTATATTCTAGATAAATGGTCTAGTCCAGAATTACTTTTCCCTAGTTTTACCACAACTGTGAAATTAAATTCTTGAAATAAGAGTACCCACCTACCTATTCACCCTTGTAGAATAGGATTTTTATGAAATACTTAAATTCTATGTGATATATATAAATGATGAATGGTGTAGCTAGCAGTATCTTTGTCGGAATTTATGTAGCGCATAGATCATTGTCAAAGCTTTGTGTTATGTAGTTGTGTAATTATGTTCTATAGAGTCAGCTTTCTACTAGTAAAATAATATGATGATCTATAATACCTTCTCCGAGTTGAGCTAACACCATGCCAAAGGCGTCCACATGTACATGAAATGGTTAGTCCCACGAAGGAAAATGTAGAATAGGTGTGGTTGTAATTTTCTCCTTTAATGTTCGAATCCACTTTGTTGAAATTATTCCCAGAGAACATACCTTTCCCTTTCAAGATTAACTCTTCCAATGGTGTGGCAAATTTGGCATATCCTTTGATAAAATTTCTATAATATCCTATATGACCCAAAAATTCATGCACCTCACTCGACTTATAGGTTGTCTTAGTCCTATAATAACTGCAACCTTGGCTGGATCAACCAACAAACCTTCCTTGTAGATTATGTGTCCTAATAGTATTCCAAATGGTGTAGAAAATATGCACTTCTTTATGTTCAAAGAGATACTCAACTATTTACATCTTTCAAACATTAAAGAAATTTTTTTCACAATGATCCTTAACTAATCCATACATCATCCAATCATCCAAATAAACCTGTAAGAAATTGTGAATAAATTCTTTAAACTCTTGAATAACTATGCACGAAAATACAACAGGCGCATTTTTCAGACCAAAAGGAATCACAGTATAGGTGAAGCTACCCCATTCAGTAGTAAAAGTAGTCTTTTCCTAATCCTCTTGGGTAATCCTAACCTAATGATACCTAGAGAACCCATCTATAAATGAATAGATTTTATGCCTATGCAACACCTTCTAGTATTTCCTTAGTGAATGGCATAGGAAAGGGATCAATCACACATGTAGAATTCAAATCCTTGTAGTCCACAAAGATTCTAATCTGACCATCCTTCTTGATATTGATCACCATTGGACTAACCCATTCTGACTCATCAAGGGCTTGATAATCCTAGACTTCAACATTTTGTCAATCTCTTCTTTGACCTTTTTGTGCAAGTTGGGGTTCATCCTGTAGGGTCTCTTTCTAACTGGGCATGCACCCTCTTTAAGATTTATCTTCATCTCCCTAATGATTCATACATGCCTTTAAGTTCATGGTACCCCCTAGGGAATAAATCCTAATAATCCCTTAGTAACTCTATGATTTTTGCCACTTCAAAGTCTAACCAATAGTCTCCAATTATGGCTTCCTTAGGCTCAACATCTGACCCAATATTCACCGTACTTGTCTTCATATGTTCATGATAGGTACATGTGGTCTTATCTGCACTATCCAACACCTCACGCCTACTGTTGAATGGTTTACATCTAGATTTTCTACTTATTCATCATCCACTAAGTAGACCATTTTTCCTTTTTCTTTCTCAAGGAAAGCATGTTGAAGTAGTGTGGCATCGGCCTCTATCTCTTTAATAAGATGTGCTCCTAAGTTTCCTTTATCCAATAAGTCTTGAAGGAGTTATTTGGCCTGGCACTATCTCCCATAGTTAAATGCTTTGTGAATCTTAATGCTTCTTTCACCGAAGGTTTAGTAGAGAAGAAGTCAAATGTCCGGGACATTCCTATAATTAAATCCGCCAATTTCCGGTCTCTCTATGGAGATCTACATATACATACTAAGCACGCATGCAACCTTGTAAAGTGGAATAGAAATTTTTCACCCATAGAAAAGGTTATAAAGCTTCCTTCCCCCTGTCTAGAGTCTCTCACACTTCTAAACGTGGTGTTGAACATGTTGATTACCATGATAAGTGCAGATTTGAGTAGGTGCATTGCTCTTGAAGAACCTAGTAGAAAGAGCAATCCTAATTTCATTCCATATTACGAAATTATCCTTGTGGGCCACCCACTAGTTTTTTGTTGTCCCATGTAGTGTATATGCTAGCATATTTATATTTATTCTTTCAAAGTGGGTCTATCCATTATTCCTCCATGACACAAAGGAATACCAAAGGATCTCCTTCTTTAGTGTAACAAGGTACTTGAGTTTTTACCTATCCTCCTAACATAACATGATTTTCTTCCCTTAGGAAATATGTTCTTGAATTCATGACCTACCAACTCATAAGTGTTATGAGCCCAATTATCACAAGAAACACTTGTAGTATCGATAATAGACTGTGCATCCTCCCACTAAATTATTCCTTCTTTAGTTAACTCAAGCATCTCTTGGATCTTAGATTTCATGTACATAAATCCTATTTAGATATTCTTCACTTAAGGGCTCAACATAGGGTGCAGATTTGCCATCTATTAAAGGGATAATAACTCTTTCCTCCTTGTTTTAAAACTGATATAACTCTAGTTGAACTGAAGATCAACATTATTTGCATAGCACCAAGGACATCCCAATAGAGTTGGGAAACTATCCAACTCTGCCAAATCTGCTAAAACCTCAAAATCTCCATGTGAACTTAGCTCCTTGTATGGTAATGGATGTATCTTTCAAAACTCGATGGGAGTGGCCTTAGTCCAATTAGCCATCAAAAATACATTAGAGTATGGTTACAATGGGGGTCTTCCCATTTATACCCATGCATCTAAAGTAATAACATTGACTTCCGCATTTGTATCAATCAATATGTTACTCAATATCCACTCATCCACAACAACATTCAGAGTTATTTCCTTGTCATAATCTAGGCTATGAGGGGGAAGATTTGCATGTAGGATCTGCCATTCAGTCTTAATACTTGTGCATGAAGTGTTTCCTTTTAACCAATTCCACAACAGTGGAATGATATTCTCTTGGTACAAAATTTGCACACTTCTCTCAAGTCATCCATATCAATCTAGACTATCTGATGCTTTCTTTTGCTCCATCTTCCATGATTGCTCCTTTAAATATTATATTTCACCCTACATATTTTTGAATACCTCTATGGTTTCCTAATAAACCTCCTTCTGATGGGCATATTTGTGGTATTGTGCATGAAGAATCTCCTCCTTAGTGATGGTAGGCTTCTGCTGCAATGCTTCTCTAGCGCGTGTCACCTCGGCGCAAGTTGTGATATTTACTTAAAATGCCTCTAACTCTTCTTACAACTTAGGCATCCACTGATTTTCCACAGTGCATTGTATCCTAACCATCCCTGCACCTTTATTTTCTTGTTTATGTTGCTTGCTAAGATGCTCATACAAGTCTAGGAACTCCTCATAGCTATGACTCTTTCCACAGAAAGAACATGTAATATTCAGGGGAATTTTCACTCTGTAGTGGTCAGGAGATCCATAAGTATAACATGTTCCATGAGGGAAATCACTTCTTCCACCACCATGGCCTCATCCTCTAAATCCACCATGGTATCCTCGACCTCTGCCATGACCACCTTCAAAATGCCCTTCATTCCGATCATAGCGTGCCTGATTGTGATCCCGATCTTGATGCTCATTCTTTCCTTTATATTTATCTAAGACTCTGTTTGTCATACACTAATATCTATAGCATCATGGATCTTACCAATCATCTAAAAGTCTTTCGTGTCATGAGTTGTGGACCTACAAATTTTATAGTAGCTTGAAAATTTCTTCCTTATTGCGCATTGTAGTAAGGGGCATCAGCTAGCATCATGGTTTAAATGGCATATCTCATAATCTAATAGAAACAAGCACATGATTTACAAGGATAACTATCCTTTGTGTGAACTTCTACTTCACAATCTATGCACCAAATCCCTGTGCACGTCTCATGTGTTGAATTTGCTGATAGTTTCTCTAACTGTTTTTCCATAGCTGCGATCTATGCTTCTAAAAATGGGCTCACCCCAGTGTCTATGATTTTAAATGCCTCAACGTGTAAGGATGCTTCAAGTGCTTTGTGTGGATTAGTGTATGTCTTATGTGATAATTCCCTCCTAAAAGGGGTAATCAAGCCCCCAACGAACCATTGTGCATGCTTTGGCTTACATGTATATCATAAGAAAGCTTAGATAATAGTGTTTTAAAATGGGCATCATACTCTTTGACACTTTTAGTAGTGCCTTGCTTAATATCCTTAAGTGCACTTATACTCTTCTATTCAAACTCAGGGATGTGAAAATATTTAAGGAATGCATATTTTAAAGTTGTATAGACTATGCAAGTCTAATCAAGTCAAAAAAATTGTACTAGTTGTGTGCTCGTGCCCTTGTAAAATAGTAGTAAATTGGCTTTCCTATGCTCAGAAGCCATGATTCCTTTTACACACCACAATATTTCACACATATGCACATGTTCAACAACATCTTATATGCCCCTATATTCTGGAAGATGAAGAGACATCTCCATGTAAATATTTTGGGGTTGGTGCAAACCTTTCCCACCTGATCCAGAACCTCCTATGTTTCCTCTGCCTCCAAAACCACTAGATCCACCGAAGCTAGAGCCACCTATACCTCCTGATCCCGAACTTGTAGCTAGGGTTAGACCATAAGATGCACTTCCCTATGTCCCAATAGTAGAACTGAAATGTACCCTGACAGTTTGTGAAGCATTAATACTCCCAGAAGATAGTCCAAAAAATTTGCATGCCCGAATTCTACATTGATGACACACCAAAAAGGTACTCCCATAACAACAAATCCATTTGCACTGCCATCGTTGTGCCTCTTATAATACTCGTTCCTAATCTCCCATTGCTTGAATTATCTTGTTGATTGTTTGTTATACTGGATGTTGGAAAACCAAACATAAGGGAGAGGTTACCAAGTGGATTTAGATGTGCACCCGCGGCCTAGGTTGTCTCTCGGCATGCTTCTACGTGAGGCCGAGGAGGGTTTTCTTGTCATGTTTTCCCAAATGGGAGAGTTCTTAAGGCTTGGGTTCCACGTCTTTTACATGAACTTCCACTCTTTCTAGAACTATCTTTCTCCATAATGCCATTTATCTACACCTCTTGCTACTTCTCTACCTCCCTTTCATGTGCCTCATTATACTTAAGCCACCTTTCCTCTCTCTAACTTTCTACCATTAAGTTTTCCATCCTTTTCCAACCCTACTCTTTCCCCGCATGTGGTGGGGTTTAGTTAGCCATCAATTTACCCTCCAAATTCAAAGTTACCATCAGGATCTTGATCATCCAGTGGAATGCCTTGTAAGTAAGTTCCCTTAGATATCGTAAAAACTAGAATTCAGCTACCTATGGGCACGAATAAGTGGAAATTGAGTAATCCAAGATATAACTGTTCAAAACACCACAGAACCACGTATCCACAATGCGAGTCCAAATCAGATCAACATCATAAAGGGCTTGAAATTCTTCCTACATCTAGACAAGTGTGTGATACCTCCAATTTCACTTAGATGCATAAGGAATCAGCCACTCATATAATTCTACTAGAAAGATAAAAAAAAATCTCATATAAACTATCATACATATTATGTTCCACCCACACTTGTGCATTAAACTCGGATCCAATAATTAACCGGTGTGGGTATTATTCTTCTATATTGTGTATCCAATCCTCAACACTTACTAAGGTCAACTAGTATGTCTTCATAATGAACCATCCTAAAAACAACTAAAAATAGGTCCCGACAAAAACCAATAATGCGGACTATAATTCACCAATACAAGCCCAGGCGTGCTAACACATCACTCATCCTAGAATGAGCCTTCACCCAAAGAACACAAAGGTACCAGGCCCCTCTTTAGGGTTACTGTTGTAGGATGTTATCGAGATGAATACTTAAGGCATCCAGATCCATGACTAATATATCATTCTACAGTGCATGTTCAGATCTAGATCTAGAGAATAACATACTTAAAAGATAACCATGATGAAATCAAGCATGAAATACTAAACTATAACCATGATAGCACCTTGATTCAGTATATTAATATCCATTATTAAATTTAGTAATACACAAAAGCTTCTTTATAATAACAGTAGCATACGCTTATGCGCGTATTAGATTTGGTACCATAATCTCACTATAACATAGTTCTCACACTCTCTCTATGCTTACATAGTTCAATACATATTTATAAGGGTGGGTACTTTCCCTTCACCACTTATATAATCCCAAAATAGGTCGCATGCTATTATTAACCACACATGCAAGTGCGTGAATAATAGACTACTTTTAGTTAACTGATAGTAGTAGATCTATTCCCAACCTATGTCCATGCAAAGCACTTCATAGATGATCCTCCAAAAATAGCCAATGCATGTCGTGCAAGTCTTTGACCACTTTGTGTGCTCCACACGCTATCTCCAAATTAGATCATCATCATGAAAATGGCTAAGTCCCAAACTTTTTTATGTTCTTCACACATGATCCTTTCCGATACTTTCATTCCTTTGAATGTGCTCGATATCTTGTGTGAACTTTTCGTATCTCCTTTACTAAGTTCTAGATTCTGATCGACTAACACTTCCCATGTTAACACTATCTCGTAGATAGTACTTTTTGGTTTTTTGATATTGGGTAAATATCTCACTTCTTGTTTTGAGCTAATTTTCACCATGTTGTCAAAGTTAATGTGACACAACTAGATTTCATCAATCTAACTTATGTAACACTTTTATCCCTTCACATCGTTAGCATGCATAGATTGTTCCTTATTCTATTTACATTTGTAACCCATTTACTTGTATCCTTCTTTCTAATTTCATAACCCTCAACATAAAACATGAGTGTATAACCTTGATCACACATTTGATTGACACTCAAAATATTAGTTTCGGTCCATCAAAAAATTAAAAATTTTCAACTTTAACTTGACCATTTAATTTTATGTTGCCTCTTCTTGTGATCTTGGTTGCAGTATTATCTCCAAACTTTACTATACCTCTACTAGCCTTTTTCAGCTTCTATAACTTGCTTATGTCACCCGTCATATGGCTAAAAAATCTACTATAAATGTACCAAGGTTTTTCTTCATTTGTGCATGGAGAACCATTTACACTAACATAGCCTCTTCCTTTTCTCTCTCCTTATTTTTCCATAATTTCTTATTGTTGGATTTTCTGTATGATCTGTTTTCCTTCTTTCTTTTGCTTTGGCCTTTCTATAATCTTACTCCTGCAAAATCTTGTTATGTGGCCAACTTGATAACATTCATAACATATAATCGCATGATCATTCAAATTTGACAATGCAACAAAATAATTGTAGATTCTATCATGAAATTTTTTATTCCAACTCTAAAACCTCGATCTACAGTTCATCATCTTATGACCATAATTGTGACAGGAAAAACAATAACTATGAAAAGAATACCTGGTCATGTAGGGCTGCCTATGATAAGATGAACTTTTAAACTTCTTATTGGCACCTTTTTCCACCTGTTGTCTTCTTTTTGTTGTTGCTGGAGGACTATCTTCTTGTTTCTTTTTGCTTTCTCCTTTACTGGAGCCTTTTAGGCATCTACATAGTTGGATTTCTTCACTGGTTCTTTGGTCTCTTTCTTTTCTGATTCATTACATCCAATACCACCTTTAGATGATTTTGGTTTTTTTCACCCAATATGTTTCTCAATACCTTAGAACTCTTTTCAAACTCGAGTCTCTTATTCAAATTTTTAGTTTCATGTCTTAGTGTGATAATCTCGACTCTAATCTCTCGCATTCTTTTTTTTTTGATTTTAGCTATTCTCTCGATCACTTCCTCTATTATTTTTACCTCTTCAACTTGAGTCTTTAGATCAACAATAATATTATTGCATTCTTTGTCAAAATGTAGACTTTTCTTTACTTCTTCATACTCTTGAAGTTGCACTTTTTGCTTTAGGGTATTCTTTTTGAGTCTCTTGATCTCACCCAAGGAATAAATGAGTTCTTCTTCCAATTTTACCTCACCTTATTCATCACCTTCATATTCATCTTCCACTTTCTATCTTCAAGGGGCATACACAAAATTTCTTCAATGTCACCTTCTAAACAATCTTCCTCTGAGATATCATCTTCTCTAGTGCATAGACTCTTCTTGTTTTGGTTCCAGTTATTCTTCTTTTCAAACTTCCCTTACTTGAAATTATTTTTGTAGAAAGTATTCCATTTATTTTCTTTGATAGAATCTTCTTCATCGCTCTCATTTTTTTCATGAGACACTTATCTCGCAAAATGTCCAATCTCACCATAGTTAAAACATTTAAAAGGAAGTTTACCTTTATACTTTATAGATCCTTTTTCATATTTTTCATCAATAGGGATTCTCTATCCTCATCGATTCATCATCTGATTCAACCTTCTTCTCCTTTCCTTTAGAGGCTTTGAAAGAAGATTCTACTTTCCCGGCTTATCTCGGTTCTGTTGTCATCTCATAAGCCATGAGTATTCCATGTAACTTGTCCATTTTCATTTTAACTAAATCCTTAAGTTCTTAAATAGCTGAAACTTTAGCATCAAATCTAGGAAGTAGAGATATTAATACCTTTTATACTATTATCTGGGTATTCCATCTCCTCACCCAAACCTTTGATCATGTTTACGGTCTTGTCAAAACAGAGTAGATATGCTACAATGTTCTCTTCCTCCTTCATCTTTAGAATTTCAAAATTTCTTTTGTGTGTCGAAGCTTTTCCATTTTTACTTTCGAATCTCCTTCATATAAACTATTGATCTTATCCCACATCTCCTTTGCATATTTTTAAAGAATAATCTTTACCAACTATGAATCTACTACACCACACAAAATAACATTCATAGCTTTAACATTATTTTCATATGTTCTCTTACCGGCCTGATATGTCGGTGGAGTTGTTGGTGTCGTATAGCCATTCTCAACTGATTTCTAGATATCATGTCCAAGAGAATTCAAATATGTCTGCATCCTTATGCTCCAAAAGGCATAGTTTGATCCATCAAACAACGATTCTTTTCTAATGGAGAATCCTTCCTAATCTTCCATCATGATCTATGATCTACCTTAAGATGTTAAGCTACATAGAAGGAACCCGCTCTAATACCAATTGTTAGAATCACGAGAATACTGAGAGGGGGTGAATCAAGTATTCAACAATTTTAAACATTTTCCTCCAACTTATTAATTTTTTCCATACTTAATAAGATATTCAAATTTGAAAATCAAATACACATAACACTAGATATACCATGGTTCACCCAAATGTGGGCTACATCCACCAAAAATAGACTGCTTGGATCTACTATCCAAATCCATTCAAATAAAATAGTGTTTACAAGGTGTGATCACCTACTCACAGAAGAAACCAATCTCCAAATTGAACACCAATTCAACCCTTGAATGAAAACACCACAAATTGTGTAATCTTTGATTTGAAGCACTAAATTTTGGAGACACCAATCCCCAATCTGAAACACCCACTCTAGAAAATATTCAATAGAAATCAATAATATTTCTCCTCATTTATTTTCTCTCTCACATACTCATACTCACTTAAGAGATTTACAATATTAACTCACATATCTCTCTCGTGCAAAATGCTCTCTCTTTTTGCACATATGAAAAGGTGCACACCACACTTTCTCATATAGAAAGAAGGAGAGGAAAAACCACTTGTGGTTTCCCTAAAACCATGTGCCCATACCATGGGCCAATTTTGGTGCCTATATTGAAATTTAAATCTCCTACATGAAAAAATGCACCATAAGGAAGCCACATCACTTGGCGGTTACAAAAATATTAAATATTTTCTCCAAATAGAAATATTCTCTTACACATGTAAGAGTAACTCCTCTTACACGTCATAAACCTTCTTACACTTCCTTACACCTCTTTAAGTAACTCCTCTTACACATCATAGAATATCTTACACGTCATAGAATCTCTTATGCATCATAAGCTATCATAGAATCTCTTATGTGTCATAAACTATCATAAAATATCTTACATGTCATAGAATCTCTTACACATCATAAGCTATTATAGAATCTCTTACACATCCCACCATTGTGTAGTAAGATTCCTTAGTGATGTTGAATGGTCACGAGTCATTCTTTGTACTTCTTTCACCTTTTGGAGAAATAAAGGAGTTGTTTTACCTTCATACAACCTGTGTATTATGCATGTTTACATTTTTAAACTAATATTATCTTGTGATACTTGTATATCCTTGGATTTTAGTTTAATTTTTTATGTGTTTATGTAAATTTATGTTGATTTTCATGTCATATATTGTGTTTAACAAAGTTTGCATGCAATATCTTGTTGTGGAACCATCTATTGCCCCCTTTTTTATTTTGTAACAACTTAAAACCCTTATATGAAATTTTTTTGAATTAACATAATCATTTATGAGTTGTTTATGGTGTATATATCTCTTGTGTTTCATCCGTGTGGTTCAAAAAAATCATAGATCCTCAAACTTTCTATTATATCACCACCATTTCAGTTTTCCCCTTATTTATCCTTCCCTTTTATCATTATTTTAGAAGGTAGGGTAGTCTTTGGAATAAGAACTAGTTTAGGTGTTATACTAAGGGACCTATCCCTCTCTGGAGACTCACTCCAATATATAGGTCACCCATAACCTAGGATTTTTCCATTTTCTTAATTAAAAGGAGAGTTTCCACACCACTCTCCATAGACTAAATTTCAAAGTGAGAACACTAATTTTGTGAATCCATCAATATCATCACTATATCCTCTACTAAATTGATCCTAGGATGAGGCTCCAACCTGAAAAGAAAGATCCGCCTAACTCTCATCTTGCTCATTCTACAACACTATACATGTGGTTACTGCCATAATAACTAGATCAAACAAATATAAATAATGACCCACAATCTAATACACACACTCATGCAAGCCTTTAATAATCACATCTCTTAGAATATTTTGAACCGATGTGCGTACCAATGCATGTATAATATTGGTTCAATACACATTACTTTTAATCATCAATATATATACATGATTTAATAAAATCTAAAACCTTATATTAAAGGATTGAGATCAAATGAATATAGCAGGGAAAAACAAGATCTAGCATGTAAAGTACATGTAAGTGTAAGCAATAGTGATATAAGAATAAATTAGTTTGTATATGGAGATCTGGGTAATTATGGATTGGAATTGATTGGAAAAAGTTTGGATATGGACTGTGTAAGCTCTATTTGGAATACCGATATCCGGGACTTCTTCGAGACGGGAGTGCCAATAGGAGGATAGGATCACTCCAAGTGCTAGTGTCCTAACAATAGCTCTTCTTTTGGTCTTTTTCAAGGCCTTAACTTGGTTCCTTCCGTACATTGTTTTTCACTTCATATATGTTATAGGGTTTCCGTATCACACATGTTCCTACAAAACAAACCCGACTACATGCACAAATCTCAAGAAAATATTAGATGAAACAAAAATTCATAAACTTGAGTTGAACTAACCTCGAAAATCACCTTAATTTGATTTTCACCGAGTGCTACACTATATTTTATACTCTATTTTATTCTTGTGATTGTGTGATTTTAATTATGTCCCATGAAGTTAGGTTTCCCTTATTTCAGTCACACCAAGATTAATGTGTGAGATGGAATTTAGAATAAGCCCTCATATGTAGTGAATGATGCAACCCAAATGTAGTCTTTGAATGTTGTTCCTTTCCCAAGTAGTAGATAGTAAGTATTAGCTCCCAATTTCCCAACCCCTAATAGTAGTGAGTAAGTCATGTATATATATGATTCCCTTGTTTGAATTTCATCATTAACAAGAATAGAAGGCCCAAAGTAATAAGAAATAGTTTACAAAAAGATACCAAATTATATAGCAATTCAAAATCTAGAAAAGAAGGGAAAGGTAAAAAAACATCCAAAGGGGACAATAGTGCTTGGGGTGCTCCTATCCCTAATGGGCGGTAGTGTCTAGAATGCTTAGAATATGTAACAATCAATATAGAGCTAGGTCACATGTCATTTAGTATCCAAAAGTAAAGTAGTCATTACGAAAATCAAATAACAAGAGTGTGGGAAAGATAAAAGCAATAAAAGAGTAAAATATGTGTTATTAATGTCTAATATTATCTCTTAGGAATTTTTCTATAATGATATAATTGGAGGCATGATTTAAGTAGAAATTTCATGATTTTATGACTAAATTTACCCCCACTTTATACTAGTGAAAGAATGTTCAATAACATAAAATAGATAAGAAGAGAGTACTTCTTTGAGATATAAAGATAGTTGTAACCAATAACGTGCCAAATGAGGGTTGTGTTTCATAGCATGTCAAATGGATATAATAGAATGTGCATATTAGAATATAGAGGATAAAGATCCTATGGGAAACCTTTGCATGTTTAGTAGAAGTGATGCATGCATGTGTTCCTTGGATATTTCCTTTAACGGAGAATCTTGTGTTTTAGATTATTCCTTGTTCCATTTGTGCATTGCCCTATTGTCGAGTAAGGTCAAACCTGTAAAAGAAAATAAGTGTAGTCAATGCTCATGGTAAATGAAATTAAAATTAACTTAGTACATGTCAAAATAGAAATGTGTATTGAAAAATAAGTGAATTAAGGGTAGAAGACACTTGTGTGTTGTGAGAGAAGAGATAAAATTGTTCCTTTTTTTATACCTTGGAGATGGTTCGAATAGTACTAAGGATTTGGGCATCTTGTCACCAAATTGAGGATTTGAATTTCCTTCCACCAATGGAAGAGTTTTGGAAGAGTAATCAACCTTTCTCTCCAAACCTTAATTATTCCCTACAAATAAGTGCCACTATAGATGGTCACAAAGCTAATTGAAACTTACCATGAGTGACACATTGTTCTACACATATCACTATCTTGCATATGCCTTAGGTGTCACTTCCTTATTTGATCTTGAGAAAAATAAAGTAATTAGTTCCCTTATAACTTTCCACTGATTTTGTTCATGTTAAGAATCGATTGCAAATCGTAATTAAGTTTATACTACTATAATTAGATAAAAATGTCATTGGAAACCTATTGATCATGTAATGTTTATATTTTTTTCCATAGGACATGAAATCTTTGTTGGGACACTAGTACCCAACGTTCTTATCTAAGTTTAAAATTTATGTCTTGTACACGATTTTGGCTCCAGATGATTTTGAACATGTTTTTCAGCTCTTTTTTATCCTAATATTATTTTTTATAAAAGCTATATCCAGTCTATGGACTACTGAGAGGGTGAAATAGTCATCCAATGATTTCCCCCACTCATTTGGGGTACATGAGATGATCTAAGGCAAGCACACACCAAATGAGGAAAGTTAAAACTGATGTGCACATCTAAAATAAAACTCCTACAAGAGGAATAGGGAATACACATGGTAACAACCATAACGTATGAAAACAATGGGAAAAAGGCTATCCAAAAGTGTTAGTCATAAACAATCATACATGATATAATAGAAACAAGTCACAAGACATAGTCATTGCAGAAAAGAATAGCTATTTGAATACATGGGACACCACTCAAGATGTCACAAGACAATCGAAGCCTTCAAGGCAATACAAGAAAACAAGAAATGAACATAGGGCATAACCCGTAAACAATTATAATCAAGAGACAAACAAAGAAGAAAAGACATAAACTTATCGATAACAATGATTGGAGGTAGGCTGCAAGAAAAATGTTATACATGAAGCACACGTTAACATGTTATAA
Source organism: Taxus wallichiana var. yunnanensis (assembly GCA_018340775.1). Taxonomy (NCBI): domain Eukaryota; kingdom Viridiplantae; phylum Streptophyta; class Pinopsida; order Cupressales; family Taxaceae; genus Taxus; species Taxus wallichiana. The sequence goes on along the minus strand of CM031240.1, from coordinate 53,395,722 downwards.
AAATAGATAGTATGCCATAATGTATACAACAAAAATAAGAATGAATGTAATAAATGCTGTGATTATAGAACCTAAATATAGAGAAAATATGAAATGTATATGCTCTCGGGCTCCTCAAGTGGAAATGGTAAGGTAAAGTACCAAACATCATGCATTGTGTAGGAACTTGTATGTAATCTAAATTCACCTCAAGAGTACCATGTGAATGTGCATATGTGTATGGAAAAAGATACATAATATTATGAATCAAGGTAATGTGATAAACGATGTGCAATAGAGAATAATATAAGCAAGCAAGAATTTAATAAATCAAGATCTAAGCTAGTATTTTTTATTTTTGTAATTATTTGAATGAAATTATATGACTAGGAGAGGGATGAAAGGTTTCCCCCCAATGTATGTGTGTGAAAATTGAGGTCCATGTAGGTAATTGTGCCCTCAACAATCATGTTTGAACCTAGAACAAGAGGGTGTCATTGGGTAGTGAGAGGGGGTAGTATACCCCAATGTGTGAATGCTTCAGTGATGTACCCAATGAGGGTAAATAGAAAGGGCCCACTATTTTCTAGTGTAAGAGAGGTGTGCATGTGATTGTGATCAAAGACTCTATGACCACGGGGTATTTCATGTGGAGAAAGAGACCAAGAAATTGGCCTATATGTGTCATGGGTATAATGTTCTCTATGAAGATTCCTTTGCATATTACGTGGATTATGAGACTGATGTATCTATCATGAGAGAGAAACAAAATCCAAGCTGTGGAGGAAATATAATTATATGTGTAAAGTAGCACTAGGAACAATATGTGCTAAAGCTATGGGACCATCAAGAGGATATGTAGAAATAGGTGCATGAGTGATAGGAACAACTAAAAGTGGAACAATAATAGGTGTCAATGATAAAGGATTCCATGGTGGAATGCCTCAAACAATGATAATGTGACCATCATGTATAAACTTAAGGAAAAATTTGATAATACAAATTTGGAAACCCTAAGCCAAGGGATTCCTAAGACCATTTCACAATGCACAACTGTAGACTCAATAGTGAATGGCAAAGAGATAGTGAGAGGCCCAATAATGATAAGAAGAGTAACATGCCCATGAGAAATAGGAAACTAATGGGTCATATGAGATAATGTAAATCCGATAGCTTGCAGGAAAGATAGTGAACATGCATTGCACTTATAAGTAGGATGTATCATAACATTGTTAATAGTAGGAGGAATAACAGAAGAATCAACATGTAGTTTATGTTATGAAATAATGGCATGAAAATCATTATCAGTAAAAGTAATGACATGTGGAGGTAGATCTCAGTAGTACCAACAAGAAATACAAGAGGATGATATTAGGATGAAGGATGAGGAAAAACATGATATGCATGATTTAAAGAGGATTTAAGATCTAATTTTTCATTCTTACATGAAGGGTCATTGAATATTTTAAGCTTTCCATTGTCATCGGTAGATTTTGGAATAGAAACAGTAGACTTAGGAAACTCAATGTCATGATTGTCAATCAGATCCTGGGTCGTATGTCTAAGCTTAAAAATTTTATTAGTAGAATGACCATTACATTTATGGTAATAACAATGTGCATTTTCATCAAATTTGTTGCCACATGGTCTATTAGGATTGAGCTCAAGAGGATCCAAAAGAGAAATCAAATTTCTTTCTAGAAGTTGAGGTAACAACATATGTGGTGGATATGGAAATTTAGTAAAGACATAGTGTATAAGATGTAATTGGAGCTTTGTAGGTTGAGATACAACATTGGTAGTAGGATTATGATCACTAGGATTTCTTTTAAATTTTGATTTGTTTGAGAACTTTCTAGTAGGAAAATCAGAAACATTAGCACTGTATTTAAGTTTTCCCAAAGAAAGTAACTTGATCTCTCGAATTTTCAAAGTATGACATAGCTAATCAAAAGAGTGAAAAGAATCAAAGAGTACACACTCTTGTAAAGGAGGTAATATGATTTGGATGAAAATATCTTGCAATTCAGATTCAACCAAGACATTGTTCATTTTAGAAAGATTAGTCTTATAACGTAACACATAGTCACTAAGATGCTCATTAGTTCCTTGCTTCATTTTGGCCATTTGTGCATATGATATCTTTATGCCAATATTCATAGAAAAATGAGCTAAAATAGATTTGCAAGAGGAGTAAAATATCAAATGGAATGTAAAGGAAAATTATAAAACCATCATAAGGCATAGTCATGTAAACTCCTAGGGAACAACTTGGTTAAGAGTGTGTCATCACAAGCATAATCCAAACATGCAACATGAAATGATCTAAGGTGATCTTGGGGATCTCCATGGCCATCAAAGAGAGGAAACTTAGGTGAGGAAAATTGGGAGGAAGTGGATAAGAAGAAACCTTAGGTGCAAGATGACTATGAATAAGAAGTGAAGAATCAAGAGATGGAGAAGAAGAAGCAAAGACATGTTGGAATTGACAAATTTGAGCCTGCAAATAATGATATAAAGACTCCAAGGCATGGGTGCTTAAAGAAGTGTTGGGTTGGATATGAGAAATGACAGGGGAAGAAAAGTGAGTAGTGGGTGTAGAAATAGGGATATGAATGGTGGATATCTCCAAGTGGTGGGGGAAGAAGAAGGTGTAATAGAAGAGTTGATAAAAATAGAGAGTTCCAATGTACAAACCATAATAACATGAGAAACATTTTCATGAGAATTTTTAGATTCTAGTAAGGCATCAAGGAATGTGGTACATGAGTGAAATTATCACTTAATGTAGAATGGAAGGTGGTGAGAGCATCGAGTTATGCCTGATCTACATTAGTGTCTTCATCACATGATTGTTCAAGATTAGAAGTTTTTATTTAATTGAGTGGGATCTGATGGGAATTAAAGAGAGGATTATCATGTGTGGTTGTAGTCATCCTATTAGAACAATTGCAAGTTTGTGAGAGTTTAGAATGATGTGGAAGACTAAAGCAACCACTACAAGTAATGGGCATGTAAGAGAGATATGATAATGTGTATATAGAGATCAAGTTCACCAAATGATTTAATAAAATATTAAATATTATATCAGAGGACCAAGGTCAAATGAATATAGAAGTGATAAAAAAATCTAACATGTAAAGTTTAAGTAAGTGTAAGCAATAGGGAGATAAGAATAACTTAGTTTGAATTTAGAGATTTGGGCTAGAAATTGATTGGAACATGATGGATCTAGAGTGTGTAACCTCTATTTAGAATATTGAGATCTAGGAGTTCTTAGGACATGAGATCCCTTAGACGGTAGGATTTCCCCAGAGCTAGTGTCCAATTTAGGCACCAAAGTGTTATAGTAGTAATCAGATTTACGGTATTTTAAGGATTGAACTTAGTTCCTTCCTTTCATTGTTTTTCCCTTCAGATATGTTATAGGGTTTTGAATCACACATGTTCTTGTAAAATAAACCCTAACTACCTACACAAAGCTAAAAATTAGATGAAACAAATAATGCATATGTTTGAGTTGGAATGACCTCAATGGTCACCCCAATACGATTGTCACCAAGCCTTGCACCATATTTCAAACTCTATGTAGTTCTTGTGAGAGTGTGATTTGAATTTTGAACCTTAAAGCTAGGTTTCCCTTATTCCAGTGACACCAAGATAACAAGATATAATTAATTTTCCCTAAGATGAATGTGTAAGATGGAATTTAGAATAAACCCTCTTATGTAGTGAATGATGCATCCCAAATGTAATATTTGAATGTTTCTTCTTTCCCAAGTAGTAGATAGTAAGTATTAGCTCCCAATTGCCAATCCTCTAATAGTAGTGAGTAATTCATTATATATATGATTCCCTTGTTTTAATTTCATAATTAAAAATAAGAAAATACAAAAAAAATTAATAAGAAAAACTTTATAAAAGATACCAAATGACATTATAGTTCAAAATCAGAAAAGGAGGGAAAGGGACATAAGTTCCCAAAGGAGATAGTAGTTCCTAGGGAACTCCTGCCTCTAATGGGTAGTAGTGTATGGGATGATAAAAAGATGTAATAATCAATACAGAGCTACGTCACATGTTGTTTAGTATCTAAAAGTAAAGTGTTCATTCCTATTATCCAAATAGCTCTCCTAGAAATTTGGACAACGTGCATACAAATTCGGCCCTAAGTTATTCATCAAGAATTGTGTGCACTCAAAATCATTTGGCACATTACCTTGGTCATAGTTTACTGTGCACCCCTTTCCTTTTCTCCTTCCACTTCTCTAGTCACCTGTAATAGTTACGCCTTAACCATACGTTCTCTGGTCACTGTTTACCTCATTTGTCCCCACGCGCATCACACACATTTTCCTTCATCCCTTTCTCGCTTCCTCCCACTCCCTTCTTCGCGCCATTCTCGTGCCAAGTCATCTTTTGATCTACTCGAGTGTGTCGACGCTACCTATCAAAGCATGGAAATAGGGCATCGAATCCTTGCAACAAACTAGTGGGTGACATGTGGCAGAAAATGACAAAACATCTCGCATAGTTGGCCATCACTTCAGCCAATTTGCGCATGCCGATGACTCTAACATCTTCTAACGGTAATATCTTCTAGCACAGAGCTCAAATCGGTGTGCACTGGACTTTTCAGAGAGTTGTTGGCATCCGCTACATTTCCAGAAATCTAAAATTCAAATTCTGGCGGAGCTAGTAGGTAAAAATGGAAAAACATCTTTTTGAACATTGATGAGCAGATCTTATTGCTCCAACCACCCAATTTGGTATGATTCACCCTCCTTCATCTTCTACACGTCAAATAGGCTTGGGGAAGCATATTTCATAGATTTCCAAGTGGATTTGCAGACATTAATGCTTCTTGTTGGTGGTTGTGTTTCAAATTCGGGTTTTCCCTCCTTTTCCCTTCTTCCTCCATGGATTCATCTATAAATGTAAGAGCAAGGCTCATTTTTTATGTTAGACATTCTGGATCCTTACGCATTTTTCTAAGGACACCATATTTTTTGTATTTTGAGTTACAAACCTCTATGTATGGCTCTTACATGTGGATATCGACCTCCTTCATCATTGTAATAGTTATGTGCATTTCTGGAAGTAATAGAAGCATCATTTTGTGACTATTCTCTATCCTAACATGTTTGTATTCCTTCTTCTTACATTTTCTTTTATGTTGTGTGTTGGTTATGCTACTTCAGGTCCCATGTAGTTTCATATTTGGTTGTGTTCCATGAGAGTGATTTGGTGGATGGGTATTTCACTGTGCTACTCATGCCTAGCCTCCATTCACACATTCCATGCCATTCTCACTCGTAAAAATAATCGGTTCATCCCTCTTTTCTGGTGTTATCACCTTTTAGTGTAGTTTACTTCATGTTATCCTTCTTTCCCTAGTCCCTTGGCATTCTTAGCTTAGTTTCCCCTTTTAGCACTAGGAGTAGTAGTAGCAATAGAAATAGATAGAGGAACCGGCCTTCTCCAGAGATCCATCCCAAGCTCGCAAGGTCCCACAACTTGGGGATGGTTCCATTGTGGTCTCAAAACCTCTTCCCTTCTAAAGATCGAGACATGGTTTCATGTTTGAGCAACCAACAATTCCAAAAAAATAAAATAACAAGAGTGTGGGAAAGATAAAATCAATGAAAGAGTAAAATAAGTGTTGTTAATGTCTAGTCTTCTTGCTTAGGAATCATGTATATAATGAAATACTTAGAGGTGTGATGTAAGTAGAAAGTGTGTGATTTCATGAATATAATACATTAGCACTAACCATGTCAATAAATTATTTACATATATCAAAATACAATTCAAAACTCATATAATAATTACATCATTTCACTACTACCATTAGGACATCTCGGTGGGGCTCTCTCTCTCTCCCCCTCGAATATACCACATGTGGGTGGTGGAATATCTACATCACCTCCTCCTCTCGGTACCACATCAACTCCTAGACCCCCAACCAAAATGGTAAATAATAAAAACCATCAAGTTTCTACCCACCACTCTACATTTGATATGGTACAACCCACATCATCCCTATCACTCACAATAGCCGTTGGATCAATATTCCCGAATTGGTGGGGAAGTATCTTGGAGGGGGTTGGTGTTGGTTAGAATAAATCAACTAAGTCCTGGATATGAACGGAAGTTAGAGGATGTATGGTAGGTCATGCGCAAAGGTTAAAGGAAGGGGTGTGAAGGTTAGCATGTGGAGGCATAAGGATCACATACACAATACTTAGCCAAAAATAGGGAAAAGCAGAGGATGACATGATGACCAAATAAGGCTAAAAATAGGAAAAGGCACAAGTGGTATGGTCATCAAGGTAAGGTAGAAATGGATGGAACATGAGATGGAATTGGATAAGGACACATAAATCTAAATACAGACACAAGGCACACATGAAAGAGGAAACACTATTTACAACGCATGTGGCAAGAAGAAAGCAAGTTATTTATGGAGAACCACAAATTGAATCTATTTATAGGAAATATTTAGTTGTAAAAGCATGCAAGATATGTATAGGCTTGGTCTATTTTTGGACTATAGGATTAATTAAATGGTGAATGAAAATATCCCACCCTGTGTGTGTGTGTGTGTGTGTGTGTGTGTGTGTGTGTGTGTGTGTGTGTGTGTGTGTGTGTGTGTGTGTGATATGTAAAAGGAAGAGGTGTAAAAGGAAGTCAGTCCTATTATGTGTGAAATTTCATATTGACATAAAGTGCGAGTGTATAAGGAATTGAAGTATGTTTGTGTTGGTGAAATAATTTTTTATAAGGGAAAATTATGGGATTTCACCAACACTTTGGGGCTAGGTCCCTCTAATTGAATGGGGTAACTCCATTTATTAAAAGAAAGGAAATAAATATAAACTAAACTAATTTTTGGGGGTGGCCCTGTACACTAGAGATCACATAGATACTTCTCTTAACCCGTGGAAACTTCTCGCATGGAATACAAGGGTGGAAAATTGCTTAGAGAGAGATAGGAAAGAGAAAAAAGAGGGGGATTTTAATAAAAAAATAACATAGCTGAGTTTATTTCATTAAAATTAGAGTATTTCACTTACATCAATTATAAGAAACCATTCACATAGAAAAAGGAACAATTAAAAAGAAATAAAAAGTTTTATTGCATCATGTTGCACAATTCATAATGCTCTTATAGTATAAGTTAAGATGGATACATAATCTCAATAGACAAGAGAATAGAGTAAATATGGGCACTTATTCCTAGAAAGAAAATGGGAGCTAGTAAACAAGAATGAACCATCCTTTTACAATGAGGAGGTCATCTCCTTTTATAGAATTACAATTCATCTACCCCCACATGACTTCTCATATTCCCATTACAAGTGACTTTTCAAATGTCCAAGGAAGGGAAACATTAATTACCCATATTATAATTTGAGGGAGTACTTTTACATCTTACAAATATTTCATTTTCACTTAAATGAATAGGACAAAACATCATGATCACATATAATGAGGAATTAGAAAGGGGGAGAGAAGAGGAGAAATAATGAGGAGAAGAGAGAAGAAATGCCCCAATGCATGGATGAAGATGCCATACCTTTGATAAAGATCAAATTCAAATGATGTTGAATATTACATATTTATCCATGATCACCCTCCACTATGATGCACTGACAAAGAACTTTGATGAAGAGCTTTGAACATTTTCCCCCCTTTTGAAGACCCTTGAAATGATGAACCTCTACACACTACCTAAATGCACCGAGAAGGGGAGAGATGAACACTTGAGAAGTAGAAAATTGAGAACATTAGAAGATGACTTCCCTCATTGATAAAATCCTTTTTATCCTTGAGACACTTCCACATTTGTGTGATCAATCATTACATGGGATAAATTGGTGCATTTTTTCTCACACAAACACGATCATGATTCTGTCACTACATGAGCATTGATGATGAATGAGACATGAGACCAAATCCTTCTGATTCCAGAGTAAGGAAAGAATAATGAAACAAAAACCAATTCCATCCACCAATTGATCATGCATTCCATGTGAAATGAATTGAAATGGCCTTCGAGAAAAAATTGGCATTTTTCTCATTTTGACACTTTATGCTCACCACATCGGGGCATGCAAGAATTTGCTTGAAATTTGAGAGAAAGACCTTTGTGAGTTCTGGAACCATTGTAGGATGAGTGAAGGAATTAAATGTGATAATTTTTATCTCATTTCACCCATTTAATATTTTTAGAATATTCATCATTATTGTCCCATTTTAGCAATTTTTACCAATTTTGTCAATCTTGCCAATTTTGAGTGTCTCGATCATGAGAGAATGTAATGAGGTACTTGAAATGAAAATTTTATCAAGCTTAATATTTTTAGTAATTTTCCCATGAATTATTACTAAAAATATAAAGTGGCCTTCCGGTGTCGATTCGAATGAAAACACTTGCAAAATTTTTCATTTTCTTTTCAAGCCTTTGCTCAAATTTTTAGGGGATTTCAATTGTTGGAGTTGCGTAAATTTGAGAAATGAGTAGTTTTAACTAAAACATTCAAGGGTATGTAAAAAATAGTAGAGTGAATTTATGGAGGCATGAAAACACCCCCCTTAAATGTGTTTTTGTAAGGAATATTCAGTTCAAATCTCATGGAAAAAGGAGTAAGGGTTTGTAAGATATGAGAAAAAGTGTGTTCTTGAGCATGAGATTTTTGGTGCAATTCTAGAATGATCTAGTTATAGGATAAATGGAGGGAGGAGAGATTTAAAAATGGGCTCTAAAATAGTTAAGTATTATTTAAATATGTTGTTTATAAATATTCCTACTCCTTCAACTTGAATTAACAAAGAAAGAAAATAGAAATATACCAACCTCGGAAGATGTGGGGTTTAGCGATACCCATAGATGCTTTGAATGATGATACTCAATGTTGCTCTCCTGAAATATTTGTATATGATTATTTCTTGGGAGGAAAAATTACAACCAAAGACACTACAAAATATATGATTAGAAAGATAGGTAAGTTAGTTGTTCGGTAAAGGCCAATTCTAGGAATCCAAAGGGCTTCCTCGAAGGATGTCATCTCACTGTTTAAATAATTAAGTAGATTAAAATAAATAAATGATATATGATAAACCGATATATGAAAAATTATAAATCAATACAAAAGTAGATTTCAGATAGATAAGAGAGGGATGAGAGAAGGACTATGGCTCAAACTCAAACTCAAAAGTTAGGTCTTGTTCCTGCTCTGCCTTGTATGCAACCCAAGAAATTTCAGCTTCAATGAGTATGTAATCGAAATATGCATGCCAATAGTCTTCTATTACTTGATGGAGTTTGTGAGTAAACTCAAAAATGTTGTCCAATTTGTCTAAAAGAGTTTGATGGATGGCAAAAAAATTCATATCATGCAAGATATCATATTGTTCCCAATAGAAAGGGTGTCAAATTATCGAAAGGAGTGGATGTTGGTAATTTCATGAGAAGGGCCACCAATTTCCATCTAAAAGTAATCCATGCTCAAAAGTATGTTAGAAGCAACTAGTTTGATATGATAGACAAAGTAGATTTAATGAAAGACTGATAAAAATTGTAGAAAAGTAAAAATGACAGGAATCATTGGTGATTAGGCCAATTTCGTGATTCTTGTTGTTTTTGAAAATTAGTGAATTCAAATGTTTAATGATTTAAACTCGATATTACAGACTAACAAAGGCTTAGAAATTATGTAAAACAGATGAATAAAAAGATAAAAATAACTAGATGATTGATGTGAAGCTAAATGAGGTCCCTAAACCTTTCGTAGAGAAGTAATATGTGGTGGTGATGAAGGTCTAAAAACCGAAGGGTGGAGTGTTGATCGAGGAGATCCAAAAATGATCTAAAAATGCTTGATGATTGTTGATAATGCTAAATTTAATAATTCATATTATCTCGATACTCGTGATGATATGAAAGAAAAAAACTCATGAATTGAAGTTGGGGATCTTGGAGAGAGGTGGAAAACTAGCTTGAATAATTGTTGGCTATTACGAATCACCGATGATTTTAGGTTATTTTAGATTTGTGAGGAAAAATGGTTAAAACAACTTCCAAATTAAGACTATTTGATTTGAATTTTGAATAAATAATTTGTTATGTGGTTAGGGACTTGTTGGGTTTTTTTAGAGGGTGAAAAAATTAGGTTAGATCATACTTTATTTTTCTTATGTTTAGATTTATCTAATTTAGGTTTATAGATGATTTTGATATCTAGGAAATGATAAGTTTGGTTGTTGAGGTAAAGGAGTTCAAAAATAGGTTAAACATAGTCTTAGATAGATTATTAGGAAACAAATAAATAGACTTAGGTTGATTTGGGTGGTTTAGAAAATGATTAAGTGTATCTAGGTGGTTAGGTCTCATTTCGGATAGGGGAAAAATATGATTTTTCATGCATAAAAGTGATGTGATATGAAGGTAATATGTCATGGAATATTGGACTTAGGATAAATGATTTTAATAATGTAGTTTGATTAAAATGTGGGTATGGAATATTGATGTATTTAATTAATTAATTGATTAAATATGAGGGGTGTAGATTTTCGGTGTCTACATTTTCCCCTTTTTGTCTAGTGGTTTAATGGAAAAGCGTTAGACAAAAACAATGATGATTTTTTTATATGGGTGACCCCCCCTCAAAATGGGATGAGTGCAATGCAGTGTAGGGAACACCAGTTTGACAATTATAATTAGACAAGTTTGTTATGTGTTTCATTCAAAAATTTACCCCAATCCAAGGGGTACCGAAACAGGATGTGCTACCGAGGAATCAAATGATAGGGGAACCAAAGGGCTCGATACCTATAGATGTATGATCCGTGAAGGTAGGATAAATAAATGGGGAAGTCAAGTGATGGGGACAAAGGACATGTGCCCCATAGTCATATAACGAATCCCACTATTGATTTTGTTTGTTCAATATGTAGTGTTTCAAGGACTAGGGTCCTTTGAAAGAGATAATTTTATGGAAAAAGTGATAATTTGATAAAAATGGGCATGGATGCCAAAAATGGGATGAATCGCTAGTGATTTTGGAGAAATTACTGATGATTAAGGCAATCACTAAAGATTTTGTCAAGGTCAATTTAGGGCTATAAATAGCCGATTTCAATGTGATAAGCTCATTTTTACCGAGTGAAGTGAAAACTTACAAATTGAGATTGGGTGAAAAAATGTGATTTGAGGTGATTTGAGTGCAATGGCTTTGTCGAGAAGGCATCGCAAACCCACTATGGCAGAGGTAAGTCATTTTAACCTATTTTGTATGTGTTTTTGTTGATTTTTGTATTTTTTAGGATTTTTTTGTCATGTTGGGGGCGTACGGATGCCCTAATTTGGAAATGCAAGAATTGATAGTGATTCATGCAATCGATAAAGCAATTGATGTGAATCACTAATGATACAACTATTATGTGGTAGTTTGAATTTTTATGGAAAAGGCATGATTTTTATGGACTATTTTCAATTTTTTTTGAGTTTTTGGCACACATTTGGTGATGATGTTGATGTTGATATATGTAATGTTTTAGATATTTTGTGATAATATTAATGTTAATATTAATGATATATATTTTTGATATGTTTTTGATGATATTAATGTGTATTTATGTGTTTACATTTATTCGTGGATGCGAAGCTAACGATCCGAGATCGTATACCACTTATCCTAGATGAGGTGAGGGAAGATATGACAGATGATGATTGGGAGCATATTGAGGCTATTGGTTTCAGTGGTATTAGGGATTACAGATGGATTCAAAAATGTAGGGGTTTGATACTAGCATTATTGGAGTAGTGGAATCCTTCCACCCACACTTTTTGTTATCTACTAGAGAGATGACCCTCACTCTAGAGGATGTTCATTAGATTATGAGATTGCCTATCTAGAGAAAGGGATTTACACTATTAGTGAGGTAGAGAGGTTGGATGTGATGCAGAGGCTATATGGTGATGAGGCAGAGCATGTGAGATATGAGTCAGGGGTATTTTCATACCAGACATTATATGAGCCTAGGAGAGATGGTTGTACCAGGATGACTATGATGATGATGACCATCTCATGTTTTTCTTTACCAGATTCAAGAGGTGGTTGATTCCTTGGATGATGACATGTGTATTAGCGAGAGATGATGGAGATTTATACAAAGTGTTTGAGTGGGGGCCTACTTTACTTGTACAAATGTTTAGATATTTGTGGGCCTGGAAGGCCCACAAGTGATATGGGAATGATGTTAGAATTTTATTACAGTGTTGGGTGTATGAGCATATTGCTATTGCTTGTCCATAAGGCCTACCATAGGGTATTGATGAGAGTCATGCCATTTTTATGAGATGATGACGGGGGGAGAAGGGATGGGGGTAGAAGAAGAGGACTACTTTTTATAGAGACTTGTTATCAAGGTTACAGGTAGGTGATGTTATTTGGAGGCCTTACTTATATTTTCATGATTAGCCTGGTTGTGAGCATGAGTTAATAGGCACACAACAAGATACATGGGTCTAGGCTCGTAGAGTAGGAGAGTATGAGTTATTACATTTTGATCGAGTGAGGAGGTAGTTTGGGTTGATTCAGGGTGTGCCCAAGGATCCCATGTAGTATAGATGGGAGGATGGAGATACAGAGACCCCAAGGGCGTTGTGGTGAGGCCTATGATAATTGTTGAGGAGCAGGGGGATATGGGCCCTAATGATGATGGTGACATTATGTCAATTGATGATGTGGGAGTTACTCCAGAGTATAGAGCATGGTGGACCGATCATTAAGAGCTTTTGATAGGACCTAAGTAGTACAATGGGTGAGATAGGTTTGTTCTCGAGTGGAGGGAGGAGAAAAAGTACAGGATGTTATTCAGGTTTATGATGATGATGATGATGATGAGGAGAGGTGATGATGATTTGACAAAAACTATTATAGATGTGATGTGAGAATGCCGAGGTGTAGGGAGAGAGGGATATGGATCAAAGAGAGAGAGAGAGAGAGATGATCTCATGGGAGTCAGAGATGCTTTGATTTTTGAGCAAGATAGTGTAGTGACTGAGTGGGATAGGCTCATGATACCATTGGCTTAGGCTATTACAAATAGCGATAGATACCATTAGTATTGGGATGCACTAAAGAAGGCCTTGGGGATTACAGGGTCTTCTATTTCTAGTGTAAAGTTGGTAGTGATGGCATAGGCTAGTGGTCGGAGGAACATGCTAGAGGGAATAGATCACAAGATAGCAGGTAGAGGGTGGCATCTATAGCTTCTGGGATGATTTTTATGGCCCATTATCAGACACTATGGGAAGATTTGCAATACTATTTTGACATGGTGATCAGTGATTACCCGGATGTTATATTATATGCTGATCATTTGGCCACGAAGGTAGCATGCCCTAGTGTGAGTGTAGGGAGTGTGGGTCACCCAACTTGGAGATCAAAGAGAGGAGGTGGTAGTAAGGGAGGAGCCGGTGGTGATGCTGGAGTTGTTGGTGGTATAGGTTCCCAGGGAGGAGAGGGCAGCACTTGTCCTTGTTAGTGAGTTCCTTGGAGACTTTAATTTTCTTGGATGATGATAGATTTGATGTATGGATCTGAAATCCTTAGATGTATATGAAATTTTTATTTTGATATTTTTATATTGTGATATGACATCGATGATGATGTATGAATTTTGTTATATGTATTGGATCATGATGTATTTTGGACTTTATTTATATATATGATGGTGACGTGGTTTATGGTCTATATCTCTTTTAATTTTCATGTGTTTATGATGATGTTATGGTATATGTTTTAATTTAAATGTGTTAGAGTATGATGGATTTTGATATATGTAAGTAGATAAATGTGATGATAGAAAATATGGTGTGTTTGTAGAATGTTGTTGATTATTTTTAATAATTATGTATGGAATGACTTAAAATGTGATCTTGAAATGGATTCTTATCAAAATGTGATTAATAAGATAGGGTAAAAATGGAATGATTACCTCATTATGGATTTGAGACATATGTGATGGGTTTTGAAAATTTGAAAGCACTTGCACTTGTAGTTTTAATAATTGTTAGGAAATAAGAGAAAATATGCGAATAATCCCTCACGTAATTGCAATAGTAGAAAACTAATATGTAGAAATTATTACAGATCTCAAATAAAATTACAGAATAAAATAACACAACACAAAGAGACAGTATTTAACATGGTTCACCCAATTTGGGCTACGTCCACCAAGAATCACTTGCTCAGATTTTATTACAAGCCACCGCTCTCTCAATACAATACCCAGATCCGTTTGGAGCTATATCAACAAACTCTACAGAATTCACAGCCGAATTCAAAACACATCTGCAATACATTTGCTTGTACATCTATCATATGCATAAGACCATATAAATAGACAACTACTTAAGCAGTTTTACAAAACCGTGGGTATCAAAACCATGGGCAAAACCCGTCCCATAAACCTATGGGTCAAAAAACTCGCCCATATGAGAAGAGCACGTTTCCCAATATGTCGGGTGCATTTTTGTAGGCCAAAAAAATTTACGCCTTCAAAATGTACAAGATCTTGGGATACATGAAAAATGTACAAGAGTACTCTTAGTGTACAATCTTCAACACTTTCACACATAACAACAGCTCCACAACCTAACAATCTCCCACTTGGAGACTACTTTTCCTCCGAGCAAGCTTCTCAACCCTTCACTAGTTTCGTGAAGACCAACCAAAGCTAAACACAACTTTAGTTTTTCCTTGTGACCACCTTGGTCATCATGTCTACAGGATTTCGACCTGGTATGAATCTTCTCCAACTTCAACTTCTCTTCCTCTAAAGATGTCCTAATGAAATGGTACCTTCACTATATATGCTTCGTCCTGGAGTGGAAAGTAGAGTTCTTAGCTAGGTGTATAGCACTCTGACTATCACTATGCAGCTTACATTCCTCCTGCTTATGCTCCAACTCCTCAAGCAATTGTTGTAACCAAATAATCTCTTTTCTTGCCTCTATTACAGCAACATACTCAGCCTCTGTGGTTGACAAAGCCACCAAAGCTTCTGTAGTCGTGAAATCTAGCTCACCGTTGTCCCACCTACGGTGTAAATATAACTGTCGTGCTCCTCCCCTGCTGTCTACATCTCCAGCCATGTCTGAATCTACATAACCACGTAAAGTGGTGTTTGATCCACTATAGCACAAAACTGTCCCCATGGTCCCTCTCAAATACCGAAGGATCCACCTTTACTTGCTTGCCAATGCTCTTTACCGGATCACTCATAAATCTACTCACGCCTCCCCTTTGCGCATGGGCAATATCAAGCCTAGTGCACACCATAGCATACATCAAACTGCCAACCGCTGAAGAGTAAGGTACTTTGGACATCTGGTTTCTTTCCTGCTCTGTCTTGGGACACTACTCCTTTGATAACTTAAAATGGCCTACCAAAGGAGTCCCAACCGGTTTAGCATCCTACATTTTAAACCTATCCAATACCTTCTTAATGTACTCTTCCTGAGATAAAGTTAGCTTCCATTCCTTCCTATCCCGAGTTATCCTCATTCCAAGGATTTGTCTGGCTACCCCCAAATCCTTCATATCAAAGGATTCACTTAGCTGTTTCTTAAGTACTTTTATTTCCTGCATGTTTTTACCTACAACCAACATGTCATCAACATACAAACATAGAATAATATAACTTCCATCTTGAAATTTCTTTGTATACATGTAATGGTCAGAATGACATCTAATATAACCTTGCTCCATCATGAAGCTATCAAACTTCTTATACCATTGACATGGATCTTGTTTCAAGCCATACAAGCTCTTCTTTAGTTTGCACACCATCTCCTCTTTACCTTTGACCTCATAGCCCTCTGGTTACTGCATATATAGTTCCTCCTCCAAATCACCATGGAGAAATACAGTCTTTACATCAAGCTGTTCTAAGTGCAAGTCTTCTGTTGCAACTATTCCTAGAACAGTTCTAATAGAAGTCATTTTTACTACAGGAGAAAATATCTCATCAAAATCTATACCTTGTTTCTGTGCAAACCCCTTGACCACCAACCGGGCCTTATATCTTTTCTTTCCTCCTTCTTCATCTTTAACTATGTTTACCCACTTGTTCGCAATGATCTTTTCCTTTGGGTAGCTTTACCAAATCTCATGTCCTGGGTTCTCCATGAGATCGATGCTCCTCATCCATGGATTGCTCCCTTCTTCCCGGCATCTACCTACATTGCTTCATCAAATCTCTCTGGTTCTCCACTATCAGTGAGTAATAAATAATAAAGAGAAGGAGAAAAACGTTCAGGTTCTCTTCTTACCCTAGAAGACCTCCTCAATATAGGAGTTTTGGGTTCCTGTTGAGGGGGTTCCTGAACTGATTCATGTGTCACTTTCCCATCCAAAAGATCCTCTACCACTACATATTCTTTCTTAGATTCTTCCCTATTTTCCTGCAACTGCTGCTTATACATGACTTTCTCATTAAAGACCACATCCCTAGATCGAATGATTTTCTTATCCTTAATACTCCAACATTTATATCCAAAGTCATCACCACCATAACCAATGAAAGTACATTTTTCTGATTTAGCCTCTAGCTTAGTCCTATCATCCTTGTCTATGTGAACAAACACCTCACATCCAAAGACTCTAAGAAATGAATAATCAACTTTCTTACCATACCAAGCCTCCTCAGGTATGCCTCCATCCAAGGCACTTGAGGGTCCTCTGTTTATCAAGTACACAATTGTGCTCACCGCTTCTACCCAAAAAGAAAGAGGTAGTCCTGCATGTAACCTCATGCTCCTAGCACATTCCATTATTGTTCTGTTCATCCTTTCTAATACCCCATTCTGTTGCGGAGTTCCTGGAACCATCTTTTCTTATGGATTCCAATCTTAGAACAAGTAATCATCAAATTCATTTCTACAATACTCCCTCTATTATCCGACTGAGACATTTTAGCTTAAGACCTATTTCATTCTCTACCAAGGCTTTCCATTTAACAAAAGTGTCAAATACATCAGATTTGTTTCTAATACAATAAACCTAAACTTTCCTTGTTGCATCATCAATAAAAGTAACATAATAACTTGAACCCCCAAGAGATGATACCTGAGCTGGCCCCCACACATCAGAATGCACCAGCTCTAACTTACTCTCTTTCTTTGTAGGTCCAACCTTGAGAAACCTTACTCACTGTTTCCCATATATGCAGTTCTCACATAAATCCAAACCTGTTCCTGTATATCCAGGAAAATTCTTCTTTATGATGTTCATGCCCTTATGGCTCATATGACCGAGCCTATAGTGCCATAATGTTGTATCTACATCTAAAGCCACAAGATTACAATAATTAGTACTATCAGTGGTTAAATACAAGATTCCAACATTCTTACCTCTTACCACCACAAGAGCACCCTTGGTAACCTTCCAAGAGTCCGCTGTAAATATCACAGTACAACCATCACTTCCCAACTGCCCTGCCGATATCAAATTTCATCTTAATGTAGGCACATGTCTGACATCCTTCAATAGCCAAGTATTCCCATTCTACATCTTAACCTGAACAAAACCTTTTCCAACTATGCTGCAAGGCTCATCATCACCAAGAAAAACATGCCCAAAATCTCCTTGAACATAATCAACAAAATAATGCCTATGTGGAGAAGCATGGAAAGAAGCCCCTGAATCTAAAACCCAAGATTCAGTAATATTGTGCAAAGAAAGAATCAAAGCATCCTGACATACATTACCCGTTGCCACATTTGCCTCCTTGTTTTCTTCCTGTTGTTTCTTCTTATCCCAAAGCTCCCAACAGTCCTTCTTGCATGCCTAGGCTTTCCACAATTCCAAAGATACAATCTTGTTCTTAGATTTTGACCTTTCTTGATCTTTTGATTTTCCATGGCTTCCTCTATTCTTTTGTCTCCCTCTAGTTTCCATTATCAAAGCATTCCTTGAAGTAGAAGATTCCCCAAAGATTTTTCTTCACATTTCCTCGCTTAGAATCACCCCTACAACATCCTCAAACTTTAACTTGAGTTAGTTAGTGGAACCGAGTTACTTACCGCTATTACCAGGCTATTCCAACTCTCAAGTAAAGAGCACAAAATTAATATAGCCCTAACTTCTTCATCAAATTCTATTAGAATCGAAGCTAGCATATTCACAACTGTATTGAAATCATTTAAATGATCTACTACTGAACTATTCTTAGAAATCTTCATATTAAACAACTTTTTCATTAAAAATATCTTATTAGAGGCAAAGGGTTTTTCATATAACTTCCTAATGCATCCATTAGATCTTTTGTAGTTTTTCCTTTGAAACATTAAATAATACCAAAGATACAAGACACAGTTGGATCGTTCCAAGTTCCTTCCGATCCAAAAATCCCATTCCACATCTGTCATACTCGAGGGTTTGTTCACCTTCTTAGATAGCTGAGTATAAAGATCCTTCTGATAAAGGTAATCTTCCATCTGCATCTTCCAAATACTGAAATTCTACCCATTGAATTTATCAACCCTAGATCTTCCACCATCTGCCGTCGCTCCCACTCAAGCTAAAAAACTTTCCCTGTGATTCAACACTTCAGCAAACCAAACCAGGCTCTGATACTAATTGTTAGGAAATAAGAGATAAAATATGTGGAATAATCCCTCACAGAATCGCAACAGTAGAAAACTAATATGCAGAAATTATTACAGATCTCAAATAAAATTACAGAATAAAATAACACAACACAAAGATACAGTATTTAACGTGGTTCACCCAATTTGGGCTACATCCACCAAGAATCACTTTCTGATTTTATTAAAAGCCACCGCTCTCTCAATACAATACCCAGATCCATTTGGAGCTATGCTCAACAAACTCTACAGAATTCACAGCCGAATTCAAAACACATCTACAATACATTTACTTGTACATCTATCATATGCATAAGACCATATAAATAGACAACTGCTTAAGCAGTTTTACAAAACCATGGGTATCAAAACCATGGGAAAAACCCGTCCCATAAAGCTATGGGTCAAAAACTCGCCCATATGAGAAGAGCACGTTTCTCGATATGTCGGGTGCATTTTTCGAGGCCAAAAGAATTTATGCCTATTTTTTTTTTTTGAGGCTACGCCCAGAACCCCAACGAGGATACATGAAAAATGTATAGTACTCTTGGTGTACAATCTTCAACACTTGCACACATAACAACAGGATCTACAACCTAACAATAAAAAAAAAAATAATATTATGAATAGATAGTTATATAAGATTTTTAGTAAAAATGTGGAATGAGATAAATGTACATTCCTAGGACATGAAATGGGTTTTGTATGTGTAGATCAGTGCGGGGAAAGGGTTCTCATTTTCAACGGGTTCATAGGGAAGTTCTCTAGCTTTACATATTGAATTTGGAGTAAACTGACAATGCAAGAATTTTGCTATAATGGGAAAGTTGATTAGTGCAGAAATATTTCCTAGGATGCTTTGAATTTTTGACTTTAAAGTTTGATCAATGTGGGAAACTATTTACATGGGTATCCATCCTTTAAGGTATGGTCTACATTTTTATTTTTGATCTTTATATTTTACAAATAGTCATTCTTCAAGGATCGGTCTATGATTTAAGCGATAGCTATCCTTTCAGGATCAGTCTACTTTTTGCTTTTTTAGATAATGATTTTATATTATTAATAGATGTCCTTTGAAGGATTAGTCTATTGTATTTTTGATTTTTGATAAGAAACATACATTTTTGAGATGAGGAAAGTCCCTAATAGACCATTTCAAGGAGGGGAAAATATGTGTATATGACCTATACACACGTGCCCCATGTCATGTTTTTTAGTTAGTACAAGGTAGGTGGGTGTAATGATTAAGGGGTTCCTGCAAAGGAGGAACTTGTCCATAGTGAAAGATGTGATGAACAGAGCTGTGGTGCTCATCTTTAAGGTATATTTAGGATAATGATGGATAACCACATGCTTTCAAATCATTATTGTGATAAGATGGATGGTTTTTATGGAGTGATAAAATATTAGATGTGACTATTGTCATGAAAATCAATAATTTAACAGTAGAAATTCCACAAGTGCAAGGCATTTAGAGGTTCCTTTTTAGATTTTCCATCAAGGAAGAGAGACAATATGCTCCCAAGCCATACTTGTGAGTGATGATGTATGGACCAATCCAATTAGGGGAAAACTTTCCACATTTACTTCATTCTAATGTAGTGATATTTTGATTTTATTTAACTAAAAGGTCACCAATTTTAAAGGAACACTCTTTAATATGTTTTTATAATATCGTTTAATGCATTCTTGATAGACTTGATGATGTTCGAGGGCCATTAGATGTTTTTCATCTAATAATTCAAGTTGTGCTAAGCGGTCTTGATGATATTATTCATCAGGGATGAAGTCTGTAAGGGACAAAATGAAGTGATGGAATTTGTACTTCGAGAGGTAGAACAACCTCATAGCCATAGATGAGTAAATAGAGAGTAGCTCCTGTAGGGTTACGAGATACTAGTTTGATAAGCCTAGAGAGTAAACAAGATTTGGAGATGCCAATTCTTACCTACATCATCTACTATTTTCATAAGGATTTTGACAAGTGTTTTGTTAGAGGCTTCACTGTCCATTTGCTTGAGGATAATATGGTGATGAAAAATATGAGTTTGATGTTGAAGGTGTCACAGATATTTTTAAGTTCTTTATTCTTAAAATATTTTCCATTGTCTGTGATAAGTTTATGGGGAACGCCAAAACGACATATGATGTATTGATATATGAAGTTGGTGATAGGTCCTGATTTATTCAAGGTTAAAGGGATAAATTCAACCCATTTAGTGAAGTACTCAGTAGTTGTGATAATGGAGTGATGTTGTTGAGATGATTTAGGATTGATAACACCAATGAGGTCTAACCCCCATTGAGAGAAAGGCCATAGGTCCTGAGCGGGTTGTAATTCTTTGGGGACATGAATAAGGTCTTAATGGAGTTGAATTTTAATGCATTTCTTAACATATGCACAAAAATATTTAGTGATAGTAGGCCAGTAGTACCCTAGCCATATGACACGTTTAGCGATAGAATTTCCATTGAAATGTCCACCATAAATACCATCATGGACTTCTTCGATTGATTTGATTGATTCATGTTCTTTCAGGAACCTTAATAAGATACCATCAAAACTGAATTTGTAGAGGACACCTCCTATGATGACAAAGTGAGTGGCACATTGAAGGAATGATCTTTTAGCACTACGTGATAAGTTGGATGGGATTTTAGATTTGGCAAGGTAGTCATAGATTTGTGTATACCACAAATCAATTGGATCATTATCAATAACGTTGATAGGAGGGAGTTCATTTTTATGTGAGGGGTAATCCAATCATTGAACAACCATAGATACTTGAGTGTTGTCTTTTGATTCTTTAGTTTATAATGGGATGAGGGCTCCTAAAGAGGCCATTATGTCTGCAAATTTATTATAAGATCACAAAATGGTTTGAATGGTATAATGATCAAAGGTGCAAAGGATTAAATCAATGTTGGCTTTATATTTTTACAAGATTTCATTTTTACATTAGTATTATCCTTTGATTTGGTTAATGACGAGTTGTGAATCTCCATAGATTTCTAAGATGTGAACACCTAGGAGAATAACAAAGTTATAAGGCTCATGATTAAAGCTTCATATTCTTCCATGTTATTAGTGCATTCAAAGTTAAGTTTAAATGATAAAGGAATAGGAATATCCTAGGGAGGTATGAGAACAACATCAGCCCCTCCCCCTTGTTGGAATTTAGAACCATTAAAGAATAGGGTTGTTTAGAAAAGGATGAATTTAGACTCATCGGGAAAGTATTCGTGAGGAAGTTGGCTATCGAAGGGGAGCATCATTGAGCTTTTCGACAATATCCCAACCCTTAATGGATTTCTATGATATGAACTCGAGGTCAAATTCAGTCATAAGCATAAGCCATTGAGTTATACGGTTGTTATGATATGGTTTATAATGCATGGTTTTAAGTGGATTAAAGCTAGTAACGACATAGGTCTTGTGATTAAGAAGATAGTGACGTAATTTAGAAGTGGTGAAGTATAAAGCACAACATAGTTTTTCAACCTTGGAATAATGAGTTTCATAATCATGAAGTGTGCGATTGATATAGTATTCGGCTTGTTCACGATCATGGCTATCACAATGAGAGAGCATGGATTCTAGAGTGTTATGCAATAGATATGTATAGATAAAATGGATCCCCCTTGTGAGGTGGAGTAAGTACAAGTGGTGATATGAGATAATGTTTAATTTTGTTGAAGGATTTTGATATTCATAATCCCAAAGTGAAAAGCTACATCCTTTGGGAGAATATGATGAAATGGTTGACAATGATCGAAATCGAACGTTGCGATATAAAACATTAGATGGAGTACGGTTTACCTTGAAGTCTACATAGTTATTTAATACTAGTTGGAGGAGTTATTGCAATGATGGATTTAATCTTTTTGGGTCAAATTCAATACCTCAGATAGATATGATGAATCCTAAAAGTTTTCTCGGTGAGAACACCAAAAACACACTTTACAGATTGAGATGAAGGAAATACTAAATGAGACAAGTAAATATGGATTCAAGGATGTCGAGGTGATCTTTGCATGATTTTGACTTTCCTAAGAGATCATCAACATAGTCTTTGACAGTTTTGTGGATGAGGTCATGACATGTTGGTAAGTAGCTCCTACATTTTTAAGACAAAATGGCATAACATGGTAATAGAAGGTTCCCAAGGAGTAATAAAGGAATTTTTATGTTGATCATCGGTGGTGATAAGAATTTGATTATAACCAAAAATCCATCCATAAGGGAAATAATTTCATGGCCAACTATTAGGTTAACAAGCTGATTTATATTTGGAAGAGGAAATCATCTTTAGGAAAACAAGATTGAGATCCATGAAGTTTGTGCAGATACGTAACTTTCCTGAGGAATTAGTTACGGGCATGATGTTTGAGACCCATTGTGGATAATCAATGGGTATGATGAATTTCATGAATAAAAGGTGTTGTAACTCTTCTTTAACAAGGAGAGCTATGTGTGGATGCATTTTACTAAGTTTTTATTTAAAGGGTTTAACATCAAGATATGTGATGATTTTGTGTAGGACAGTGTTGGGATCAATTCTGGGCATATCACTATATGAGGATGTGAAGGCTTGATAATAAGTTTCTAGAAATGAGGTGAAGTCATCTAGTTATTATGAATTAATTGATTGATCACCCTTAACTATGCAAGGATCCTCAAGGATTCCTAAGGTAACATCAATGGTGGATTCATTAAGGATAGTTGGTGTGTTAGATGGTAGGGATTTCTGAATGAAGTGATTCTCATCTCCCATATGGAAAAGGATATTATGGTCATCATGATATTGAAATACAACTATATTGGGTAAATATTATTCAACCATTTTTGGACAAATAAGAGGTAATGATTTGATGGAGTGACCAGATTGATAAGTAAGCGGTCCTAAGGATATAGTATTGACTAAAAAAAATTTAGGTGGGATGGATATGGTGTCGTCTATGTCCATAGGATCTTCAGGGTTCATAGGTGATGACGGTTCAAGTTCAGTGATATGTACAGATGTAGTGGGTTTAGATGGGTCGGAATCGGGTTTCTCATAACCTAGGCCATATTTCTCATAAGTTTTAAGGGAGTGTTGGAAAATCAAGTCATGTATTCCCTGTTCATAACGATCAAGACAAAAACCCTTCCACACATAATATGAAGGTACATATAATTGAATTTTGGATTATCTAAGTATTTTAAGTCTAATGTGAAAGGCATGGCATAGTGTGGATTGATAGAATGGGATGAAGGATGATCGAGTCCCCCATAGACAAGGATTTTTTTGAGATAAAGGGGCCATAAGAGATAACATCCCCTACATTAGGCTCATACATGGGTTCTTGTTAGGGTGACCATAAGTTTTAGGTGAGGGGATAGAGTTGAGCATGAGGAGCGCTAGTACTCCCCAGCGTAAGGCATTGTACAATGTCACTAAGGGAGGAATCATCTAGTAGTTTGGATGAAGGGATGGAAATTCTAGTAGATTTTTCATTAGATGATTATGATGTGGATTTAGGCACGAGGAAATCATTTGGGTGATATTTCATATAACAGTCAGTGAAGGGATTTGGATCTGGGGACTATGAATGTTTGACCTTCATATTTGTATTTAAGACAATGATGGAGTGTAGAAGGAACACACCACATAGTGTGTATCCAAGGGCATCCTAACAACATGTTGTATTGGAACTCTCCTTCTATAATGTAGAAGAGTTCATGTAAGGTCTTAACACCTGACTTTAAGTGGTAGGATAACGGTACCTAATGTGGGTGTGATAGTGTTGTTGAAGGATCGTAGTAAAACTAGAGTTTGACCAATGATAGAAGGAGATAGTTTAATTTGATTGAAAGTAATGGATGATATAATGTTGCCCCCATCAATCATGACCCTTATGATGAGGACATAATTTATTTTAGTGGTGATAAAGAGTGGTAAGTCATGCTCTTCTGGTCTAAGTGAGGGAATCTTGGATGGCTCAAATGATATGGTTATGGATGCTTTAAGGGCCCCTACAAAGTTTGTGAAAGATGAAGGATCATCTAAAGGTACAAATATTGACTGAAGGGCTTCAATCATGGATTGTTTATGGGAAGGTGATGTTTGCACCAACTTGTATAATGAAATTTTAATGGGAGCTTGGTGTTCCTGTTTAATAACAACCCTAGGTACTTAGGTGGATGATGAGGATGGTGGAGTGAGTATTGAAATATTTTCTTTGGGTGACATTGTTTGATTAGAATCTTAAGAAGATATGGAGATAACTACTTTAGGGTTATTTGACGGAGAGTGACTAACTTTGGGGGTGGAGGTATAGCTAATAAATTTTTGGCTTTCTTAGGCTCAGATGGATTTGTTTTGTAGTTCTGTGAGCAAGTGGTTATGTGTATAGCATCAACTTGATGGGGAGAAATTTTAGACATGGGTTCTTTAGATTTAGATGAAGATGATGGTGTTGCATGTGGTTCAGAATGAAGGAAGGATTGATTTCCAAGTTTCGAGTGATCAAGTGAAAGGCCTTACAATCCTCTAGAAGTGACCTCATGTCCTATGATAATCATAAGAGACATTGAAGTCATACTAAGTGGGTTTCCATCCTCGAGGGTCAGATATTTTGGGAGGTGGTATTATTATAAGTGATTGCTGAAGGAATTCATCTAGAATAGTTGCATAATGCCCCCTAGGTGCATATGTATATGGTAATGAAGTTTTGTGTATATTATCCTTGGGAGGAAGTAAGACTTTGTTGTGGGTTGTTAAGTTGTTTCATTGAGGATTCTTAGATGGTGTGACAGATGAAGGACGAGGGCCCAATGTGGAGGCTTGGTAGATAGGATTTGGACTTGACATGACAGGGTGATTACTAGAAGTGGAAATGAACCTTCTAGGAGGAGGTCGAAGAAAAATCCAAGGACCAATAAAATGATATTGTTCAGGGAAGGTATAATAAGGGCTTTTAAAAACTTAAACAACACCTTTTTTATGATGTCCTTTTGTAGTTTTGGATGAGCTAGGTGTGGATGTAGAGGTAGGTATTGATGAAGGAAGAGGATTTTGAATGATGTGGTTGATGATATAAAAATGAGTTATAGATTTTGTAGGTTTCAAATTGGTTGGTGTTGAGATAATTGGTTTTATAGATGGAGGACAAAACATGTTAGAAGTTTCCTTATGCGAGAGGTGTTTGTGTCATAAATGTTTCAAGAGGTATCATAGTTATATTTGCAAATTCAGTTGTAGACATTGGTTTGATTAAGTTAGAAGATGTGATTGGTGTGGAAGTGGATTCAGTCATAACACGTGACAAAGATGGGAGAATGGTTTTAGAAGTGTTCCTAACGGATGAGGACTTGGAAAATGTCTATGTAGGTTTTGTAGAAGTTGATGTTGGTTTTGTAGGTGTGGATTTAGATTCAATAGGTTTTGATGTGGACTTAGGAATGGGTAATGTTTTAGTGATGGTGTTGATAGTATGGTGAGCGTGAATGACATTTGTTTGTGGTTGATCGGTGGATGGGGCGTGATTTGGAAAGGGTTATTTGAATATATAAATATTTTGATTGGGGGTGCATTTGGATTGTCTAAGTTGAGTTCACCCTTGTCAATAAAATCTTGAAGGACATTGTGGAACATGTTACACCTTTCAATTTTATGTCCCTTAACCCTATGGTATTTACAATAATCATTATCTCGATACCAAGTGGGTTTGGATACAGATGTATTGATAGGTCATATGGGTGGGAGAGATATCATGTTTGTGACCATTGAGCAACTTGTTAAAGACCACACTATAAGTTTCTCCTATGGTGTGTAACTATGTTGTTGATGGGAATGCTTGGTAGTGGGATTTTCCTTAGGGAAGGATTTGACTACTACTATGTTGGCATATGATTTGGTTTTTTCGAGACTAGAAGATGACTTAGATGGGAATTTAGTTCATGGTTTCTTAGGATGAAGTTTAACTTGACCATCTTCTAGAGCTCGTAATTCCAACTTACGGGCCATGGTGAAAGCTTCATCAAATTTTTGGAAATATTGTATTTTTAGTGTTGTTGAAATATGTTTAGCACATGAGTGACGAAAAATTCAATCCATTCATTTTGTGGTAATGGGAAGGACATTTGATTTATTATACCCCTCTAGCAGAAAAAAAAAGTTAACAATGGACTCATCCTCAAACTGTTTGATGGTATAGAGATCGGTGATAGTGATTTTACAAGCTATGTTTATGGAGAAATGTTCTAGGAAAATTTTTGCGAGTTATGCGAATGAGAAAAGGGAGTACCGAGGGATGCTATTATACCAATCCGGGTAGGACAGAGAAAGGGACATAGGTGAAGTCCTCAAAGCATGAGATCTTGATCGTGGGCTATTAGATAATAGGTGTGTGAAAGAATGAATGTATTTTGAGGATATTCCTTGCTATAAAATTTGATAAAATTTGGAAGTTCCCAATGAGGTGGATATGATTTATATGGCATAGAGGGGTGAATGGGCTCATTACAAATTTGGTCATAAGAGAGCACATTCTTAGGTCTTGATGAAGTGGCTTTAAGATTGGATATGTGATTCATGAGGGCTTGAAGAGGATTGGGTTGTGTTGATTGTAGTGAGGATGAGCTAAGTTGAAATGAGAATTGGCTAGGTGGTGGGTATGTCTGATACTATTGGGGTATGTTTTGTTGGTAAGGAATGTTTTGTTGAGGAATGTTCTACTGATAAGGAATGTTTTTCTTAGGAATTTTTGTTGAGGTATATTTTGTTGATACAGGATGTTTTGTTGAGATGAAAATCTTTGTTGAGACGAAAATATTTTTGAGAATATTTTGCTGATATGGAATGTTTTTCTGAGGTGGGATGTTTGTAGGGATGTTATAAGTAGGTTGGGACACTAACAGGTTGTGACGGTTGAACATATTGATAAGGATGTGGGATAGATGTGGTGGTAAAAGGTTGTGAATAAGGAGGTGGTTGTTGGAAAGGTATTGTAGAGGCAACAAAAGATGGTGCTTGTTGTGGGATGTTCTAAATAGGAATAGATTGTGGTATGGAAATTAATGTCTATGATGGTTATGGAATATGTTGTGAGATAAGGGGTATAGAGGATTGGAATGAAACATGATGAGTGGTGGAAATAACACTAGTATTGATTAAGGGAATGGATCCATAAATAGACATAGTAATTTTTGGATAGGATTATTGGCTAGTTGAGAGTATGGTGGCTAAGATACGACAATAGAAATAGAAACGAAACTTATTGGAGGTTTATAGATGGCCGAAGATGTTGGAGGGGTAGATGAGGAAGAACTAGTATTGTTTTGGGGAGGTGTGGAACTAGTAGAAGGCTTGAGTGAATATGTGGGTTGTTGGGTAGATG
This sequence comes from Taxus wallichiana var. yunnanensis, assembly GCA_018340775.1. Classification (NCBI taxonomy): domain Eukaryota; kingdom Viridiplantae; phylum Streptophyta; class Pinopsida; order Cupressales; family Taxaceae; genus Taxus; species Taxus wallichiana. Next base: position 53,367,698 of record CM031240.1, on the reverse strand, counting down.
TGTCTTGAGAAGAGATCATATGGAGACTAAAAACAAGAATGGAAGACACAACACTAGATGTTTCGGGTTGACTTATGGGTTGATATGAATGTATTTGTTGAATAATGGGTTATTGGTTTGTATTGATAAGATGTGAAATAACAGATGAAGGATCAGGAATGTGTGGTTTAGATACAAATGGTTGGAGTTAGACACCCCTAGCTATAAGATAAGTGTTAAGGGAAACAAGGTTTGAATCTAACATGTCTTCAAAAATAGGATCTCCACTATCAAAGAAAGGAGGTTCAGATGATGTTGATTGAGAGATAGGAGAATGAGGTGGTTCTAACTCTTCTATGTGGGATGTTTGATGATGATGATGGTGTGCAGAATATAAGATATGTTATCAAATTTCTTCATTATGTTGTTCTTCTAATTCATCCCAGGCTCATTGATGTTCAAATAGAGGAGTAGATATGATTGGTTGAGTTAGTGGGATTTGATGTTGTAATGGTGTAGATAATGGTGTAGGTAATAGGATATGTTGTTATAATGGTGTAGACATGTTTTCTAAAGTTTGATTATGGGCTTGTTGTCTAGTAAGTACCATAATAAACAAACACACAATCACCTACAAATGAAGATAACTAAGTGGGTTGATTACAAACAATAAATAAAATAAGAAAAATAAGTTTTTAGATTATCTTGATTTAATTAAGAAAAGTGAAATGTGAAAAATAGTTATGGGTCCTAGGAAATGGTAGTCTATGGTTGGTTTCAGGTATGTTTATGGCTAGCATGATTGATATACCTGAAGGTATGTGAGGCCCAAATCTATGTTGTTTCTAGTATGGGGCTTGGTATTAGGGTCTACCCCATCAATTCACGGTCCCATAGCGATAAGGGAGTCAGAGTTCTTGGCCAATATACTGAAATATAGTTGTTTATACTTGGCGAACACCAATTCGGTTTCCTATTGGGTGATGAAATACTAATAGTTATCACACAGGAAGAATCCAAAGGGCTTCCTTGAAGGATGACAACTCACTATTTAAACAATTAAGTAGATTTAAATAAATAAATGATGCATGCTAAAATGATATAGGATAGATATATGACAAATAATAAATTAATACAAAAGTAGATATGAGATATATAAAAGAGGGATTAGAGAAGGACTATGGCTCAAACTCAATCTCGAAAGGCAAGTCTTGTCCCTATTCTCACTCGTATGCAACCCAAGAAAGTTTGAATTTAATGAGTATGTAATCAAAATACGTGTTCTAGTAGTCTTCTACTGCTTGACGAAGTTCATGAGTGAACTCGAAAATGTTCTCCAATTTGTCTAAAGGAGCGTGATGGATGGTGCACAAAGTCAGATCATGCAAGATATCATATTGTTCCCATAGAAAGGGTGTCGAATTATCAACAAGGAGTGGATGTTGGTAATTTCATGAGAAGGGACACTAATTACCATCTAAAATTAATCCATGCTCAAAAGTTTGTTAGAAGAAACCATTTTGATATGATAGATAAAGCAGATTTAATGAAATACCGATAAAAATTACAAAAAGTAAAAATGTTAGGAATCGCTAACGATTATGGTGGTTGTGACATGATTAAAGAATTCAAATGTTTAATGATTTAAACTCGATATTATAGACTAAAAGGGATTAGAAATGATGTAAAAGAGATGAATAAATAGATAAAAATACTTGTATGATTGATGTGAAAATAATGAGGTCTCAAACTTACAAAGAGAGTAACTGTGGTGGTTGATGAAGTCTATAGATGAAGGGAGGAGTGCTAATAAGAGGAGCTCCAAAAATGACTTGAAAAATGCTTGATGATTGTTGATAATTCTCAATGTGATAATTCAAATTCTTTAATACTCAAAGTGATGATATACAAGACACTATGAAATCAAATGCAAAGAAAGAACTTGTGAATTGAATTTGAGGATCCCAAAGAGAGGTTGGAAAAATAGCTTAAATAATCGTTGGCAATTACCTGAATCACCGACAATTTCAGGTTGTTTGAGATTTTTGAGGAAAAATGGTTGAAACAAATTCCAAATCAATGATATTTGATTTGGAATTAGAGTAGATAATTTGTTAGGTGGTTGGGAACATGTTGGGTTTGTTTTGTAGAGTGACAAAATTAGGTTAGATCATACTCTTAAGTTGTGGAGCTCAATTACTTCAATTTAGCATGCAATGTGAAACTTGTTGGAAAATATATTAAGCATCATTGGTTAAGGGGAACCAACATCGGTCACCCAGACCAACATCGATCAGAAAGGAGGAACCAAAATTAGTTTGGGCTAACCTACATCGGTTACTGTGCGAGGATGCTTTAATTAATTCTCGGGAATTAGATCTATTTTTAGCATTAAAGTATATCTATTGATTGTAATTGCATGGATAAGTTACCTAAGTCTATAAATGACTATATAAGCATAAAAGCTAGGGTTTAGAAGTAAGTATTAACAAGAATTAAGAACTTGTGAAATTTGGTGAGAGAGAATTCTTGGTGACGAAGTAAAAGCTTGAGAGAAATAAATTACTATACATCTACGAGGTGTGGAAGATTGTAAATATTCATTGTATATCTTGTCAAAATTTGGATAATATATTGGCTTGTTTCTTGGTGGACATAGCCCACACTGGGTGAACCACATTAAATCTGGTGTTGATTTATGTCTCTTGTTTTGTATATTTCTTTTGGTAGAATATCCACTTTTATTTGCATGTATGCTTAGATTTGATATATTATCTATACAACCGCAGTGTGCTAACCCCAACAACTAGTATCATAGCTTTGTTTGAGGGTTTTGTGTGTTGACAAATTTAATCACAGAGGGTTTTTGATTGAGTGGGAGCTACAACAATGGTAGAAGAAAACAAATATAAGGTAGAGAAATTTGATGACTGAAATTATCAATTATGGAAGATGCAGATTGAGGATTATCTGTATCAAAGAGATTTGTATTTACCGTTGGATGAGAAGTCTAGACCTACAAAGATGACTGATGAAGAATGGAAGATTCTTGATAGAAAGACTTTGGGATCTATAAGATTTAGCATGGAAGCATTTATGGCTTCCAATATTACAAAAGTGACTTCTACGATATAGTTAATGAAATCTCTTGATAATTTATATGAAAAACCTAGTGCTTCAAATAAAGTTTATTTGATGAAAAACTATTTAGTTCTAATATGCATGAAGGTGGATCTGGATCTAGTCAATTGAATGATTTACGATCTATTATAAATCAGTTAAAATTAGTTTAAATACCATTTGATGATGAAGTAAAAGAACTCTTATTCTTATGTTCTTTTCCTGATAGTTGGGATAAATTGGTAATGGTTGTTAGTAATACAACATCTACTAATAATATTTTGAAGTTTGATGATGTGGTTAGTATAATCTTGAATGAAGAAATTTATAGGAAGAGTACAGAGGAATCATCATCCTGGAAATGCTTTGAGTGTAGAAAGCAGGGTAGGTAGAAGGAGAGATCCAAGAGAAAGAGTAATGGGAAAGAAAAGTCAAGGGATAACAAATCTAAATCCAGTAAGGGAATTACTTGTTAGAAATGTGGAAATAAAGGACATGAAAAGAAATATTATTGGTCAAAGGATAAAGAGAACCAAAAACTAGACAAAGGTAAATAAGTAAATCTTGCTACATCATAGGTAATGTAATATTCTCTTATTCTTTCTTTAGATAATAAAATTGAATCATAGATTTTAGATTCAGAAGCTTCCTTCCATGTAACCCCTAATAAGGGTTATTTTAGAAATTATGTTCAGGAAATTTTGGGCATGTTTATTTGGGTGATGATGAACCTTGCAGTATTATTGGTAAAGGGGAAGTTCATCTAAAATTACAGAATGGAAATACATGGGTATTGAAATATGTGAGGCATGTGCCAAGCCTTAGGAGGAATCTTATTTCTGCAGGGCAACTAGGTGAATCTGGTTGCATGGTTACTTTTATAGGAGACTCTTGGAAAGTCACAAAGGGTTCTTTTGTTGTGGTAAGAGGTAAGAAGGTAGGAACATTATATTTATCTACCTGTATTATTGATTCCTTTTCTACATTATCTACTTCAGATTCAGATGTATGCATGTGGCATAACCGGTTAGGCCATATGAGTCAAAAAGGAATGCATATATTAAAGGCTAAGGGTAAGTTATTAGATTTGAAATATTTAGATCTTGATTTTTGTGAGCATTATATCTTTTGAAATCAAAAGAGAGTAAGATTTATCAAAGTTGGGGAAACTAAGGAGCAAAAATTTGAGATTGTACACTCGGATGTGTGGGGACCAGCTCGGGTAGCTTCTCATGGAGGATCCCAGTATTATGTTACTTTCATTGATGATTCTATAAGAAAGGTATGATTTTATTGTATTAAATGTAAATATGAGGTTTTGAGACTTTTAAAAGATGGAAAGCCCTTATTGAGAATGAATCAAATTATGAGTTAAAGTTCCTTAGATCTGACAATGGTGGTGAATATTATAGCAAGGATTTCAATGATTATTGTTCAATCAATGGGATATGTAGAGAAAGAGTGGTTCCAAGAACACCAAAGTAGAATGGTGTTGTAGAAAGAATGAACAGGACAATCAAGGAATGTGCTAGAAGTATATGAATACATTCTGACTTGCCCCCTTACATTTTGGGAAGTAGTTGATATAATAGTTTATTTGATTAACCGTGGGCCTTCAAGTTCACTAGATGGAGGAATACCAAAGGAATCTTGGACCGGAAAAGAGGTAGATCTTTCTTTTCTTAAAGTTTTTGATTTATAATATTTTGTGCATGTTGATAAGGAAAATAGGAAAAAGTTGGATGCAAAATCCAAGAGGTGCACTTTCATTAGTTATGGATCTAGTGATTTCGGTTTCCATTTTTAGGATTTAGAGAATTCTAAAATTATTAGGATTCGTGATCTTGAATCGAATGAAAAGAGAATGTACAGGATCAAATTTTGGTACCCAAGGATGAACTGGTTGAGAAGTTAATGAATTAAAATGAACTCTTGGATTTAAAAGTATTACCTGTGGTTACATAGTAACCAAGTGTCGGTTTATTTGATCGCACACCAATAAAAACTGTATCGGTTACAGAATATCCAAACTAGTATTAGTTAGCGTAACCAACGTTAGTTATAGGTGACCTGATGTTGGTCACCGATAGATTTGGAAATGAATGTCCAGGAGGTCCAGATTGAGCCTCTGGTACCCCAAACACTGTGAGAAGGTCACAAAGGGTAAGTAAATCTCCATAAATATTTACACCTTCTCTATTTTATTTATTATTGATTGATAATGGTGAACCGAGTGCTTTAAAGAATAAATGTAGGCTAAGAAGCACATTCGGTGGGAGCATGACATGGATGAGGAGATGGACTCCTTGGGAACGTAACCAAACTTGGGATTTGGTTAAGTTGTCGCAGTAAGAGAACATTATAGAACAATTTGGTTTATATGATCAAGGAAGAAGAGGGTGGACAAAAAGGTACAAGGCAAGGCTTATAGTAAAGGGATTTGCATAGAAATTAGGTATTGACTTTAGTAAAATATTTTCTCATGTTGTTAAGGTGACTTCTATTTGTACCTGTATTGATCTTAGTTGCAAATCGAGGATTTGCATTTAGAACAACTAGATGTGAAGGTGGATTTCCTTCATAGTGATTTGGATGAAGAGATTTATATCTAAAGCAGCCTACTTGGGTATGAAGTCAAGGGTAAGGATAAATTAGTGTGCATGTTGAAAAAGAGTCTAAATGGGCTTAAGCAAGCTCCAAGGCAATAGTACATGAGGTTTGATAGTTTTATTCATGAGCATGGTTACTTGAGATGTGAATCTAAATATTATTTTTGTTTCAAGAAGCTTGAAAATGGGAGCTATATTATTTTGTTACTGTACGTGGATGACATGCTTATTACAGGATCTAGTATGAAAGACATTGGTGAGCTTAAGGTAAAGCTAGCTCACACATTTACTATGAAGTATTTAGGAGCTTTAAAAAGAATCATTGGCATGAAAATACACAGAGAGACAGAAAACAAGAAATTGTATTTGTCTCGGGAGGATTATATCTACAAGGTTTTAGAAAGGTTCAAGATGTGGAATGTAAAACCTGTTAGTACACCTATGGCTGACACTTCAAATTGAGAACATATTAGTGTCTTTCATCACATGAGAAGGTCAAATACATCACATGAGTGCCATATGCTTTAGCAATTGGGAGTCTCATGTATGTTATGGTTTGTACTGACTGAGATATTGCACATGAAGTGGGAGTTGCCAATAGATATATTTCTAATCCAGGTAAAGAGCATTGGAAAGCAATCCAATGGATACTCATGTATTTGAAAGGGACATCTAGCATGAAATTATGCTATGGAGGATCAGATATTTCATTATGTGGCTATGTTGATTCAAATATGGTTGGAGATCTGGATGGTAGGAGAAGTACTACTGGATATATTTTCATAGTAGGTGGGACGAAAGTTAGCTAGATTTCAATATTGCAGAAGGTTGTGGCTTTGTCTACTATAAAGGCAGAGTATGTTGCAGCTACAAAGGATAGCAAGGAGATGATATGGATGAGTAGGTTCATGGAAGAGTTGGGAAAGGAGCAAGGTGATTGTAAGTTGTTTAGTGACAATGAGTGCAATTCACTTGGCAAAGAACTCAGCGATTCATTTGAGAACAAAATAGATTCAGTTAAGGTATCACTTCATAAGGAAGGTGTTGGAGGATGGGCAGTTGAATTTGGAAAAGATTCATATGAGTGAGAACCCTATGGATATGCTAAAAATCCATTATCAAAGGAGAAGTTAGAGCTACACTCCACTTCGTTGGTCTTCGAATCTAAGACTTGAAGAGGAAGAAACGAAGCTAAGGAAGGATCCAAGAATGATGATGTGTAAGTATGGTGTAGTAATTAATCTCCAAGTGGGAGATTGTTGAGTTATGGAGATTAATTAATTCAGTTTAGCATGCAATGTGAAACTTGCTGGAAAATATAGTAACCATCGTCAGTTAGGGGGAATCAACATCAGTCACCCAGAATTTGGCATTGGTCAGAAAGGAGGAATCGGCATCGGTTTGGGCTAACCAACATCGATTACCTGTGTGAGGATGTTTTTAATTAACTCTTAGGAATTAGATCTATTTTTAGCATTAAAGTATATATATTGATTGTAATTTCATGGCTAAGTGTCATAAGTATATAAACGACTATATAAGCATAAAATCTAGGGTTTAGAAGTAAGTATTAACAAGAATAAAGAACTTGCAAAAGGTTTTGAGAGAGAGAATTCTTGGTGATGAAGTAAAATCTTGAGAGAAAGAAAGTATTGTACATCTGAGAGGTGTGGAAGATTGCAAATATTCATTGTATATCTTGTCAAAGCTTTGGATAATAGATTGGTTTGTTTCTTGGTGGATGTAGCTCACACTAGGTGAACCACGTTAAATCTGGTGTTAATTTATGTCTTTTGTTTTGTATATTTCGCCTAGTATAATATCCACTTTTATTTGCATGTATTCTTAGATATGATATATTATCTGTACAACCGGTGTGCTAACCCCAACACATACTTGATTTTTCTTATGTTTAGATTTATCTAATTTAGGTTTATAGATGATTCTTATGTGTGGGAAATGATAAGTTTGTTTTTCAAGGTAAAGGAGTTAGAAAATATGTTAAACATAGTCTTAGATGGATTTTTAGGAAATAAATAAAAAATTTAGGTTGTTTTGGGTGGTTTAGAAAATGATTAAGTTTATCTAGGTGGTTAGGTCTTATTTAGGATAGGGGAAAATAGGATTTTACATGTGTAAAAGTGATGTGATATGAAGGTAAAATGTCATGGAATATTAGACTTAGGATAAATTATTTTAATAATGTAGTGTGATTAAATGGTGGGTATGAAATATCAATGTATTTAATTAATTAATTAATTGAATAAATATGAGAGGTTTATATTTGCGGTGTCTACATATGCATCCCTTAATTAGGTTAGAAAACCCACCCTTCACCCACCTTTATCACTTTTTTCTTGACCTAGGTAGAGGGTGAGTTAGGGGTTACTAAATGGGTTTGGGAGCCTCTCATGTCCCTTACAAAATTTAGTAAGGTTACATGAGGTACAAATGTGTAGGATAATGGTGAAAATGTTCCATGGGGCAGCCATGATGAAGGGGGACAAGGGTGAAGAGTGAGGTAAGTGGAAAACATGTCCTAGGGAGCAAGTGTGAAGTTTTGAGTGACGAGAGAGATGGAGCTTCCATGGTAGTCCAATTTTTGCACTTGATGAAATTTTGAACAAGTTGAAAAGGTACAACAGGTGTGGAAAATTGTGCCAAGGGTGAGGCTCATCATGTAGAGGTCTGGTGTTTGAAGATGTGAGTGGAGAACAATCACCTAACATGTGAAGATGGTCAACTAAGTTAGGAAAACACTTCCCTGCCTTGGTGGAGAAATTTTTGCACCTCATGCAAATTTTCACGGGGTGAAAAGGTACAATAGGTCCTTCCAAGTGCACCATGGGTCATACTCAACATGGAGAGGGGCCAAATGACATGTAAGTGTATAACACTCACCTAACCATCAAAAAGACATGTTAAGTGATGACAACTTCTAACCTTACTCTCCCCACCTTGGTGGAACTTTTTTCACCTCACACACCTTTGAACCAAGTGAAAAGTTGAAAAATTTGATCATAGGTGCAAAAATATGCCATAGACACTTTTGGAAACATGTCCTTCACCAAAATTTGTTATAAATAGAAATCGAAGAATGATTTTTTCCTTGAGAATTACGTAGGAAAACCTTATATGATTTTGACTCTAAAAATTATGATGAGATGATTCCCATAATTTTTAGGAGCTAATTATTCTTGATATTTTAAATTTACCCCTCGTTTTTATTCTCGATCAAGCATGTGTACTGGTAAAAAAGATCGTCACTAAAACATATGGTGATGAAAATGATAACCAAAACATTGTGAGTGAAGAGGGAATTACATAGGTCACATTGGGATTTTAATTAGACCTCAAATATCCATATAACTCTTAGAATTCTCATTTGAATCCCAACCGGAATGGGGATTTTCATCCGCATTATCGACCAATATCTCAAAATCTAGATAGTAGAATCTTTTGAAACCTTTTGCAATGTGAAGTTGGACTTATGAGATTTTTGATGAGTATCTAGTCACTTCACAAAAGATCTTGAGTCTCTTGAACCATTCAGAATAAGCCCACTAGCTTTTTTATTACTTTATTTCACTACATCGTGCTATAAGTAGCACGGTGTTACATAACTTATTCCTAAACTTGATTTTTCTTACATAAATTTCCTAAAATGCCTTTGATGATCTTATAGCTCTATAACACACTTCTTGGATTCTTCCTCTCTTATTTTTTCATTCCCGGAGTGCTTACCAAGTGTAAAAACCATGAAAAATAGACCTTTTAGGCCTATGGGAATAGTTCCTTTAAAGTGGATCAAAATGAATCCATGAATTGATTTCACCAATTTTCCTGCACATGAAAACAATTTAAAAGTCTAGTTAGCACATACCTCTCAGCCATGATATGGTTTACATAGTCAGAAATTGGTCGTAGGGCATGTTTACATTACCCGATTCAAGGATTTTTGAGTGTGGGCTTAGTTGTCATGGAATTTTTTTCAATTTTTCATGCTATAAATTTAACATGACAACAATTGTCTCTAACTTGGGGACTTGTTTTGGTTTGTAAAAGTGAGAATGAAGCAAGTAGGAACCACAAAATATCAAGACACTAAGAGGACTAGGGCTTTATCTATTAGGATATAGAGTCATTGCATAAAAAGGATGGATATAACAAAACCTCTTTATTGAACATAACACATGACAAAAAAATACAAAATGGAAAGGGAAGCACATGATGAAAAGAGAAACACATGATGAAAAAGGAAACACAAAAACCTAAATCACCTATGATACATGTGGGGGACAACTCGCTTTCACTGTAGCACTTTTATCTTCAGATGTCATCCCCGAATGGGTATCATTGAGTGATCAATATATATAAATCCATTAAATGGTTCAAGGAAGTAACCTCCTTTCCTCAACTGCTTATGAAAGCTAGGTACTTTCATGAATGCATGCATAATTTGAAGGAGTGAGCCTATATAGTTACTTTCATGCTTAGATCCTCACTCAAAAATTCCATAAATCTCATATTACAAATTGTCTTCTACGTTCACCCACATTGTTGATTTCTCACTTTGATTTTAACCATTTTCCCAATGTTGATTTTTTTATTGGATTGTTTGAATGCTCTAAGTAGTTATCTTTTCCACATTCACACTTACTAGAAAGTTTTTCAAGAGAAGCATCGAGTCCATCCTTTTTCCTATTTCATCATGAGACATTTGGGCACCGAATGAAGATTCAAAATTTTCTTCATACTTATCTTGCATAGCCATGAGATGATTCAAGATATCGAGACCGAGCTCCGTGTATTCTATTGCTTCTACAATTTTCAAGATTTCCTACACAAAATCTGTTTTCTAAACTTTCAAAAGCTCATCTTTGCATTCATTTAGAGAATCTTTATTTAGAATTTTTAGGAAACAATTTGGGGAAATTGATTCCTCATCCCAAGACTCATTGATCTTCACTACTTCCTCATTATAGGAGGCTTCATCTTCAAAGGACTCAAAGACTTTGATTTCAACTTTTTCATCATAGAGGGAATCTTCCTCTTCAAATGGAAAAGAGAAAACTTCACTTTCATCATTACATCCATCAATCATTGTTTCATGAGAGATATCTGATTTCTCATCTTGATTTGTTTCATCATGAATTTTTTTGGAAACAATTGAGGAATCAAAATTAGATTCATACATATCTTACAATTGTATGGCTTACATTAGAAGTTTAAGGCTAAGTTGAGGATCTTTTGTTTCTTCTACAACTCTCAACATTTTTTGTACGGATTCATCTTTTGAATCTTTTAAAGGCTCATCACAAATTGGAATTTATTTCCATGGATGGATCAAGAGAATCTTCATCTTTGAATGGGAATGAGAACACCTTGTTAGATAGATTGAATGCTTGGATACACACACAAACCTAAGAAGTCATAGGATAAACCCCCTTCATTTAACGGGGAAGCTCCTGTGACAAGATATTTATTTATTCTAATTATTCTCCGAGGGTATTACTTTAATTACAAAGCTCATGAACCATAGCTTAGTAATTTTGTAGTAATTAAGTGGTTGTATTTAGGAAATTTGTGTGGAAAAGAAGAGGATGTATAGTAGCGGTGAGAAAAAGAAAGGATGCACTTTACAATAAGTAGATTGCAAAACTTATTGTATCTATACAAAAATAAACAAATACTTTGAAAATGTCACAATTTAAGAAAATAAACAAGAAGTTAATTCAGATTCAGATTTTAAGTAACAAAACTTTTTCCATAAAAATCCTCACGAGAATGCACAACAAAACTTCTCAGACACAAAGTTCTCCATAAATCCTTGAGACCGTAGGCTTCTCTCTCTATTTATAGAATCTAGAAAGATAATAAAAATAAGAGTCTCCTTAATTAGATTTACATACATGCCTAGCTAAAAACCGCAAGAAGATGAGAATTTATCTCCCTGAATTTCTCTTTGCTTGACACACATGAAATTCAAATTTTCCTTAATTTATAAAAACCTCAACTACCTCGCATACAAAGGTCGATATTACTAAGTAATTGAATATTTCAAAATAACTTGAAGTAATTGCTTTCAACCAGATTACTTAAGTTTTACAATTCAACTTGATTTTTTAATTACATTGTCTAGAAAAATGAGAAGAATGCGATGAAGAATAAGAAAAATAATAAGAAATAATAAGAAATAATTCTATCCGAAAAACATCGGTCTTGATTTTCCCTTTTTTTTGAAGAATAAATTTGCTTTCATGATGGGAGTGTTTTTACAAATTTTCACTAACTTACCCAATCTAAATATGATTTTAATGATTTTATGGTGAAGAGGAGGTCGATATATTTCTATAAAGTCTAAGATCTCGAAAAACAAAGCACCTGGTCAAAATTTATGGCCATTCAGGTTTTTGCCCCCATTACTTCATTAATTCTCTTTAATGTGTTGGATATGTTTTTTCCATTTTTATCCCACCTAATCCTAGATAAATATGATTTTAGTTATTCCATAGTGAAGATTAGGTTGATATATTTCCAGAAAGTCTAAGATCTCAGAAAATGGAGCACCTGGTCAAAAGTTATGGCCATTCAAGTTTTTGATCGCCCATTACTACCTTACTTCTCTTCTCTGCAAGTTCTTGACCCCCCATTATTGCCTTTCTTATTTGAGGGTTTTGGAGATTTCTTTACTTAGTTACTTTTAGAAGTAACATAACTTCATTTCTTTGGATTACTCTTGCTTTCTTCCCTTCTCTGAGGTTTTTTGGATTGCTTTACTTAGTTACTTTTAGAAGTAAAGTAAATTCATTTCTCCGGATTACTCTTTCTTTCTCGAGGGTTTTGGAGACTGATTTACTTAGTTACTTTTATAATTAAAGTAACTTCATTTCTTCATATTACTCTTTCTTTCTTCCTTCTCCGAGGATTTTGAGACTTCTTTATTTAGTTATTTTTAGTAGTAAAGTAACTTCGTTTCTCCGGATTACTCTTCCTTTCTTCCCTTCTCTCGAAGGGTTTTGGAGACTGCTTTACTTAGTTTTAGAAGTAAAGTAACTTCACCCAGATTACTCTTGCTTTCTTCCTTCGTGAGGGTTTTGGAGACTACTTTACTTAGTTACTTTTAGAAGTAAAGTAAATTCATTTCTCCAAATTACTCTTGCTTTCCCTTCTCTGAGGGTTTTGGAGACTTTTTACTTATTTACTTTTAGAAGTAAAGTAACTTCATTTCTCCATATTACTCTTACTTTCTTCCCTTCTCTGAGGGTTTTTTGGACTTCTTTACTTAGTTACTTTTAGAAGTAAAGTAACTTCATTTCTCTGGATTACTCTTGCTTTCTTCCCTTCTCTGAGGGTTTTTGGAGACTACTTTACTTAGTTACTTTTAGCTGTAAAGTAACTCCATTTCTCTCGGATTACTCTTACTTTTTTAGCTTATATGAAGGTTTTGTGGAATAATTTACTTAGTTACTTTTAGGAGTAAAGTAACTCCATTTCTCTAGATTACTCTTTATTTATTCCCTTCTCTAAGGATTTTAGAGATCGCTTTACTTAGTTACTTTTAGCAATAAAGTAACTTTTTTTTATTATTAGTAAATAGTTTTAAAGGGACTATACCGTTAGAAAAGGGCTTAACATCTAGATATATCTATGAAGGAGTGAAAAAACAAGATCAAAATCTAGATAAATCTCTATGTCCAAAGACTAAACTCAAGATAATTACAAGCAAGAAACAAAACAGAACATAAATTGCAACAAAACAACATAAAAGTAGCATAGTCACAAAGCAAAAATATCAAAAATACCAACAACTAAAATGACGCCTCCAACCCGAGTGAATTTACTTCTTGGACACTCTATCAATTTGGATGGATTGTTTGTAGCGAGGTGAACAACGCCAATGTGGTGATGTGCATTAGGTCAGAAGCGTTCATCTGTGAGATGGTCTAGCTCCTCTCTTTTTCATTCCCCCAAATAGTGTCAGGGATCCCACTAAGCATGGTAATTATTCAAACTTGCTACTATAAGAAGTCACTGATGGCTTTGAAGATAGCCATGTTGTGATTATGTCTTTCTTTTTTCTCTCCCAATATATTATCCAATGAGTTTAACTTCTTATAAATGTCAGCAATTTGATCCTTCCCAATGTCATTATCATCATCAATTTTTCTTTTTCCTTTCTACTTGTCCATGCACTGTAGGTCCTTCTTAAGTTGCTTCATCTCTTTCTCCAAAGACTCCAATCTATGAGGCACGTGATTCCCCTCTTGATGCAGGGCCATATCCAGACCAAAATTATTGATATGCAACAAATTTTGTGCAACTTCCAGCTCTTTTTGCTTCGAGAACCCTGGGTAGAGTGAGGTTTTGGAAGCTTGGGGTTCTTGGTCTTAGATTTGGAAGGGGTGTCTAGTATGGGAGTGGGAGCAGTGGAGGTAGTGATGTGTAGATCACTGGGAGTGGTCGGGAAGCTGGGAATTTGGAGACACAAAGCTTATGGAGTAGGAAGATGAGGCCCTGGTGGAGAGGGATAGCACAAGAGTGCTTCTGAAAGTCCAAAATGGAGTGTTGAAGGGAATTTAGTAGGTAGTGTGGGAAGCAGACCACAAATTGCCTTCTAAAATGATTTAGAAAGACTAGGTGTTTAACAGGGATAGTTTTGTATCGTAGTAAAGTAACTTCATTCTTTGGATTACTCTTTTTTCTTCCCCTCCCTAAGGGTTTTTGGAGTGCTTTACTTAGTTACTTTTAGAATTAAAGTAACTTCATTTCTCTAGATTACTCTTACTTTCTTCCCTTATCTGAGGGTTGTTTTGGACTGCTTTAATTAGTTACTTTTAGAAGTAAAGTAACTTCATTTCTCCAAATTACTCTTACTTTATTCCCTTATCTCGAGGGTTTTTGGAATGCTTTACTCTTAATTTCTTCCCTTCTCTAAGGGTTTTTTGACTAGTTTACTTGATTTTAGCTTTACTTTGTAGTTGTGCTACATCAAAACTCCACATTACTCCAAACTTCAATTTTTTCCATTTCTTGATTTTTTCTAACTTTTTGGATTTAGATTTACTTTGCATCAACAACAATTGGAAAATATGAAATACACGACATCAAAAGTCATTTGAAAACCCAAAATACATTTGTAGAAGCAATAGTTGGAAAGCCCAAAATACACGAGCAATATTAGTAGTTGGAAAACCTGAAATACACTGGAAGAAATAACAATTGGAAAACCCAAAATACACCTGGAAACAACAACATTTTGGAAAACCCAAAATACACTAGAAACAATAGAAGTTGGAAAAACAAAAATAAACAAGCACCAAAATTAGTTAGAAAACCCAAAATACACTAGCATCAACAACAGGTTAGAAAACCCAAATACACCAGTAACAACATGAATTGGATTTTAGGAACTACTTTACTCAATGCTTAAGAGAAGTAAAGTAGTTGTGTTTTCCCATATTTTCACTAAGGACTTACTACAACTTTTAAAGTAAAGTAACCCAGAAAACCCATGCATTACTAATGATCCAAATACTTAGCTTTAATAGATTTTTAGAAATTTTGGGAAGTGCGTATTTTGTAAATGTGACCAAGTATTCTCATTCAACCTCCAAAAGAGATCCCGAGAAAATATTAACAAGGCAAAAGACCCAAAATTTTAAAAGGGGTATCCCAAGATTTTTAAGTGAAATATTTGGGGACACCAATTAGATCTATCTATGGACATATTTATTTGTGTCAGAATGGAAGAAATGGAGATGCGACCACAACATCTTTGGTTTCAAGTCTTGTTCATTGGGCTATGAGTCGAGTTTAATCTTGAAAAAATTGATCTTTTCCTTTGAAAAATACCTCTCGAATATATGATGAACTTAACACCTAACCTGGAACTTCCCGATGACCACTAACTAGAAATTGATTTGTGGACTCTAAATAAAGACCAAAAACTACTCCAACCATATAATTTGATCCTAAAGTGAACCGAACACGACAACAAAAATTACATAAACTTTATAAAAAATGAAAAATCATACATGTCCCAAGTAGAAACATGCAAAGTGTGCACAAGAACTTATCTTCCTGAAAACAAAACAACTAGGTACTATACTTTAACCAGAGGTAAAGGAAGCTCAAACAAATCCTGGAGCAGAAGGGAGAAATAATTGCCTTTCCTCACAAACTTAGACCATGTAATTGATTTTGCATTGAACATGGTTCTTAGCAAGAGTGAAAAATTATTCTGAAGTTGGTTCTCCACCCTTCTTACTAAAGTATCAAAAAAAAAAATAAAATAAATACCTCCTTTAGTTGTTATGTATTTGGATTTGAGAGGTATTGCGGTTGATCTTTGGTGCATTATAGCTCATCCTCATGCTCTGAAATAAGCATGACTAGTTACAACTCATTAAGTGGCTCTAAACTATCTAGATATATTATTAGGAAAGGCCTAATCCTCATGATTTTCCCATTTCTTTGAATCTCGCTCCCATGAATGGGGTCATTTTGAATAATTTTTCTTCCACAAATAAAATTACATCGAAGTCGATTTGATCCTTGTTCCGCTTCCATAAACAACTCTATAAAATAATCTACCTTCTCATGATGACTTCTAATTTTGTAATTGATTCATCATGGCTCTCCTCATGTAGACCGATTTGAGAAGTAGGCTTTTCTTTGACCATTTCCTCCATGGCTGATTTTGGGATTTATCTTGCAACAAGAGGTTCTTGGTATTGGAAGATAAATGGTGAAAATGTGTAAGTAGTGAACTCATGTGGCTTCTTCTTTTTCAATGTAATCTTCCAATTCTGATAAAAAATCAACCTCTCCATGATTAAACTTTGTGGGACACTTGTATTGGGTCTGAATTCCTTATGGTCCTCAGTTCCAACATTTGTTGGAGGCTTAACTAGTAGTGGTATCTGATTGGTTTCAAATTTTGAATCCCAATTCTTTAAAATTTTGGTAAGCTCTTCTCGATGGGTTCTTCAATTTTCTACCCTCCTTGACTGATTTTCTAATTTGTTTCTTCCCAAATAGCTTTGGGAATGAAAGAGGAGGGGTAGGTCAGGTATCTCAAACATGAGTTTTTAAAACTTGCACTGAGGGGAAATTTGTGATTTATTCTTTGGACTAGGAATGAGATGATTGTAAGATGGTAGTGTAGGATTGGCATATGGATTGGGTTTCCTAATACTAGATTCATGAGCCTCTATTAGCTCATCTCAATTTTTAATTTGGGTCAACATCTTAACCATAAAATTCAGCTTCACAAGGTTGAAGGTATGAACCAACTTAGTACAAGGATAAGCCATGGATAAGTGGGCCCTGAAACCAAATTTTCATGTCTTGATTACAGATGTAGCCCTTATCGCACCATGTCTACCTCTGTTTTTGAATCTTTATCTCGAAGATCATAATTTTCCATGAAGTAGCCATTATCTCCTATATGACTCTCACAATCATCTTCTTCATATTTTAGATACCCAATATGGAATTCACTAACTCGAGAAGTATTCCAATTATTAACCTTGGGAGAGTATCTTCTAATATTACTAGCCATGATTAGGTCATCTTAAATTTCCATGGTAGTTGACTGTGTAACAACTAAGTCGAAATGTTAGATATTCTCATAAAGAAATTTACTTTAGGAAGTTGTGCATGGATGAATAAGCACTTCATGTTTTTCAAGAGTAAGATTTGCATATGTTGGGATTTTATGGATCAGTTTATTGAACTTAGCCACGAAATCACGCATAGGATCATGTGGTTCTTTCTTCATCTAGGTGAGTTGTGCTAACAAAGCATGTGAATCATTTGCGGGTTTGAATCTCATTTCAAAGTGTGTTCTCATAATAGCCTAGTTGGTGATGAATGTAGGAGGAAGGTGATAAAACCAGTTTATGAAAAATCCCTAAAGTGTTTCAATGAATAGGAGAACAAATACATCTTCATGAGGCATTCCCAAAACTCCACAAGCTATAAAAATGTAGTTATATGTTTATTTGGGTGTTGACTCTTATCGCCATTGAATTTTGGGAAATTATTACGTGATCTGCATGACAACTCATGTAGCATTTCAACCAATGCAAGAGGGCCAATAGTTGAACCCCAATGAACTGAGCTTGTGGTTGTTGTACAACCATGAAAGTTGTTTTGTAGAGCATTATTCTTGAGTATATGTCATTCTTGCCAGCTTGACCTTGGAAAGAAATGGCTTATTTAAAAAAAAAATACAGAGTCACCATTTTTTTAATATGGAGTCGTCAATATATATATATATATATATATATTTAAATTTAAAAACTCATGAGATAGATAGAGATCAATGCTATTTGTTACGCCCAGTGGAGTCACTACAAAAATTTGGCTAGATTTTATGCTTGGATACACACACAAACCTAGGTAGTCATGGGATAAATCCCCTTCATTTAATGGTGAAGCTCCTTGTAAGATATTTATTTATTCTAATTATTTTTCGGGGTATTAATTTAATTACAAAGCTCATGAACCATAACTTGAAAATTTTGTAGCAAGTAAACAATTGTGTTTAGGAAAGTTGTGCATAAAAGAAGAGGATGTATAATAGTGTACATAAAAAGAGAGGATGTAATTTACAATAAGTAGGTTACAGAGCTTATTGTAGCTATATAAAATAAATAAATACTTTGAAAATGACACAATTTAAGAAAATGAACAAGAAGTTAATTTGGATTCATATTTTAAGTAACAAAAGTTTACCATAAAAATCCTCACAGAATGCATGTGAAACTTCTCAAACACAAAGTTCTCCAAAAATTCACCTTCTTCTTATTCAATTCCAGCCAAGTTACACAAAGAATATTCAAGAATATCAACACAAAGTTTGAGATCTTTAAATTCATGCACAAAATTACAATAACATTTTGACAAAAAGTTCCATCTTTGAGCCAGTAGGCTTCTCTCTCTATTTATAGAATCTAGAAAGATAGTACAAATAGGAGACCTTAATTAGATTTCAACATGTACCTAGCTAAAAACTGCAAGAAGTTGAGAATTTCTCTCCATGAATTTATATTTTCTTGGAATGCATGAAATTTGAATGTTTCATAATTTATAACAACCTTAACTACTTGTATGCATTGTTAGTTATTACTAAGTAATTGAATTTTTCAAAATAACTTGAAGTAATGGCTTTCAACCAGATTAATTAAGTTTTATAATTCAACTTGATTACTTAATTACATTGTCTAGAAAAATGAGAATAAGAATAAGAAGAAGAAAGCGATTCTAGCTGAAAAACTTCAATCTAGCTTTTCCCTTTTTTATGAAGAAAAAATCTGCCCATACTGAATTAAATTTGGTAGTTGGGCTGCCTGAAACTATTCATTTCATGATGGGAGTTTTTTTCTTCCATTTTTTACGAAATTACCCTAATATAATTTTTTTTAAATATTATATGGTGAAGAGGAGGTCGAGATATTTCCATAAAGTCAAAGATCTCAAAAAATGGAGCACTTGGTCAAACGTTATGGCCATTCAGGTTTTCGACTCCCAATACTTCCTTACTTCTCTTTAATGTATTGAAGATGTTTTTTTTTCATTTTAATCCCACTTAATACCATATAAATATGATTTTCATGATTCCATGGTGAAGAGGAGGTTAAGATATTTCTAGAAAGTCCAAGATCTTGAAAAATGGAGAACCTGGTCAAAATTTATGGCCATTCGGGTTTTGATCCCTCATTACTTACCTTACTTCTCTTCTTTGTGGGTTTTTAACCCCCTTGCTCTGGATTTTTTGTCTAAGGGTTTTGGAGACTAATTTAATTAGTTACTTCTAGAAGTAAAGTAACTTCATTTCTCTATATTAATCTTGCTTTCTTCCCTTCTCTGAGGGTTTTTTGGACATCTTTAATTAGTTACTTTTAGAAGTAAAGTAACTTCATTTCTCTGGATTACTCTTTTTCCCTTCTCGAGGGTTTTGGAGACTAATTTACTTAGTTACTTTTAGAATTAAAGTAAATTCATTACTTCGGATTACTCTTCCTTTCTTCCCTTCTCCGAGGTTTTTGGATTCTACTTTACTTACTTACTTTTAGCTCGAAAAAAGTAAAGTAACTTCATTTCTTTGGATTACTCTTTCTTTATTCCCTTCTTTGAGGGTTTTGGAGACTGCTTTACTTAGTTACTTTTAGAAGTAAATTAAATTCATTTCTCTAGATTACTCTTCCTTTAGTCCCTTCTCTAAGGTTTTTGAGACCGCTTTACTTCGTTATTTTTAGCAGTAAGTAACTTCATTTCTCTCTATTACTCTTTCTTTTTCCCTTCTCTCGATGGTTTTGGAGATGCTTTACTTAGTTACTTTTAGTAGTAAAGTAACTTAATTTCTCAGATTACTCATGTTTCCTTCCCTTCTATGAGGGTTTTGGAGACTGCTTTACTTAGTTAATTTTAGAAGTAAAGTAACTTATTTTCTCAAAATTACTCTTGTTTTCTTCCCTTTTCGAGGATTGTTTGGACTACTTTACTTAATTTAAGGTTTACTTTGCATTTGTGTTGCATCAAAACTCCGCATTACTCCTATGTTCATATTAAGATTGCTATGCTAATTGAAAGGAACTAACACCTAGTAGTTCCAAATAAAAGCTAAATCTAACATTAACATTATGATTAGAGCTTAAAGGAAACTAGATATTTTTCATAAACATGAATTGAATCAACTAATGCTAACCATTCCTACTATATTAATGTATGATTACTCTAAAACATGAGCCTATTTAGATCATGAGTAATCAAATATATGTGTTTGATCTCCAAAGAGAGGGAAGGATCTCACCAAGAAATGGATACAAGGCCAAGCTTGGATCTTCCTTTCTACTCAACAATGGTAGAATGGATGCAAAGATGAAGTAGCTATTCCAAAGAATGGAGAAGGCTCTTATCATAAGCTTATATGAATTACTAACAAAATTATGGTGTAAGGTGTGAAGGATGTAGGAAGGTCCTTTATATAGATTTTCATTTGGGATAAACTTGAATCCTAATGAATGTGGGATAAAGGATAAAGTAGATTTAGACTTGTTAAGCTTTCTTAGAAGAATTAACAAATGATTAGCAACTCATGAGAGTTGGAGATGATTTAATTAATCAACTAGGATTAATTAATATGCTAGAATAAGCTTTTTAGGCTATTTAGAGGTGATTTAATAGGAATTTGATATGATTTAAAGCATTTAAAAGTGGGATTTAGCCAATAAAAGGGTTTATTGATTAAATACATTGTTAAAAAGGCTTAATTAACTAATGATAGTTAAATAATTGATTCGAAGAGGATTATAACTAATGAAGTGTCATTAATTGGCATCCGAAATGTGATAAAGGATAGTTAATTAACGAAGTGTCGTTAATTGACCAAAATAGAGGGAAACATTAGTTAATTAGCAAAAATCACTAATTAAAATTAAAATGATAGGAAATAGGAAAGTTAATATAATTTTAGCAATAAAAAATGCGTAAGCGGATTTGAGTGTCTACAACTCCAAACTTGAGCTTTTTCCATTTTTTCTTGATTTTTATAAAAAAATTATTTAGCTTTACTTTGTAAGAACAACGGTTGGAAAACTTGAAATACACGGCATCAATAGTAGTTGGAAAACCTGAAATACACCGGCATAAAAAAGTTGAAAAACATGAAATACACGGCATAAAAAAAGTTGAAAAACATGAAATACACTGGCAAAGAACAACAACGGTTGGAAAACTTGAAATATACTTGGCAGCAACAACAATTAGAAAACTTAAAATACACTAGCAACATCAACGGTTGGAATACCTGAAATACACTAGTAGTAGAAGCAATGGAAAACCTAAAATATATTGGAAGTAGTAACAATTAGAAAACTTGAAATACAATGACAACAACATCAATTGGAAAACCGAAATACACCGATAGTAGCAGTGGTTGGAAAACACGAAATACGTGGTAACAACATGATTTGGATTTTAGGAACTACTTTACTCAATGCTTAAGAGAAGTAAAGAAGTTACGTTTTCCCATATTTTTACTAAGGACTTACTACAAATTTTAAAGTAAAGTAACCTAGAAAAACTACATTACTGATGATCTAAATACTTAGCTTTTATAGCTTTTGAAAAAATTTGGGAAGTGGGTATTTTGTAAATGTGAGCAAGTAACCTCTTGCAACCCCGTGAAGAAATCCTAAGAAAATATTAATAAGGAAAAAGACTCAAAATTTTAAAAGGATTATCCCAATATTTTTAAGTGAAATATTTGGGGACACCACACCTCTTCTTCAAGAACAAATGCATTGGTTAATTTTTTGGTTTGGAACTCATCAAGAATCACTTTGTCTTCTTCATGGACTACATCATCTAGAAATTTGGGGTTTTCCTCTTGTAACTCAAGATTTCTCCACTCTCCTTCATACTCAATACCCCATCGGAAAGGAATGCTTGGTCCTATCAAGATAGGAATTTCATCCTCCTCTTCGGATGTTATGAAATAATTCCTATTCCCGTTATCTTGGTACAAGATGTTAGCTTTTGAACTTTTTTGACTTGTTCACCATTTATCTCATCATTTTCTAAGGAAGAAACTTTTCCATATATCCCTTAACCGAAATGGTTTCAAAAGATTAATTCATCTATTTTTTCCTCCCAAGTCTCAACAAAAGTTTCTACTTAGTAACATTCCAAATGATTCCTAAATTTCCGCTACAAATATATTCAATAACATCTTCTTTCTCGGGAATTCGGTGAGAGCCATATGTTCATCCTTGATCTTCCCCACAAGTGGAACTTCCTTTGACTCCATGGAGTAATAAGATCCACTAGCCCATGTCAAGGTAAGTATGAGAGAATTGGAAAACTTTATGGGAATTACATTATCAGAAGCACTTGAATCTATTATACAATTATTCAATCAAGTATCCTCCAATGAGAAGGGAGAGATAGAAAGGATCAATCTTATTAGTCTTTGATGCACTCATAGCAAGCATGTTCTGTGATGGAGGAGTAGGTGGAGTGGGTAGTATTCCTTTAGAATTAGGAGTCACAATATTGGGATTTGAACCACTACCTTTGATATGACAAATAATATTGAAAAATTAGTTAGGGTGAATCTACAAATACTCAAATTCATAAATATACACTTTGGACTTGTTCATATGTTCTATGATATAAAAATGGGTGTATGAAGGTGAAGTAATATGAGAAGATGCTTGAGGAGAAAATTTTGATATCACAGGAACACTAGAAGCTATTGAAGGACTATATTTTGTAGAATTAGAATTAGAACTAGAAGGAACATTGGGAGACTTACTTGGAATAACACATGGACTCTTACTTTCCACGAGATTTGGTTTCTCCAATAAAAACTCCATGGAGGGTGGAAGTGGAGATCCTCGACTGATTATTTTATTTTGTAGAGTCGCCACCTAAGGATCTTCTTTCTTCTTCTTTTTGTAGCAACATAGGAATAAGATCCTTTTCTAGTCTAATAATGGATGAATACTATACATGAGAAACTGGTTGCATATTCATCATCTTCTTCTTCACCTCCTAAATATTCATAGAATTTGATTTGTACACCATTTTTTGCTTCTTAAATATCAAATACATTTTTGTCTTCACTTTATTATTCAAGTCCTTTGTCACCTTCTTGAGTTCTAAAAATTGCATTAATAGGTGTATTCTCGAGGAAAGCCTTGAGGGTGCTCTTGTACTATGATTTTGTTATGATTTTGATGGGATGTTCGTTGGGAAACCTCCCTCTTCAACATTGTCAATTCATTTGCCAATTTCTGCAACAATGAATCAGTTCTCTCATCTTTGGGATTCTTGATATTTATTGAAAAGATGAGGTCATATTCCACTTCAATGGAAATTTATTGAGTATGGTCTAAATATCTTGGTTGAAATATTTATAGAAATAAACTCACTTCAGGCATATAGGAATTCATGAAGAACCTTTTCAAATTATCAGTAGTAGGAAGAGCAATGATGAGAATCTTATTGACCAATTTTTGAACTTTTCCATAAATTATCTTATGGATTCTTGAGGTTATTTCTTCATTTGTGTCAATTGAGCAAGGAGGGAATGAGAATATTCGACATCTCGAATACATCTTCAAACATAGTTTTTATTTGATCCCATCTTGTAATAGAACCTCTTGGTAGATAATAAAACCATTCTATAATAACATCTTGAAGTGATTCAATGAAAAAATGGATAGAGACATCTTCATGAGAAACTCCCAACACACCACATGTAGTTATGAATGCAACAATATACTCATCTAAATGTTGTTTACCATCACCTCTAAACTTGGAAAGACTTTTTCTTGATCCTCTAGGAATTTCATGGAGTGGTGGTGCGAAATCCAATGGGCTAATGTTTTATCCCTAAGGGAGAGGTCCTTACACTTCCATGTTAAGCTCTCATTATTATTCTTGTTATAAAAATTATTCCCAAAAATCCTCCTCTAGTTATTCTCATTATTCTTTACTTAAGAATTCAATGTTAAATAGTGGTTGAAAGATGGGATAATCAAGAGGGTTTGTAGGAGGAGTATCAGTAGGATTTTGGATAGGATTTCCAGGATCACCACTCGATGAATTGGATGGAGATAAATCTTGAGAAAAGAAATATGGATTATATATACTTTGTTATTGCTGATTTTTCTAAGCTTCAAAAGCAGGTTCAATAATTCCTCTCAATCAATTTATCCTATTGTATCTCCTTTCACTTGATTTTGGGAAAGATTCGATTTAACCCAATGTAGATTTTTTGTTCACTCTTTTTATGAGATTTAAAACTTTCAAAATTCTTATTTCTTTTTTTTGGTTTTTGGAATATTTTATTTTTTTAATGGATTTTTTGGTTCATATATTGGGTGCAGATGTGCTAAATCTACCCCATGGTGGGCGCCAAAAACTATGTTCTTGAGCATGTTTTTGTGTAATTTTGGTATGACCTAGTTACAAAAACAATGGAGGGAGGAGATTTTCAAAAATGGGCTCCAAAATGTCTAAGTATGATTTAAATATTCATACCTTAACTTAGGTTAGGAAAACCCACCCCTTGACCCACCTTTAGCACTTCTTTCTTAACTTGGGTTGAGGGTGAGTTAGGGGTTACTAAATGGGTCTAGGAGCCTCTCATGTCCCTTACCAAATTTAGTAAGGGGAAATGAGGTGAAAATTTTCAACATCATGGTGAAAATGCACCATGGGGTAGCCATCATGAGGAGGGGGACAAGGGTGAAGAGTGAGGTAAGAATAAAACATGTCCTAAGGAACAAGTGTGAGGTTTTGAGTGATGAGAGAGGGGAGGTTCCTTGGTAGCACAATTTTTTCACTGATTCAATTTTGCACCAGTGCAAAGTGCAACTAGTGTGGAAAATTGTGCTAAGGGTTAGGATCATCATGGAGAGGGGGTGTTTGAAGGTGTGAATGTAGAACACTCACCTAACATGTGCGAGATGGTCACTTAAGTGAAAAAAACTTCCCTCCCTTGGTGGCACAATTTTTTTCACCTCATGTTCTTTTCACCAGGTGTACCATGGGTCATGTTAAACATGGAGATGGGGCCAAAATGACTTGTGAGTGCATAACACTCACCTAAATATAAAAAAGAATGCTTAAGTGATGGAAAATTCTAACCTTTCTCTCCTCACCTTGGTGGCACAAGTTTTTACACCTCATGTAACTTTTTACCAAGTGCAAAGGTTAAAAATTGCACCTAATGTGTGAAAATATACCATGGATAACTTTTGAAACCTTTCCTTTACAAAACTCGCTATAAATAGACACTAGAGACTGATTTTTTAACCTGCGAGATTCCCTGAGAGTTACCTAAGAAAAAAATTTATTTTGAATCCAAAAGGTATATTGAGATGATTCCCATAAGGTTTAGGATCCAATTTTTCCTAAAATTATAAATTTACTCCCCTTTTTAATTTTTCCCAAGCCTAGGCATCGGTGAAAGGGACTGCCACCAAAACATATGATGATGAAAATGACAAACAACTAATTTTGAGTGAATAGAGAGTTGAATAGGTCACCTTGGGATTTGAATCATGCCTCAAATATCCATATAAATCCTATAATTCTCATTTGAATCTGTATTGGTATCATGTATCTTCATCCGAACTACAATGCCAATATCTCAAAATTCGAGATAGTAGAATCTCTTAAAACCTTTTACAATGTGAAGTAGGCCTTATTAGAATTATAATGAGTATCGATAACTTCAAAAATATCTGATGCTCATGAACCATTCAAAAAAATCCCATTATCATTTTTACTACTTTCATTTCCCTGCACCATGGTATAAGTAGCCGATGTTGTATAGCTTATTCGCAAACCTAATATTTCTTCTAGTAATTTCCTAAATTACCTTTGATGATCTCATATCTCTATAGAATACTTATAATATTATTGATCTCTTCTTTTTTCATTCTTGGGGGTGCTTACTAGGTGTAAAAACCTTGAAAATAGGCCTTTTTAGGCCTCCGGAGTAGTTCCTTCAAAGTGGATAAAAATAAATCCATGAATTACTTCCCATCAGATTACCTGAACAAGAAACAAACTTTAAAAATATAGTTAGTAGATCCCTCTCAGCCATGATGGGGTTTATGTAGTTATAAGTTGGTGGAGGGAAGGTTTACATTACCGGTTCAATGATTTTTAGTGTGGGCTTAATTGTCATGGAAAAAATTGTCATTACCCGGTTTAAGGATTTTCAATTTTTCATCCTAGACAATTAGGATGAAAACAATTTGTAAACATACATATATAGTGATATGTAACAAAATCATGATTATTATATATATTCATCTCTTTATGGACTATAAATGGTTTTCTTTGTTATGGAATGATTTGGTTATACACATTTTCTATATAGGATGTTTGTGTGCTATAAGATAGCCATGTTTGAAGGAAACATATCTTAATTTCCACCCTAAAAGGAACTCGGAGGAGTTGTGTGGGATTTGGGTGAGTGCTTAGACCTATGTGTGGGTGAGTTGCTAGTGCACTCAACTATGTTGTGTTGATTTACTAGACTACAATGCAACATTTTGGTTCCGTCTTCGAGACCTTCTTTCATAAAGGCTATCAAGATGTGGTAAGATTATTTCATTTTGTTTATGAATGGATAACATTGAAAGGTTCATACTCAAAGGTGAAGAGGAGTTTGCACATAGATTCAACACTAATGTTAATTTCAATATGTGTAAATTGGCTAAAGAAAACTTGTATGATGAGCTTTATGAGACCTTCTTCAGTTTATTTCCATGGGAATTGTATGAGTGGTTAGAAGTGTATGTGTAGAATAGAGGAAGTACGATTAGATGAAATAGATCTAGAGTGAGAGTAGGTACTAGGTGTTGGATGAATTGGATGTACTCTTTGTAGATGCACGTAGTAGACAACTAGTGGGAAGGTGTCTTGAGGAATTACACTTTGGAATATGTGATCTATACGTATTCGTGCCTGAAGGAAGACGAGTTTGGGTTTCTTAGTGATCCTACGGATTGTACTTACGTGAAATTCCCCTTGTTATAAAAATATTGATGATTGAAATCAATTTTGAGAACTTTCCGATGGCTAGATAAACATTTTCCACACCTAAGGACAAGGGAAGGGTTGGAAAGGATGATGTTGAGTCGGATGGAAGTAGATAGGGAAAGATTGCACATATATAGTGATGCACGAGAAAGGGTGGTTGAAGAGGCATTGAGACAAAGAGGAGTATGGCTGAGCCAAAGGGTTAAGAACCACTGAGTAGAGCAAGGGGACACATGAATATGTCCCTTTGATATTGGGAAAGCATAGATGAAACCCCTTGAAATTTAGAGGAAGTAATTATAGTGAATATTTTGGAGCCATTGATGTGCATATGGAACACCCCAAAACCTTAGCCCTTGTGCATGGTACTCAAAATTTAGAAGTTCATATAAAGGATATTTATAATGATAGAGAATAAGAAGGTAATCAGGGATCCCCATATTGGGACAAAGATACAGGGCATATACGTCTTAGTATTAACCAAAGAGGTGCAATAGATAAAAATAGTGCATATGATAAAGAATTAACTAGTGCCATGCAAGTAGGATTTAATAGATGGTCATTAGAATTTTTCTAGGAGCAACAGTGTAGGCAAAACATCAAGAAATTTTGTTGGCACGCTAATATCTATAAATAACACTATATGTGTAATGTTTTCATAGAATTTTGAAGTGCAAACGAGTTCCACAACCGACATGCATACATGGATTTGAGTAGGAGGATCATGAGTTTTGTTCCTCCCCGAGTGGAGGAAATCTGGTGGCGGTTCAAGGTTAGGATTTAGTCCTCCCAAGTGGGAGAAATCTAGGAAAAGGAAATAACCCACCCCCACAACAACCTCCTTAGACTTTATATGAGATATCAATACACTTTTTTGAGTATATAGGATTATAAGATGTAGCTAAACATGTGGACATGCATGGGATATTATGAAGAGCCAAGGGAATCAATTATTCATATAGAAAGAATAGTCGGTTTATGACTACACTTTGCGTAGTTGCACACATCGATGATATAGGAAGTATGATCCAAATTAGATGACAATAGAAGATGATGCATTACGCGCCACATTTCTAGTTGAGTTTCACATACCCGAGTTTGAGAAACAAAACATCATCACACTTAAGGAAATAAACAAGGACTATTTGAAAGTCTTTGGGAATTTGATACGTAGTTTAAGACTCGTTGTTGAAGCTCTTGTATGATAACCATAAAATTCAACATCTTTAATGGTTTATGGGTAGACTATCGACCCCATTAAGAAGGGTGCTATCACATAAAATGTTTACATGCCCTCATGAGGCTCTGGAGGAAACAATGCATGCTAAAGTGGTTGGAAGCATGGATACTAGAGTTAGCCTATTTCTTGAAGCAAAATTATAGCTATGGCCTGATTTAATAAAAATAGAATTAAATCTAATTACAAAGTAACTACTATAATAAGTGATGTATAATTTCTAATATGTAGTAAGACACAAGAAAATGAGCATGTAAAGTATGAAACCCTAAGCAAAGGAGAGAGATAAGAAGATTTAATTAATATCCATGTAATCTAGAAATGATCTAGATAGGGTAAAGTGTAAAATATATTGTAAACTACATTGTAACTACTCACTATAAATTCTAGGATATAGGAATAAGGTCGAACACATGTACCTATGGTATGAAAAGGGTACCTAGGAACTGAAAACTGGATTTGGGAACTTGTGGACTGTGTAAATGATCAAGATCTAATGTTTGATGTGTCACAAGATCTTTATTTTTGTTCCCTATTGATGGCACGATAGTCACTCCTTTATCGCTGAAGGTACCCAAAACCTGCAAGAAAGAGATTCACTGCACATACCCACAAACCACATCGAATGTAAAAATGAAAATGTAGAATGGAAATTCAAACCGACCCCGGTGGTCACCCAATAGAGTGAACTTACAATTTGAGTGTTGCACTACATCTCAGACTCCATTTATTTATTGTGTGTGTGTGTATAAATTATTCTTTAGGATGCCCTTGTGTAAGTTACAAAAATTATAACAGGATGTATCTAGAATATAACAATGTAATAGTATGTGTGGATGAAATAAATAGACTTCCCTTTCCTATGTTTTGTATGTAAAGTATGAAACTCTTGTCCTTGAATGGATGATAGATGAATGCGTTTGGAGTGTGTTGGCGAGAAAATTTTTCATGTGAAAAACTTGTGGATTTCTTGCCAACACTCTAGGAATCTAAGTCCCTCTACTTAACCGGTGCAGCTATTATATGTGCATGCATGAGAAAGTGTGGATTTTTGTGGTGGTCTTTCAACTGGGGATCCAACAGGGGCACTCCACTGACCCTGTAGCAAAGCTAGCAATCTCTTGCTAGGGAAGTCTTCATCTGTAGAGCGGGAAAGGGGAGTGAGAAAAGAGGTAGGAGAACTAATGTTGTAGGTAGAAAATCAGATTCCTACACACACACTAGTTAGAAATTTTGACACACACATTTATCGGAAGAAACAACTCTACGAATAACAACAAGACAAAATAGAATTCACCAATCACCAAGTATCAAGAAATGCCTTAGTCAAAGAAAGATAGAAACTCCTTCTTCTTGTATTGATTGCTCAAATAAAATTTGTACATAATGTGGGAATGGAAGAAATTTGAGAGGGGAAGAGAGTAGAAGAAAATGGCTATCTCCTTTGCTTTCTCTAGGTACAATGCACTCTTGAGTCTACAAGATCAATTACCAACCCCTTGAAATGGGAATGGCTTTACAATTTATAGAATATAATATGACTCTTCATCTTCCTCATGACCTTTTGAATACCTTAATATGACTTAAGATTGTTCATATTCCACTTTAAATATTTAAGTCCCTTTTATAATAGCAAGGTGACTTAATTTACATTATGTTTCTAAAGTCAATTTTAAGTGACTTAAAGGTATATCAAAAAGTGTGAACCCCAATGAAGAATTAGAAAATTGAAAGTGAGAGAAATTTGGGGGGAAGAGGAGAGAGAAAGAGAGATAAGAAGAAGAGGATATGTCTCTGATGAAGTATGTTGATCCTCGTTGATGGAAATCTCCAAATGCAATGAAGTTCTGAATGTCCCATTGTGCCAAAACTGCCCTTTGAGTGTGACTTACTATTTTTAGTAAATGGTCATTTCCACTATTTTCTGCTCTGGATAATCATTCTAGCCTTTTGGAGATCTTCAATGCACACTACTCTTTCCATAGCCACTTTTGATGAAGACTTGCCAAAAATAACAAGCATGTATAGGAAAACTTACTATTTTTAGAAAGTTTGTTTCAGTGCTTGATTTGCAATGGAACATACTTTTTTGGACTCTTCTTGTCATTACGATCACACCCTCCAAATTTCACATAGTTTTTCCCACTAGAATGCCTGGAAATAAATTTTGAAATTTTGACTGCAGCAATGTGGCAGCGAGACTGTCATGGTGGCCATTAATGGAGCTCAAAATTTGTAGGTCTATTTTTTCTCCATTTGCAATGAAAAAAACTCCATTGCAATTGGTATTTCATTTTGAACTCATGTGCAAGTTTTTAGCTCGTTTCCATTGCCAAAATGATGGGAAATTCGACGAATGTGAGCCGGTGCACAAAGTGAGGGTTTTATTGGAGAAAATGATTCTGCAAACCATTTTACCTCTTGTTTGTTGGATATTTATCACCTTGAAAAATGAGGAATTCTACAAAATATGGCATCTCAATCTGACTTGTATCTTGCAAGATATGAGGATTTTTCGATCGGGTGACTTCACGGTTATTTGGCAAAAAATCTCCATTTTTCTCTTTGTTCTTCATCATTTCACTCCATTTTTATATGAGGCCTGAATATTTCTATGAATTCATGGTTTTAAGAGTTTATGTGGCCATGGAAGAGCTATTTTGGAGCAACAATGGTGGATCGGGTGTCTGGACAATCATGCACGGAGCCATGGCAAGGTATGAAGTTGTGAAGGAGAAATGAGAGGAAGAAAATGGCTAAGTGCTGGATTTAAACTTTAAAAACATGCACATGGAGGGGATGGGTGAAATTTTATGTCCCCAATGTGCCTGACCTCATGGATGTGAGGGACATCAATTTCCACGATGGTCAAGGTGATGTCATGTGTCCTCAATCCGACGGCAGGGGATTTGCTTGAAAAATGCACTTGGGAGTCGAAACTCGGTCACGTGGGTGTCCAGATGACTCCCCATAGGGTATGGGAAAAAATTTCCATGTTTTATGTCCCTACCTTAGGTACATAAGGGACATCATTTTCCACGGTGGTCCTAGAGGTGACACGTGGTGCCCGATCCAATGATAGGGAATGCATGCTCCAAATAAGCACCTCGGGGCTGAACTGTGGTTGCGTGAGTGTCCAGAAGAATCCCTATGGGGGATGGATGAATTTTTCAAGGTCTTATGTCCCCCACATTAGGTAAATAAGGTACATTAGTTTCCACGGTAGTCTTGGAGCTGACACGTGGCGCCCGATCCAACAGCAGGGAAGGCATGCTCCAAATAAGCACCAATTTGAACTATCAAGTATGGAGGTCATATGAGGGTCCTAGAGGTCAGATGAGGGCTGAGAATATTTTACAAGGGCTGATGTACCTGACCTTATGGATGTCGGGGCATGAAATCCCACTAGGCTCTTGGTGCTGACATGTGTCCTCTCGAAAAAATGACTAAGTCTGAACTCGCCTTTAAGATGGTAGCTTGGAATGAAGATAACTTGAGCTCTTGGTGGAATTTTTTGGTGAAATTTTATATGATCCTGATTTGAAATGTCATTTTTAATCTAATTATATGGGTCTTATTTCTTAATTTGATAATAATGTTCCCTAAAAATTGGATTTTTGATCCTGGGACTCCACTTGTGCTCGAGAAATACTTCCTTCCAATCATATGCGCCAAGGTGTTGTGAAAAATATTATTTCACCATCATGTAGGTATTTGAATCCTCTTTCTAAATATGTTTTTTTACTTCCAAATCCATCTGGAGCTCCCAAAATCTTCTTCTGAATCCCAGCAGTTGTTTTAGGCTTGTGTACCACCTAGGCTTGAGAACCTTGTTTTTCTCTCAAACTACTCCAAGTATTTCAAAACTTCCCAAATCCTTCCAAAATAATTTCCATGATGTTCTAATGTATTCAATTCATGTCCATGTTTAATTTGGCCCTTATTTTCCACTCCAGGGGGTTGAATCCAGTCCTAGGAAGGCCAGCGATAGCCCTTCCCAATACTGCCAGAAGATAACATCTTTTCAAAACTCCCTAAAATCACCTAAGGGGAATGAATAAAATTTACTAAATCACCTAGGGACAAATATGACATCAAATAGAGGGTGACCAAACTAATGGATTTGGCTTGGGGTTCCTAGGAATGATAAAACATGAAAATTTTGACATCTGGGTATAGTTGTCATGCTCAGAAATTTTCAATTTCCCTGTTGCACATTTTCACGACAATAGAGTTCTTTAGTGCCTTTGTAATTCAAGCTTAGGGTATGATAGTAATGCTTAGTGCTTGGTACTTCATTTTGAAAACAAAAATATGTATTTATATGATTTTCTTTTTTGAATTTTGTAATTGATAAGCTGTAAGGCCGACCCATAAGTGAAAAAGATTCCCAAAAGATAAAAGAGACCCAAAAAGAGCATGTAAGGTAAGAAAAAAGTTTGGGGTGCCTAGAAGGGACATGAGTACCTAGGTGTTATTTTCCTTTTTGGGTGTTGGTGTCTAAAGCCATAAAAGATAACTAAGTAAAATTATGAGTGGAATTTATGTTGTGGAAGACCAAAGAGAAAGAAAAATATAAAGAAAAAAGGCCAAAGATAAATCAACCACTAGTTTTCTTACTTAGGAATCATATAAATAATAGCGTGCTTTTAAGACCTAGAAATGCACCTAAGTATATGATTTTATGTCTACATTTTTCCTCACTTTATTTTGTTGAGTGAATACTTAATAACATAAAGTAGTTAGAATATGCGTACCTTATGATCATATAGAGAGTGTAACCGATAACATTCTAAGTGGACAAGTGAAGCGTGGAGTTATCGCAAAGTGAAGCATGGAGACTAAGAAAAAATGTGACCCTATGATCCAAAAATTCACGTCAAATTTTTAAGCGACTTGGATCCCTATAGGATTGTTAAATTTTTCCAATTAAATTAATCCATTTTAAGTAAATCAACTCAAAATAATGTAAGAATTAAAACACACTACACACGAAATGATTACGGAGTTCGTGATAACCTACGTCTCGGGTTCTTGTATAACAGTTCCACTAGTCAAAAATTTTAATTACAACATAGTTTCTTACAATAAAGCCTAATAGAACTTTTAACTTGCCTAAATAGCACTCTAGTCCTTCGAAGAACACCGATGATCGGTAAAAAAACATCCTCCACCTTCCCTGGCGCACTCGCAAGTTGTTTTGGCACTATTGGCCTATTAGATAGTTTCAATAACTCCCAATAACAATAATATGCCTATATAATATTATTCTTCACTATTGGCCTATTGGTCTTCACTCCCTCACAATACCTATTAAAATAATAGGATTTTATTACAAAAATTGCCTTTAATATTATAAGGCTTTGTAATTATCCACCGAATATCTTGAAGGCTTCCTTATACTCCTCGAGCTTGGAGATAATTTTCTTATGTTTCGTTTTTGTGGGAGTGTGTATGAGGGCCTTTATATAGGTCTTAGGTAGGTTGCATATGATGATCAAATGCCATATCTACCAACTTTTATCCCAACCAACTCATTGGCTAAGTTGGTTGGGCAGCTTCATCTTCTACGCTAAGGTCGCGAGTTTAATGCCCATTCTTATCCCTTTTTTGACGACTATTTTACAAAGCCATGGGATAAATCCCACATTTATTGTGTGGGTGACATGGTGATTATCTAAATGGGGCTTCTCTTCCTCTATATGGGTGGCTGCAGCCATGTCTTACCTCTTTTTTTTGCCACATAATAGGTGGTCAATGCATAGTGTTTGATCTTGGAACATGATGATTAAGTGGTCATTAGCCAACCCTTAATGTATATGAGTCCATCATCGATATATAGGTTAATATTTAATAATGTGAAATATTTATATTTCTATTATTAAATATGCTAACCTAGGTATGTACTTTAGGTTGAATATTTAATATCATGAAATGATTATATTTCTAATATTAAATATTATAAACCTAAGTGTATGTGTCAACCATTTTAGGTTGAAAAGGTGGGTCGGGATCAAATGTTTTTTATTTTATTTATTTAATTTGTATGTGTTTTTTCAACCAACCCAAAAGGGTATTTAAAATTATCCGGTCCCCTTCCTTTTTCCTCAATTTATTTTAGCACTACATTTGTGCAATTAAACTCTCAGTAAAAAATTTAGGGTTTTTCAATTTTAAATCCCTAATTTTGGGGGGGGAAGATGTAATATTGTATGATTCTTACTTTCATTTACATTTTGTAAATTATATGGAATTAATGTTTGTTTGGAGATTGATGTGTGCGAGAGATGAAAAGGGCTTCAAATATTTACTGCGTGAAAATCACATACGTAAAAGGAAATAATTTATTACTATGTTTGCAGAGTTAAATATTTTGGAAGGTAAATTCATACATGTGTTCTTTGGTCCCCTCGAAAGGATTCGATTTGAAAAATATAATTTATAGTTAATCTATATCTATATCTTATATAATTAGAAAACTATATTATTATTTCTAAATAAAATATATATAATATAGAATAAGGTTTATATAATAATTATATAAACATCATATTAAAATTGATATAGTTTTGAAAAAAACTATATATTAAAAGTCTTAAACCATATTAAAATTACATAGGATTGAGGAAGAGTCAACAAACCATATTTTAAGCCTAAGTTTAAATCATATTTAAACTTAACTTATAAATCTAGGTATATATAGTTTTTTAAAAAAAAAAAAACCTAAGTTTGAATCATATTTTATATATATGGTTAGTTTAAACCGCTTAAAATATAAATTTTATTAGATTTGGTTTATATATGTTTTTAAAAAAACCTAAGTGCTTATTTTTTTAGTAAGAGGGCCTGTGTTTATTGTTTGGCCATGAAGGGATTACTTTTAAATCTTAATACTTATTAAATAAAACCTAACATGTGTCCCTAACCATTTATATTATCCATGTAAGGGGACGGCCTCATTCATTTATATCTTATAGTTTATAAAAACTATATAAATAAACCTATTTAAAGGTTTTCTTTTATATAAGAGTGGGAGTGGAGAATAAAATGAGATAATATCTCAAGTATAAATGTGAAATTCTTGGGTATAAATGGAGAATTAAAAAAATTAGTTTATTGGTGGCCCATGTGAAGTGTGGTAAATATTTATTAAAATATTGGTAGTTATAGCCACATAAAAGTTTTAAAGTTTTTTTATTTGCAGGAAATATATAAAATATTTTACAAAATTTCCATAGTTTTAAAGTGTATATATTTTTACATTATAAATTATAATAGGTTATTATAATGTATTAAAATATAACCTCCCTAATATTATACAAAAGAAGAAATTTTAGAATTTCATATTTTAGAAATACACATCAAGTTTTAGCTTCATTAAATTTGATAGTCAAATGACCGTCACGGTAGACCAAACATAAGACAGTATGATGGTCATTTAGACGTCAAATTTAAGCTCGTAGGTTCTAGGAAACTTTCATTGTGTTAAAATTGACGGTCAAATGACCATCATGATAGACCAAAAGTAAGCCCTTATATGCAGTCATTTAGATGTCAAATTTAAGATAACCGGATCTTTGTCTATATTTATTTTTTCAAAAATTTGATGTTGTTATTCATTCTTATGGATCTCTTCTTCACTTCTATATGGTCAGAAATATTTTTATATAAATATGGGGTATAATGCAGAGCCCTTTATATTTCGAGTTATTATTTTGATCATAGGAGGTTAATTGGTATGCATTATAATGACATAATTAGTTATGATCAAATAGTTTCTTTATATCTATAAAATTTAAATCTGATTCTATTAAAAGTGTTGTCTTCTTCTCTTGAAGTTACTTCATTACATGCTTCTAAATGATGGTTTTGATTATGATTTAATAAATGGTCATGATGATTTTTGATGCTTATAGATGTTTGTGAAACTCTTATCTTCCTAGATAATAAATTAAATTAGGCTCAATCTATGTTAGAAATTTCAAATCCTATTAAATTAACCTTGGGAAATGACAGAAGCCATCATATGTACCATGTATTAATTACCTCGTATGAACCTGACGATACACGAAGTATTATAGGGTCTAGGTAGATATACAAAGTAAAATATAATGTCGATGGTAGTATTAACAAAAATATAGACCTATTACTAGAGGTTTCACTTAGAAACCTGGTATTGATTATGTTGAGACATTTACCCCATAAGCTAAAATGAGTACTATAAAGGCTTTATTTGCAATTTCCACTCAATTTGGGTGGGAAATCTACTAAATGGATTAAAAAAACACTTTTTTGAATTGTGATTTAAAAGAAGAACTTTACATGTTTCAACCTAAAATATTTGAAGAAACTAGTAAAGAAAACTATGTTTGTGAGTTGAGAAATCCTTGTATGGTTTAAAACAAGCTCTTAAAGCTTGGTATACGAAATTTTTCCTTCTTTAAACTGTTAGGTTTTGTTAATTGTTCTTCTAACAATGATATATTCATTAAGCAATAAGGCTCACATATTATCATATTATATATATATATATATATATATATATATATATATATATGTATGTATATATATATGTTGATGATTTTCTTATGTCTAGTGACAATTCTAATTTAATTCATAGGATTAAAGATAAATTGAAGCAGTACTTTGAAATGAATGAGTTAGGTCTCTCACATCATGTTATTTGTATGAATGTATTTCATTCTATTGTTATTTTTAAAACACAATATGTAACTATTTTATTGAAAAAGTTTCTTATGATTGATTATAAACCATTTTCTACTTCAATGGAAGTTGGAATAAATATTGATCCTAAATCTACATATGAAAAAGGTTGATCCTATTTTATATGCATTGTTAGTTGATAGTTTGATTTATCTAACTATAAATAGATAAGATATTTCCTATACGGTAGGAATTAATTTAAGTTTTATGTATGAACCTTTTTTAGAGATCATTGGAATCTTGCAAAAAAAAAAAAAATAGACATTAAAAGAATAATCAATTATGGGTTGCATTATACTAAGAATAAAATTCTATCTTATATGGATTTTGTGATTCTAACCATATTGATGTTGTGTTATAAAATTATTGGATATGTGTTCAAGTTTTTTGGTGTAGGAACCATTACTTGGAACAACAAATGTAATCAACAGTCTCAATTTCTTCTACTAAAGTAGAGAAGTACAATGGAAGAAGTAAAGAAGCTATGTAGTTATAGCATTTATTGGTAGAGATACTCATGGAAGCTAAAGGAAGTATTCCTTTTCTATGTGGTGGTCAGAGTTGTATTACTCTTGATTAATAATCTAGTTTAACATCAAAGGATGAAGCTCATTGAGATACATATATGCTTCACCTGTGAGAAGGTGCTAAGTGATGACATAAATCTTAAGTTCATGTTGACTGAAGAGCAGGTTGTTGACATCTTCACAAAGTCCCTAAGTGTTGCAAAGTTTTGTCACTTTCATGAAAAACTTGGATTTTCATAGTTTCCATTGAGGGGGAGTGTGCATGGAAATTTCACCTCATAATGAAACTTGGTTTTTGTAAAAAGACCTTCGGGAAAGTGTAAAAAGACCTTTAGGTATGTATACCTCCTTAGCTTCTTTTTAGAAAGAAGTGTAGAAAGATCTTAAAGGTGGTCTTCAGTAAACTCTTTAGTGCTATTGAGTTTACTGGTAAACATCCAGTACAAGTATATTGTTAAGGAGGTCCTTGGTTGTAAAAGACTCATATATGCTTAGGTTCAATAACCTTTTACGAGAACATGTGAGAACATGTAAAAATCACAAATCATACTTAGCCACTAATCATGGGATGATCTTTGGGATTCCAAATCCTTTTGTACCAAAAGGTAAATTAAGTATGATGAAGGTGTTATAATTCTTTCAACCGATATGCTAGCCTATAACCTTTATGGTTTAAGGATTGTAAATCTTGTAGTATACCATGGGCAGGTAATCTATTGGCATATGTTATCCCACTTAACATTAAGGGGAGTGTTGGAACATAATGATTAAGTGGTCTGGCTAACCCTTAATGTATATGGGTCCATCACTAATATATAGGTTAATATTTAATAATTTAAAATATTTCTATTTCTATTATTAAATATGCTAACCTAGGTATATACTTTAGGTTAAATATTTAATATCATGAAATGATTATATTTCTAATATTAAATATTATAAACCTAAGTGTATGTGTCAACCATTTTAGGTTAAAAAGTGGGTCAGAGACATACCCGATCACCTTATATAAAAAGGACTTTAGGTCCCCATTTGACATATTCGAGAAATATATCAAATGTATGCAAATCAAGTGATTTGGTTTTACCCTTAGTAAATAGGGTTTCAAAGGAGGAGGTGATCTTACTAGATGTAAAATAAGTTCTCTGAAGTAAAATGTTATTTTGAAAGTGGTTTTTACTCTATTGGGGTTTTCTACTATAAATAATGTGTCACCTATGTTATTTATTTCTGTAAGTATTTCTTTATTTACTTATGTTATGATGTAATATTTATTTAAATATTTATTGTAACATTATGTAATATGTAAGTTGATTAAATCCGTATTTATTAAAATCCTAAAATTCTAACATTTGAATTACCCAAAGTTTGGGCCGAGTCATTGAGGTTGACTCACTTGTTATTCACTATAGCTTTGAGTGTAGGTTTCCTTCTATGTTGAGCCATGTATAGGATGAGATATATCCAAACTATCCCAAGATATATTAAATCTCTTTAAATATTAACCCATTGAGTATATTGAAGACTAACTCTGACTTCTTGTGTTTATTTCCATATAGGTAGCTATGTCTTTGGTAATATTCAAACTGTCCCCCATATAATTCTTAGCCAAAAATGTGGGTAGTGGATATGTCAGGATATAAATGATGAGCTCGAGAAAAATATGGAAAACCATTGGCCAAATAGCTAAGGCCCATCCATTATGGAAGCAATGTGATTAACTTGGTGGGGAGTTAATCACCCCATCGAGCTAA
This sequence comes from Taxus wallichiana var. yunnanensis, assembly GCA_018340775.1. Lineage (NCBI taxonomy): Eukaryota > Viridiplantae > Streptophyta > Pinopsida > Cupressales > Taxaceae > Taxus > Taxus wallichiana. The sequence goes on along the minus strand of CM031240.1, from coordinate 53,328,172 downwards.
CAAAATAGCTTATTGAGATCAAATCAATTCTACAATGCAAATGAATAATAGTAAGGTTTAGTCCACTTTTCACTCCTCAATGACATATTGTGTGAATTCAAACTCGTGGTGGCAAGCCACATGGTGGCTTGAGGACCCACCACATCGGTGATAACCAAATAGTCCTCACAGGCGTGGTCCCCCTCTGATACAAAAGCAGATCCCACCGGCCACGAGACTCCATAGTTGGCCTTTTTGCAATGATCATTGAAGGCGAAGGATTAAAACATCAACCCATTTGCATGATCTCTTTGTCACTTTTTCATGACTTTCCAATTGACCCTATCCCATCTAGGGTTGACTTCAACTTTGAATAGCCACCATTTGCACATACAGACTTCATTTTTGACGTTCAAATAGTTTAAAATCTCTTGGAGTGATCTTCCATAATCGTAATTATCCTAGAAGATTTAGGGAACAATGTGTCATCCATATTGACCTCCAGATAACACCTCCCAAATGGGAAAGGATTTTTTCCCCAAAAATCTCATATCTCTGCTCATGGATCATGAACCCTATCACTGAAGAGATCTCTGCAGGTGATCATCGTAGTATCGAACTACTAATTCTTCAATACAAACACTTGGTTCAATCACTAATACATGCGTTATGGTACCACCATGCTTCTTCCTTTGTATTTATTTCCACATCTTCCTTCTAGGGGTCTTATACTTTGACAATCCATGATCGCCATATCTTCCTACTAAGGTCTTACTCTAAAAAAAAAAAAGGAATATACTACTATATCTTTCCTCTAGGGTCTTACACTTTAGAAACATATAGTCTACATGGAAGTAGATATTTCCACATCCGACCTCCGGGGTCTTACAATTTGACAACACCCATAAACATATCTGCTACATCTTCACTTCTAGAGGTCTTACACTTTAGCAATACTTAAACATCACCACATATGCCCTCTAGGGTCTTACACTTCAAAAGATGTCACATCTATGATGATCAACTACCATTATGCTACACTGTCATAATGCTATACACATAATTAAGTTCCGAGATGACACCGGTGAGTTTAACTATCTCGCACAAAGGCTCAAAACCTCTAACCTTATAAATATGAGTTAAATCTTGTATCCAAGTTGTAATGAGGGACTCAAAATTTGATTATGAGATATAATGGAGTAATCCAAATATAAATTCAAGAAAAATATTGAGTATGATGAACCTATCCCACCAATCTAGACTCTAATTTCCCAATTTCAAAGCAATAAAAATATGTGAATATTTCCCCACAAAATGCTCTAAATAATTCTGCATGCTTTCAATAATTACAACTATGTAAATGTAAATCTATCCAACTCACATGAGTTTACATTTTCCATATTAAAATAGAATGGAATCATATGTGGTTCAATTGCAGATAGATCAAAGGTTGATTCACTTTTAACTGGTGGTTTAAAAACTTCTTTTACCTTATATACCAACTTTTTCTTACCATGCATTAGATGGCTTGTTGGATGAAGTTTCCAACAATTATCAACCATGTTTCCACTCATACGAAAATGAGTGCAATAATTCCTCTTTTTCTCCTTCTTCGAGGTGAGGAATTATTCTTACCATTTCTCACCTAAAAGCTACGAGATTGATTTTTCAACTCATCTAGAAAATTATTCAAAAAGGTTTTCCTCTTCCAAAAAAAGGCTATAGAATGATTAGTAACTCCACAAAACATGCATGGAAAAGCATTCATCATCTTCTATATATCAAACCCATATTGTTTTAGAAGAAAGAGTGGATCCTTAGAATGTTTAGCTTGTTTCCTAGAATTATGATTATGATAAGAAATAGGAGGTGGAATTTCGTTACTTCTTCACCGACATTTATTACCATTCCCATTTTGTTGTGCTAGTGGGGTATAAAATTTTCTATCAGAAGCTCATCTTCCTCCAACATTATTGGATGTTTCTCTAATTTCCTTTCCCATACTAGAATAACCCAAACCTATATAAAAAGATGATCCACGACTGTATCGGGTTATAAATACCTTGGTTGTTCTTACCAAGGTCAATTCCATTAAAACCCATTTTACCTAATAATTTAGATCCAATTCCTCTAGTGTATCTTTCAAAACAACCAAAATCAATTTACCTGAATCTAAATTCAAATGGGATGAGGAATCGATGGTGACATACTTACAGAGCATTCATCATTCATTGTTTCTACATCTATAGTTAAGGGTATCTCCTTTTTCTTCTCACCATTCTGCAATCTTGCAAAGAGCTCATCCTTGGCTTGCATTTCTGATTTCAATCGAGTATTCCTCTCTTCTAAGGAGTAATACATGGATCTCAGGAGAGATTTCTCTTCCTATATTTGGTGATTATATTCTTCAATTTCCTTGAACTTATCCTATTTCGATAGTCTTCCCATAGTGCACTGTACTTTTTAATCACATTGAACTACCTGTACCAACTTGAAGAAATTGCATTGTTAAATCGATTCAACTAAAAGTAAATATCGAGTTAAAACTATACCAACTTGATCTCGAAAATTTAGGTTAAATTTTTAACCAACTTCAGACCCTATAGACTTGTTAATTGTTTTTATTAAATTACTCCATTTTAAGTAAATCAACTCAAAATAATGCAATAATGAAAAACACACTACACACGAAATGATTATGAAGTTCGGCAATTTACTACATCTCTAGGTTCTTGTAGAACCATTCCACTAGTCAAAACTTGTAAGTACACTATAATTTCTTACAATAAAACCTAATGGGCCTTTTAATTTTTCCTAAATAGAACTCAATTCCTTCAAATAACATCAATGATCATTTGGAAAACATCCTTCACCTTCCTATCACACCTACAAGTCATGTGTGGCACTATTGGCCTATTGGGTAGTTTGAATAACTCCCAATAACAATAATATGCCTATATAATATAGGTCTTCACTCCCTCACAATACCTATTAAAATAATAGGATTTATTACAAAAATTGCCTTTAATATTATAAGGCTTTATAATTCTCCACCGAATAGCTTGAAGGCTTCCTTATACTCCTTGAGCTTGGAGCTAATTTGCTTATGCTTCGTTGTTTTGGGAGTGTGTATGAGGGCCTTTATATAGGCCTTAGGCGGGCCGCATATGGTGCTCAAATTCCAAATCCACCAAATCTTATCCCAACCAAATCCTTTGGCTAAGTTGGTGTGGCGGCTCCATCTTCTACGCCAAGGTTGTGAGTTCGATGTCCATTCTTATTCCTTTACCGATGACCATTTTCTAAAGCCGTGGGATAAATCCCACATTTACCGTGTGGGTGATGTGGTGATTATCTAAATGGGGCTTCTTTTCCCTCTATATGCATGGCTGCAGCCACCTCTTGCCTCTTTTTGTTTACCACATAACGGGTGGTCGATGCATAGTGTTTGAATTTCCCAAAGTTTGGGTTGAGTTATTGAGGTTGACTCACTTGTTTGTTGTGGCTTTGACTACGAGGTTTCCTTCTATGTTGAGCCACGTATGGGATGAGATATATCCAAACTACCCCGAGATATATTAAATATTTCCAAATATTAACCTTTTGATTATAGTGTAGACCACACGACTTGTGTTGATTGCCACGTAGGTGGTTGTGCATTCGAAAATATTCAAGTCACCCCCATATAATTCATAGCCCAAAATGTGGGCAATGGATATGTTAGGATATAAGTGATAAGCCCAAGAAAAATATGGAAAACCATCATCCAAATAGCCAAGGCTCATCTATTATGGAATTAATGTGATCAACTCGATGGGGAGTTGATAACCCCACCGAGATAACAAAATAGCTAATCGAGCTCAAATCAATCTTGCAATGCAAATACAAACTTGCAAGGTTTATTCCACTTGTCACTCCTCGATAGGAATATTGGGTGAATTTGAACTCATGGTGGTAAGACACGTGGTGGCTTGAGGACCCACCATGTCGGTGATAACCAAATAGTCCTCAAGATGGCGGAGGTCCCCCTCCGATGCAAAATCAGATCCCATCGGCCTATGGACTCGTAGTCGACCTTTTATAATTGTCCAAAGATCGAAGGATTAAAACATCACCCCATTCACACGATCTCTTTTCCTCTTTTGCGTGACTTGCTAGTTGACCTAGTCCCATCTAGGGTTGACTTCAACTTTGACTAGTCACCATTTGTACATACGAACTCCATTTTCAAAGTTTAGATAGTCACAGAAATCTCTTAGAGTGATATCCCGTACTATAACAATCTTGGGAGATTTAGGGAACAATTTATCCTCCTTATTGAACTCGGATCACCTGTGGGTGAAGCTGTATGCATATCTTATACTGTTGTTGTGCTTGTATTTGCTGATGTAGGATACTTCTTATTGCATAGTAAGGAAAAACCTACAAAAAAAGAGAAAAAGAGTAGTCAAAGTCATGTATATAAGAAATATGATTAAAGTATGCATAAGTATGTAAAAAGTAGTGATAAAAGAAAGTGTGCACATGATGTATGTGAGTGTAAAGGATATAAATATGTCTTGAAATGCTATGGAGAGTGAGTTTTTTTGGTGATATCATGCCAAGAATGAATTTTTTAGGGTGATCTAATGCCAAGGGGGTTTTTGGGTGATCTCACCCCAAGTGCGAGTTTTTGGAGTGATATCACAACAAGAGTGAGTTTTGGGGAGAGAGGTTTAGTTTACTCTTCTTCCATGACTCTACCCTCATAAGCACCACTACATATGGTGCGTCCCGATTTATTTCTAATTGTCTCAAATTAGTTTTGATTGAATTGGTTGTTTCAATTGAAGGAGATAAAATGTATTTTGTAATTGGAGGCTAGTTCGATATTGTAGAACTACTCTGAAGACTTATGTGAATTGTGCTAATATGAGAAAATAATTATATGTGCCTCAGGACATTAACACCCAATGGAGGAAAACAAGCACCTAAGCATTAGTGTCCGATGCGATCTTTGAGCACCGATTTTGCTCTTTTTTTTGGACCCTTGAGTCGGGTTATGGGCCATTTTGTTTGTGTTCATGTGTTGATTATGTTACGAATTGATATGTGTTTTAGCTCGAGCTATTGTAGGGATGATTTATTCACCCAATGTATTCCCCCTTCATTTGAGTTGCATTCGATGATAATAGGATAATGTGGCCTAAAGAAGAGGATTTGATGTTGATATGAAGTGGATACTTGTAGCGGAATGTGAATGGAATAAACTAAGGCACATGCAAAAATGTAGGCTAGAAATATGTATTAGTAGTAAAAGTAGCTATCATGCAGAAGAAGACAATGTAACAATCAAGTGTGCAAAATATATGGACCATGGAAAGTGGGTTTCAAACATGGGACATTACTCATAATGTCACAAGACAATCAAGGTCGAAGCAGCCAAAAGCATACAATGATCATACAAGACATAGGGCATAGCCCACAAACAATAACATACAATAGCAAACAAGATCAAGAAAAATGTATCAGATAACCATGGTTATATATAGTCCTACAAGGAAAATTCTACACATGAAGAACCCGTTAGCATATTAGAAAGATAAATAGTATGTCATAAGCACATATAAATCAACAAAAATAAAGTTCTAGTAAGAAGTAGTAAATGATGAATTGATAGAACTATAATGTGTGAGAATAGTAAAGGTACATTCCCCGGGAACCTCGGTGGGGCTAGTAAAAGGTATTGTGCCAAGAATCATGCATCGTTTAAGAAGGTATAAGAGATATGCATTCACGTAAAAGATGACCAAGTGAACACACATGAATATATAGAAAGCTAATTACATACTAAGATTTCATCTAGCATGGAAAAAAAAAGTGTCACATGTAAATAGAATAATCTTAGCAAGAGTAGATGCAACCAAGATATGCAAATGAGATGTATGAGTGTGATGAAAGGATATGTGATGTGTGAAGATGGTAGGAGAAACATGCCCCCTAGAGGATGTGAGATGAGGTTAATTTATAAAATCCCCCTCAACAGATAAGAATGAACCATAAAACAAGAGTGCATCATCAAGATTGTGTGAATAAATCTAGAAAGATGTATCATGAGGCATAAAGAGTGAAGTGTGTAGGTGATATGAGGTTCATTTTAGAATTAGAACCTCAATAGTCAAGTATGTACCATGAAATTAGAGTGCATCATAAGTTAATGGATATTTTTATTCATAATATTGTTTGAGATGCATCACATTGAGTGGGTTTTAAGTGGCTTACAAAGAGAGTGGCAAGATGATATAAACCACCCCAAAAAAATTTTAGTGATGACATAGGGACGAGATAATTAGGTTTTAATTATCTTATAGATGAGCCTCAAATTTTTTGTTCTTTTGATTCTCTTTTAATACAAGATCACCAATATTGAATTTGTGAAGGAGGATTTTTCTATTGTAAGTTTGTGAAATGTGTGCTTTATATACATGGAGATTTTCTAGGGATTTGACATGGCACGAATCAAGTATTTCAAGTTCATGCATTCGGTTTCATGATATTCATTTTCTTTGATAATTTCTTTAAGTGATAGCTGCAATGAGGGTATTTCTATCTCTAAGGGGATGACCGCCTCAATGCCGTAAACTAGCAAAAAGGGTGTAGCATTAGTGGGGGTGTGAAAAATAGTGTTGTAAGCCCAAAGAGCATATAGAATTTTATTATTCCAATCATCACCACTACTATCAATAATATTTTGTAAATGGTTTTATTAGTGGCCTCTGCTTGGCCATTTCCTTGTGGATAATAAGGAGTGGAAAAGGTTTGCTTGATCTTGAATTTGGCATAGATCCTTTTAACATCCTTATTCTTAAAAGGAGAGCCATTATCGGTGATGATGGTGGAGGGAATTCCAAAATGCATGATAATGTGAGTAGTGATAAAATGACAAATATCAAGACCAGTGGTGGTTTGTAGAGGTGTGGCTTCGACCCATTTAGTAAAATACTCCATAGTAGTAATAATGAACTTATGACCATCAGCCAATTTGGGATTAATCTTTCCAATAAGATCAAAACCCCATAAGGAAAAGGGCCATGATGGGGAAATGGGCTGAAGGTCATATGTAGGTGCATGATGGAGATTGCTATGTTTTTGACATTTATCAAAAATTTTGGCACATTTTAAACAATATAGTTTCATGGTGGGCCAATAGTATCCTTGGCATAGGAGCTTGTGAGACATCGCTTTTCTAGAGAAGTGGCCACTCCATAGACTATTTTGAACTTAAGATACAACTATGGGGATGTCGTCTAGTCCTAAACATTGTAAAAAAATGGCCATAAAATTATATTTTAAATAATTAAGTGCCAATAATTACGTATCACGTGGCATCTCTTCATAGATAACAAGCTTCATGAGGTTGAATATTGTCATGAATGGTTTATGGATATAGAAAATTATATATTTGAGTGAACCATTCGGGAAGATTATTACTTGTATGTGACATCACGGGCTTCCAAAGCTGGACTATTTGTAGAGGGCTATTATAAGATGATAGATAATAAAGGTGGCTTGTTCATCAGTGATGTCTTGAGGGATGAGTGATACCACACTAGCCATAAAATCTACATTACGATTATATTTTCAAGGGATGGAAGTGAGAGAGTAGGACTTGAGTATAGCCAATAGTTATTTGACAAGGTTATTATATGGGACAAGACAATCTTATTTGGTTTTATACTTGTCATTAACTTGATTAATAATGAGCTGAGAGTCACCATGGAATTGGATATTTCAAATAAAAAGTTTATGGGTGATAATGAGGATGAGAATGAGTGTTTCATACTCAACAATATTGTTAGTACATGAGAACACTAAGTGATACATAAAGGGGAGATGATCACCATGTGGGGTGATAAACACAATCCTAGCCCCGACGCTTGAGAGGAAACAAGACCCATTAAAATACATAGTCCATGTGTCAGTTTCAATGGTGTAAGCAATAAAATCATCTTGGAAAGTATCACAAATAGGTGACGCATTAGAAAGAGGGGCGTTGACGTGTTGATCAAAGATGAATTGGTCTTTGATGGATTTTTGTGGGATGAATTTGAAATCAAAATCTATGAGAAACATGACCCATTATGAAATGTGTCTCAAGAGATGAGTGTGAGATAAAAGGTATTGTAGATGATCTACTTTGGTAATTATGTGAACCTCGTCATTAAGGAGGTAGTGTCACAACTTTTCCACAATAAAGATGAGGCAAAGACATAATTTTTTCAATGTAGTTGTGATTGCATTCATAGGAAAGTAAATTGAAAATAATATAATATACAACCCTTTCACATTGGGAATAATCATGTTGAGCTAGAAGGGATCATAACACATGGAATGTTGTCGAAATGTACAGTAGGAAGGGATGAGCAGTAGTGGGATGCACTAGAACAAGATGATTTAATAGATTCAAATACACATTGGCAATGGTCATCCCAAATGAACTTAGTGTTCTTTTTCATTAGAAGCGTGAATGGTTGAGCTTTTCTAGTGAGATGTGCAATGTGTAGACACCTATAGTTTGATCGAAGAACTATTATTCCTAGTATTGCACTATCTCATTCTTTACAATTTGATGACACACCATTAGTTAGACCTATCTAACTCCCCTCTTACAACACTCTTTTGGTCGTATTCCTCTTGTAAGCCAATTAAGTAGGCTATTATAGCCTCCTATTGAGTAAACCCATTTCTTATACTCTTCTAACCTACTTCTACTAGCTTCCTAACCTATTAATTTATTTCATTGGATTGATTAGACCTCTCAAAACCCTCTTGAAACTCTAATTCCTCTTTAAACATGATTAACTAGCCTAACCTAGTTTAACTAGTCCTAATCATGTTTTGACCTTTTCTAATCCAAAAGGTGACTCTTTTACTATCCTTTCCCACATTCATCCAAACCTTTCCATATTTGGAAACAAAAACTAATAAATAGGACTAGACTCCCATCTCATTTCCTAAGAACAATTCCCCTCTCTAGGCTAAACTATAGTATTATTGTTAGGATTAGAGTTATTCTTCATTTGTTATATTGAGCTAATACTAATTTTGCTTTGTTATTGCACTACACTCATAAATTTGAGTAAATGGAAGGAACCATGTGGCTATTTAGCCATTAATGGAGAGCTTCCATTCTCACAATCACAAACTGATTGCTTAGAATCTAACTAGGTTCATTTGTAAATATTTCAAGAGTAGAGGATAACTAGATATGTTAGATTTACTTGTTTCTTTCAAGATTAATGCATGAAAAAGTAATGAATCCTTTTTTACCTCTTGTCTAATGGTCCATTGAATTTTTTTTAAAGCTTTAGGGATTCTTGAGTGTTTCTTACCCCATTTCATAGCTTTTACAAATTGTTTCCTTGTTCACATTCGGAACACCCGGTGGGAGTTACTCCATAGTCCTTTTCAAGTCTTTTCTAGGCTTTACATGTCTATTTCTAACCACTTTTTACTTTCTATGGTTTTAAATATTATATTTTAACTAATTTCACATTTAAAAGGGTGATTTTTCTTCCTTTTTACTAAAGCATTTAATGGGTCTAAGCTATAATTAGGCTTTCATTGTTAAAAACTAACCTGTTTGATCCTTTAAATTTTTCATTTCCGTGAATTTTGAGGTTTTTTAGTGAAGTACGTGTAGGTGTCTTGAGAGACACATTTACATTGAAACATGCATGTATCATTGAAGTTTGTTGCCGCATATCCTTTGAGACTTTACTTTGAGTTATCATACTTTTTGCAAAGGGATGCATGTCCATCTAGTTCCACACGTGTTCATCAAACCATGAGTGTACTCATTTATATGGATGAGTAGGTGTCTATTGAAGACTATTTTGACCTTACATTTTACCTTGGCCGCATATTTGTTCTCTCGGGGCATGTAACCATCCAAACCCTAGTGTATGTCTTGTTGGATACATAGGTGTTAAACCCCACAATTACATTCTTTTTGAATGTGTACTTATCGGTTAGGGTGCATATCCATTAGTTGGGGCATGTATACATTGGACTGGACACATAGGCTTATGTGTGAAAAGATGAAAAATTTAGCAATATGTAAGATTAAAGTTTCTAGTTTTTACTAAATTGTTTGCGGAGGTTCTTGTGATTATTTGCAGCGTTCTTTAGCCTTGTTTTGATTTACTTAGTTAAGTGTTTTGTTTCTTGATTGATTAAGGTCTTTGAAGTGCGTATTCTCTTCCCTCACGCCTTATAGGAGATCTTGGGAACCAAAAATACTTCCAAAACCTTCTTTTTCTTTCAAAACACTTGATTTATGTTCATAATGGATTAATCTTTAAAAGTTGGTTAAAATGAAGTCATTTTTGCAAGTTATTTCAAGTATTTTTCCATTACATATTTATAGTTGATTTTTTTGTGTTGTGCATGCTCTTCCCTCACGCATTTTTGGTGACCTTGGGAATAAAAAACAACACGTAAACTCTCTTTTGATATTCTTGATCTTTTTGGAAAATTATTAACCTTTCATGTGTAGGACCAAATTCGTTTTTCAAAGAAAGGAGTTTCGAAACACAAAACCCACTAATACATGTTTTCATATAGATTGCCAAATAGTGTAAAAATTAAAACCACATTAAGTTAAAAAATATTAAAAAACACACCATAAACATCTCATTGTATTGCAGGTTTTGGAAAAGGGTATGTCCATATCCACTCAACTAGAACATAACCCCTTTGGCATAACGCCTTAAGCTACAAAAATAGGGGTGGTTCTAAGAACCCTAAAGTAATCCACTTTGTTGTGTAACCTCATGGATGAAATAGTAAGTGCTCCACTTACCCAATTGACTAGTCATACATTGTGAGTTTAGAGTCAAATTTATCGTATAACAACCCTGTGATGATACAACTAAATCACTAGTTGCTCATTATGTCGAGAAGGGCATAGAGTAAAGCCAAGATAAACCAAGATTATTCATTGTGACTTTCTTAGAAAATCCAGTTGTACTAGACAAACTATTGACACCTAGTTGAGTGATCAATTTAGGAAATCCATTTCATCAAGGAGCCCACTTTACTAGTCCATTATCGCGTCTTGTCAAACCACCACGAAGTGATAACTTTCTTGGTTTCAAAACCTTGTTTTTCGAACAAGGCAATGAATCCATTCAATTTAGATCTAAGTGTCTCTCATCATAGAATTACATGACTTATCACTTCACTTGGTTTATTTCTCACCTTCAGACGATGCGAAACTCTGCCCAAGTGATACTTAGTTTATTTTCACATTTTTAGATCTATACCTTTGTGTTCTTATTGCCCATTTGGGACAAGAGAAGGCATCATTCGAGAATGTTGTCATAGATAGTGTTCACCACTTTTTTTTTTTTGTTTACGCTCATCCATGTTTTTGCTGAGTTATTAAACTTCTAAAGTAGGTGGATGAATCCTTATATCTTTGATAATGTCCTTATATCTTTGATAGCCATGTGATCTTCATTTCTAGATCATCTTCATAGCTAGGATTTAATTTCATCATCGTTTGCCCTTTGAGTTGTTACTATGCCCACATTTTAGCCATACAATTGTCACACTTACATCTTGTTTTCATTTCTTGAGAACTTGATATAAGTTTCCCTATTGTATCGTTAGGCTGCCCGCATGATTGAAAACTTCTTTCTATACTTGTACTTATTTTCAATCCCAAAAATGTCTAAGGCCTTTTGAGAGTGTTAATACTGCATTGTTCATATCACGATAACATCATATTGATACTAACACCCCTGCTCATTCCGAGCTTAGTCAAATGTGTTGGGGTTGTGTTGTTACGTTATTTGCATTTACAAACTTCCATGATCAAAGACTTATATTTTGTCGAATTTGAACTTGTCATAGTATATCTTGTGATCAACAAATACCTAATTAATGACCTTAGTTAATAAATCACCCTTCTACCTAGACTAATTAATTATTATTAATTAATTAGCTTTCCCTTCCATTTAACCAATAAATCAATATTTAATTGATTTAATCCCCTTATAATAGCCTAAATCGCACTAATATTCTTCTAATTATCTTACATATAAGCTTACATCTACCTATTAATTAATCACCTTTGATTAATTAAAATACCCCAACTCCCATGACTTGCTAAACATGTATTAAACCCTTCTAAAGTAAGGTTACCTTTAATAAAGCAACCTTATCCATTCCTAATCATGTTTTACCTTTATCCCACATTCATGAGAATGTGTTGAATCATTTATCCTTTGGGCTATATAAAGAGCCCTCCACCTACCTTTTTACTTACACCTAAACTCCTTAGAGAGCAAATGCAAAGCATATAGCAAAGAGACTAAGAGCTTGCACCTTGCCCTTTTGAGAGTTCATCATCTTGAAGAGTTAAGCCTCTTTCTTAAAGTGCTTGGGTCATATGGGAGGTGTCAAAAGGGTCTTGTAGCCCAACTTTGATTAGCCCCCATTCCTAGGTTCTTGGAACATTAAGGACAACTATTTTGATAGCCATGGAGCTTACTTAGGTCCATTCATTTATTTTTGTTAGAGAATAGAGGAGTTTAGATATTTAGCATTGTTAGTTTCAAAGTTTGTATTTATGAATGCTAGCATCTAACCCTTGTTTAATTCTTATCATGATGGTGTTTATGCTTTGTTTTAGCTAAATTGTAGAACTATTTTAGGTGGTAGTTCTTGCTTCATTTGATTTAGCATTAAGAAAAGTATACATGCACACATTTGGCATGCCGGTGGGACTTACTCCATTGTCCTTTGCACTTAATTTCAAGTTTTTGTAGTTAAGTTTTATTTTTGGTTACTAACCCTCTTTTACACATGTTGATCTAACTTTTTTTAACTTGTTTTGTTGAGTTTGCATGTGTTGGGTATTCCTTGTAGGTATGAAGGAGGTGAAGTGCTGTCAAAATTGGAATTGATGGGAAAATTTCAAGATTTCATCATGTTTTCATTTTTAGAGCTTACTTTTTCAACATTTTACATGCTAGTTTTTCAATTTCTTGAAAATTTTCAATTCTTGAGCATGTAGGTTAGTGTTTGATAGTGTTGAGTCTTATATTTACATATTAATGTGGTGGGTTGCTGTCAAAATTTAATCTTGGTGAGAAAATTTCAAGATTTCATCATGTTTTCATTTTTAGAGCTTACTTTTTCAACATTTTACATGCTAGTTTTGTCAATTTCTTGAAAATTTTCAATTCTTGAGCATGTAGGTTAGTGTTTGATAGTGCTGAGTCTTCTATTTACATATTAATGTGGTGGGTTGCTGTCAAAATTTAATCTTGGTGAGAAAATTTCAAGATTTCATCATGTTTTCATTTTTAGAGCTTACTTTTTCATCATTCTACATGCTAGTTTTGTCAATTTCTTGAAAATCTTAAATTCTTGAGCATGTATGTTAATGTTTGATAGCGTTGAGTCTTCTATTCATATATTAATGTGATGGGTTGTTGTCAAAATTGAATCTTGGTTGGAAAAATTTGCCCATTTTGTAGATTAAGGGACGTTTTTGACATTTTTGAGTGCATGTCAAGTGCATACCCATGAGCATAAGAGCATATGCGTAACCCATCTTCGAAGGCCATAACTTTTGCTCCCGAACTCAAAATGACTCCATTTTTTTGCGTTGGAAAGGTATTGAAGTTAAATATGCAATGAAAACATAAATTTAGGATTTATACTTATAGAAGTTGTAGGTTTTCTATTATTTTAAAACTGGTCATTTTCTAACATGTCTAATGTTTTGATGAATGTTGTATTTCCATGCTTACTCGATTTAGACCAAAGTGTGTGTATGCTCTTCTCTTGCACCTTTTGGTGATCTTGAGAATCAAAAACAACTTTGATCTCTATCTTGTTAACATTGGGATTAAACTTGGAAACTTGATTATTCATTTTGCTTAAGGGAATGAACCTTTTACAAAGCATTTTTCAATGGTCCTTTGATTTGAAGTTTTCCATTTCTATATAGTTGGGATAAAGTTTTTGTATGCTCTTCTCTTGCACCTTAGGGTGATCTTGAGAATCAAAAGTAACTTTAGTCTTCATTTTATAACATTTGGTAAATTGGAAACTTCATCTTTCACTTTTGGTTTAAGGGAATGAACCTTTTACAAAGTATTTTTCAATGGTCCTTTGATTTGAAGTTTTCCATTTCTATATAGTTGGGATAAAGTTTGTGTATGCTCTTCTCTTGCACCTTAGGGTGATCTTGAGAATCAAAAGCAACTTTAGTCTTCATTTTATAACATTTGGTAAATTGGAAACTTCATCTTTCACTTTTGGTTTAAGGAATGAACATTTATCAAGAATTTTGTATGGTTCATTGATTGAAAAGATTTTCTTTACTTTTTAGTTGGATTATTTGTTGTGTATGCTCTTCTCTTGCATCCTTGGATGATCTTGAGAATCAAAAGCAACTTTTAATCCTCTTTTAAATAATGTGATTTTCTTGGAGAACTACTAACGCTTGAGTGCGGGACCTAAAAACGCTTGTCAAAGAAAGGAGGAACCAAAACAAAATCAAAAACTACTAATACGGTTGTTATACGGGTTGCCAAAAGGTGTTCAAGCAAACCACACCTAATTAAACAAGATAAAAAGAACAACATATTCAAAATATTGTATTGCAGGTTTGGAAAAGGTACGTCCCTCTCGCTCAGCATTTGGAACATAACCCCTTTGGCATAACGCCTTAAGCTACAACAATGGGGGTGGTTCTAGGAACCCCAAAGTAGTCCACGCAAGAGGGAACCTTGTGGATGAAACGGGAAGTGCTCTCGCACTACCTACTTGACTAGTGATTCCTTTGTGAGATAGTGTTACAAGTTGTCCATTGTGGCGACCCCAGTGATAGTACACGTAGATGCACTAGTTTGCCTATTGTTCTTGAAGGGGGTAAAGTAAAGCCGAGATACTCCCAAACTAGTCAGTGTGACTTTTTGGGTAAATCATGCTCGCTCGTGGCAACTTTGTAACACCTAGGGTGAGAGAACCACCTAGGAGAATATACTTTGGCCAGGAGCCCACTTTGACCATTTTAAAACAGTGTTGAGTTGTGAACCTTCTTTTTGAGAAACGTGTGACGTATTACTTTTGCCTAGTTTTTACTTGCCTTAGGGCGAGGTGAAACTCTGCTGAAGTGAGGCTAACATTTTTCATCATTTTTTTGATTTACTTCCTTCACATTCTTTTGACACTTTGTTGAGCAAAAGAAGGGTGACTACCTTTGTGTTACCAATCATATTTCTCTCACTTTTATGTCCGTTTACGCCCATCCATGTTTGCGGCTGGGTTAGTTAAATGTCTAAAGTGTGCGGAGGCATTTTCACGTCATTGGTAGCCATTGTGATCTTGATACCCATGTCAAGTCGTCATTGTAGTTAGGCGTGGTTCATCACATGCAGACTTCCTTAGAAGAGTTAGCTTGTTTGTATCGTATCACTACAATTTCGATATTTACGTCTTGTTTCTTGTAAACTCGACATAAATACCTATATTGTATGGTTATGTTGCACACATTTTTAACTATTCCTAGCTATACTTTGAGATTTTTAGTTCGGTTCTATTATTACCTCGATTTCAAAGAGTGTTAGGTGTTACTATTTGTGCGTGTTATATCAATAACACCTCGATATCAATACTTCACTTTCTCGCAAAGTGGGTTAACATATCTTGGTGATATTGTTGTGTCATTCACAAATTGTAATTGGCACTTTTTGAGATATAGGTCTTAATCAAGTTTGAGCTCGCTCATCGTATATCTTGATTGGGAGATCGCATTGACTTCTTGTTTTTACTTACGTTTTGTTCATTTCCTTGAACTTGGCATAAGTGAAAACATCTTGTTGATCATCTTTGCATCGCATTTTCATATGGTGTATTTCCTTGTTGATTGGCTTTGGGTTTCACACTCGCATGATTGTTCCTTGTGATTATTCATTCAGAAAACTTATTTTCTAGGACAATCCCTTTTTATCTCATCGATATTACGTCATCACGATGTCTATTTTCCTTAGACCTTCTTGAAAAATCACACACGCATCCCCATACTTACACAATGTCTAGTTGGTTGTCCTTATGCTACCCAAATTGACATGTCACTTCCTTCCCTTTGAAGGAGTTCCATCACACTATCTAGATCTAGACATTTGTGCTTAAAACAGTGCCAAAAATGACTAACTATCGTGCGGTTCCCCATACTTACAAAAATATAGAACCTAGGTTCAGCAATTCAAATCATAGGATTCCCATCACAACTAAACCTCGTTTGGTTCTTCGTGCTAGAGAGCCCATACGGGTAACTCGTTCCCCACCTTCATCTCATAGTCGGTGGTATGATTTGGACACGTCTGATCCAAATTATTATTTGAGTTCCCCCCACTCTTCTTCTAATTCTAATCCAAACATTTCCTCTTCTTCTGAGGATTCCAATCCAAATATTTCCTCTGACTCTTCTGAGGATTCAGATCCAAACTACTATTGGATTCATCTAATTTGACTCCTAAGTCATCTAATGCGACTCCTAAGTCATGGTCCTCCCTTTCTTTGTAGGATCCTCTTCATCAATCATCTAATGTGACTCTTATACTCTTATGTCACGGTCCTCCCTTTCTTCGCAGGACCCCTTTTATCAGTCACCCCAACGACGTCTTCTTCCTTTGAAGATACACACGACTCCAAATCCCTCCAATCAGAAGTATAATACAATTCTTGAATCGCGGGTCCTCTCTCTTTCTTGCAGGACCCTTGTCATCATTCATCTAATGCGATGCTTGAATCACAATCCTCCCCTTCTTTGCAGGACCTTCTTCATCAATCACCCCCATGGAATCTTCCTTTGTGAAGATTCGTGTGACTCAAAGTCCTTGAGACAAACATACGAATCGACCCATGTGTCACAATCTCTGAGACTTTGGACTTAATCCTACTATTTTACATATGACATACCATTGTATAGGTAGGTCCACACCACCTTCTTCTACTCCTGAGACATCTAGCTACACATATTCTTCATCCCCCACACCATCTTCTTCTATCAATAATCATCAAACATCTTCTAAGCCTTCCACACCAAGTGAACCTATTTCTTCCAATAAACCCCTAGGGATCGATCAACAACTCATACCGATTGATCTCTTTCAGAATGAAGAAACAATCAGGGCATTTATAGGGGCATATGAAGATATTCCTTTAGTAGATTACAAAAAGGATTCTCTTTAGACTTTGATGCATCTGCATATTGTGAGGAAAAGGTTGATTCCTTTAATCAAGAAATGGAGGAAGAGCCTCAGATCATGTAACTTGATCCTCCTCTTATTCTTCCATCTTCACATTCTTCATTATGTGATGAAACTCCTTGGTCTTGCATAGATCCATGGCCTATCTTCTCATCACCCAATAACTCTTCGTCTATCATAATTCCTCAATCACAATCTCTTGTGGGGTCAACGCCAAGTAGCCCTTCATCTTCATCTAGGTGTGGGTCACCTTCTAGTAGCCCTCCCTCTTCTATTTGTGGGACATTTTCGAGTAGCCCACTATCTTCGATTATTGGGGCACATCTAACTAGCTCCTTATCTTCTATGTATGAATCACCCCGGGTAGTCCATCATCTTCTATTCTTGGGCCACATCTCGGTAGTCCATCATCTTACATCTATGGGTCACGTCCTAGTAGCCCTTCTTCTTCTATTCTTGGGCCACATCCTAGTAGCCCTTTGTCTTCTATTTATGGGTCACATCCTAGTAGCCCTTCTTCTTCTATTCTTGGGCCACATCCTAGTAGCCTTTCACCTTCTATCCGTGGCTCACCTCCTGGTAGCCCATCCTCTTCAATTCTTGGACCGTATCCTTTTCATCTATCACATATTTCTTCTATCAATGGTTGTGGCAAGCCCACTACCATTTCTATCGTTCCTATCATCAATCATAAATGTTCACATTCTTCTCCTTCTCGAGGTCAGAAAATTCAAGCGTCAGCTTATAAGAAACCCAAACAGGTTCATTATCAAGCTCAAGTCAAAACTTCCAAGAGCTCAAAATCCCCCAACAACTGGAACAATCTCAAAGTTGTAAATCAAGCGCGATTCAAGAACGCACATCAACATAACCATCAAGTATGGCGTAAAGTGCATAAACCTCTGGATAGGGAACTCAAGCTCCCGCATACAAAATCCATGTTTCAGGATAAATCACAGTCCTTTGTTGAGTGTGAACTCACCATGATCATCGAGATTGGGAAAACATGACTCTTGATAAACAAACACGCTTAGTCTCCCTTATCAAGGAAGTCACAAACATCGTTGTTGGATCCTATCACATAGAGTGACTTTGTTAGTAACAACGGTTCAAAATATATATATATATATATATATATATATCAAAAATCTAAAAAATTAAAAAAAAAAATGTATATAAAAAAACAACAAAAATCAAAGGTACAAAGATCAAACATTGCAATCAGGTGTTGCGTACACATGGATATTTCTTTCTTCCCTTCCTTGTTATTCTTCTGCAAGTCTTCCTACCATTTTCATCCCTTCGGTGATATTTTGGTTAGCTTATTTGCATGCATTTTGTGACATTTATCTCTATGGTATCTGTTTTGCCCCTGGTCTTTTATCACCTTGGTAAATTAAAGAACGACTGACCTCATGGAGATCCTATCACATTCAAACATCTAATAAACTTGTTGCGAAGAAATTTTGGACATATTTGTTGACACTAGCCAATGTCATCATCACAATCACTTCCACCTCCTTCCATCAAGCCATCAGTGGTTCTTAACCCCTTGTCAAACAAGAGAGCTGAAATAAGTTTTCAGAAAGCAAAAGAATCAAACAAAACTCAAAAGCTAAAAGCTACAAATCAAAAGAAAATTAATATATAACTCTCTCTTGGGGTATTTCCAATAATCTCTATCGGGCTATATGGGCCACTGGAAATAGAGAAATGTTGTGATTAGAATCAAATACATCTCCATCGGGGCTATGGACGCTTGGCTGGCAGTGGAGCAATGTACGGCTATCCTTTCACCCTCCATTCACAAAATCACTTATCAAAATAAATCATTCCTACACATTGGCTAGGGTCTCTTCACTTGTTGTCTATTAAATCTTCACTTCAAGAGGTAATAAAATCCACGTGCACACATTGGATCTCTATGAGTAAACAGGATTAGTATGTTACCAAGTGTCTTTTTTGGACCTTGTTCAGACTCTTACTCTAGTCCATATCTCGTCTCACGATTTATGCCTTTGGCTAATCACTTCTTCATCGCGAGGCTTCTAAGCTACATTCATATCATTCACATCATTCTTCTACTTCGTTCAGAACATCCATGTGTATAAGATTACTTATTTTCCATGTTTGTGGAAACCTTTGTCCCCTTCCAAAAAAACAATCTTCTCCTTCCTTTTTATCATGTGCTTGTAGGCCAACTTACGCTGGGGGCATCCTTGCTTCTTCCCAGCACTTCATTGGTTTACGTTCACCATCATGTTGAACCTATCCATAATGGCCTTGGTCCCACTTCTACCTGTGAAGAGTTTACCTTTGAATACTCCCACCTAATCGTTGGGAATTTTTACATCTTCACCTTTTGGTACACACGTGGCCTTATGCCCTTGTACATCCCATCTATCATTGGGGGCATCCACACTTTCTCATCTTCCTGTACATAGTTTCATAAAACTTTTAAAATCAACCAAAACATTCAAATATGTTAGAAAAAAAAAAATCATCAAAAAACATTCAAATATGTTTCAGAAAACTTCTAAAAATTGAAAATCATCCTACAAAACGTCACTCTTTGGTTCTCACTTGTTCATGTGTGCGACATGCGGATCATCTTTATCTACCTCCATCAGCAAAAGCTAGGCTGCTTACTTCGTCCATACTCTGGGGCACAATGAGTTGTCTGGTATTGTTTCGTAGTGCACATTGCTTTTCCATTGGACCCAAGTGTCCTCCGTTATTCCCCTTGCATGTATCCTTGCTTGGGGCACCATCATCAACCCTTGTTGTTAATTTACACAGGTCGTAACTAAAGCTCGATAATAAAAACATTATATTATGTTTCTTTGTTAGTTTAGCTTGTTTACTTTCTCGTATTGCATTACATTTTGTATGTTGCATGGAGTTAGGCATCTTTCACTTTCTCGTATTGCATTGCATTTTGTATGTTGCATGGAGTTGGTGTTTTTCAGCAATGGACAATTGTTCGTAGTATGGCTTTTCATGTCATTCTACCTTTGTCGTATGCTTATATTTTTCATAAGGACCGATGATGTAGCTCTTATGGCCATATGATGACACGAAATTGTTCCAAACAAATAAGTGGCTAGAGGTTAAGCTCTTCTCTCCCCTCATCCATATTTCTTCTACACCACTTCCCTTTCACCCCTAATTCTCCCTCTCATCGGGGCATCCTGCCTCGTCCCCATTATTCTACCTACTTCTCATCTTTTTCGATCGTCGATCGGCTTCCTTCATCACCCCATCGACACTCGAGGGGGCATCTCTCCCTCCTACTAATTTTTCTTCTATCCCTTCAAAATCTCTTATATCTACTATCTTTGAAGTGGCATCACTTACGCCACCCCAAAGAGGGGAAAATGTAGACACCTATAATTACGCCCAAGCAATTTAAATACTTAAATTGCGCTAATTATCCCCTTTCTCGCAAATCAATGACATATCGTCAAAAGCACTCATTTTCCCTCATATCATCATTAATTAATTACACTAAGCTAATTAATTAAGTTTCCTATCTAACAAATACCTAATTAATGACCTTCGTTAATAAATCACCCCTTCTACCTAGACTAATTAATTATTATTAATTAATTAGCTTTCCCTTCCATTTAACCAATAAATCAATATTTAATTGATTTAATCCCCTTATAATAGCCTAAATCACACTAATATTCTTCTAATTGGCTTCTATAAGCTTACATCTACCTATTAATTAATCACCTTTGATTAATTAAAATACCCCCCAACTCCCATGACTTGCTAAACATGTATTAAACCCTTTCAAAAGTAAGGTTACCTTTAATAAAGCAACCTTATCCATTCCTAATCATGTTTTACCTTTATCCCACATTCATGAGAATGTGTTGAATCCTTTATCCTTTGGGCTATATAAAGAGCCCTCCACCTACCTTTTTACTTACACCTAAACTCCTTAGAGAGCAAATGCAAAGCATATAGCAAAGAGACTAAGAGCTTGCACCTTGCCCTTTTGAGAGTTCATCATCTTGAAGAGTTAAGCCTCTTTCTTAAAGTGCTTGGGTCATATGGGAGGTGTCAAAAGGGTCTTGTAGCCCAACTTTGATTAGCCCCCATTCCTAGGTTCTTGGAACATTAAGGACAACTATTTTGATAGCCATGGAGCTTACTTAGGTCCATTCATTTATTTTTTGTTAGAGAATAGAGGAGTTTAGATATTTAGCATTGTTAGTTTCAAAGTTTGTATTGATGAATGCTAGCATCTAACCCTTGTTTAATTATTATCATGATGGTGTTTATGCTTTGTTTTAAGCTAAATTGTAGAACTATTTTAGGTGGTAGTTCTTGTTTCATTTGATTTATCATTAAGCAAAGTATACATTATGATTCTTCCTAAGAAAAACAAAATTTAGACTTAGTTCACTTTGACGAGCTACTTTATTATAACAAAGACCAAGTACTCGCAAGAGTTCTTGAATTAGGATCTAGGCTTCTGCAAGAGTGTGAAGCGATGATTAAAACCATTAACTATGAAAAAGAAGAATGGCCATGACCATCCCTTATAGACATGGATAACCCTTTTGACATAGGGTATGCTTCCACTTTAGGAAAACGTAACAACAATGTTGAAGATGACCCACTAAAACCAACAGGTGATTCACGAAGACCTTACTTTAAGGCTTCACACAGAGTAAAAATTGAATGTGAGCACAAGGACTCACTACCTCCTAGGTTTGATGATGAAGATGATCCCTTAATCGAAGAAGATATCATTCAACGAAAGATACTAAAACTCAGTCAAAAGATAGAAAACTTAGGTTCTTTGAGTAAGAATGTACATAAGGATAGAATTAAGAAAAAATAAAGTGAGTTTCACATGGATCCATATGATGATACAAATTTTAAGGTTGTTAAAATGAATAGACTACTATCACCCATAAAGAAATAACTCATTCAACAAGAGTTGCGATCGATTAAGAATACGCTTACTACTTTATAAGAGAGAAATATAGGACATAGTAGAAAATACTTATATAGAGAACTATGTCCTTACCCCTTTGATAAGGACATGTTGTGACAACCATTTCCAAACATTTTGACATACCTAAATTCAAAAAGTATAACAAGTATAGATGATCCTCGTGATCAAATTAAAGACTTCTACATGGCATTCCAGGAAATCACTTACAACAATAATTTTTGATACGTTTGCTCCCTGGAACCTAGGAGCATAGACATTAGAATGGTTCTTTAGTATACGAGGGATCAATCATGACATGGCTCATGTACTTGCTGAAATGTTTGTGCAACATTTATTTTTCAATATGGAGAACAAAATCACCATGAATAACCTTTGTAATGCTAAACAAAAACCTAATGATATATTCGTAGGATTCTTACACTAATGGTGTGGATTGGAAAGTTGTTTCCCTTGTGTCCTACCAGAGAAACAGATGGTGAGCATAATCATCCCTAATTTGAATTTAAAAATAACATTTCACTTACAAATGCACTACGAATCTAACTTGAAGAGCTTATAGAGAAAGGAGGTCAAATCGAAAAGGATCTTATTACAAAGGGAAAACTCAAAACTGTTATAAAGGAAAACATGAGGAAAAACCTCTTGATAAACCAAATTTATTCAATAAGAACAAAAATTTCATTGGTGATGGCATCATAGAACCCAAGAGAGTCTAAGTTGTATAGAGTTGTCTCGATTTTAATGCTTTCACAAGGACCCGCCCAAAGGCACCTACAAAACACACATTTATACCTTTGATTGAATTTTTATATGTTATACTTAAACAACTAGACACAAGTGAACATGGTGCAATAGCCACCATGATAATAACATACCAGACAATGCTCCTAAGCTAAGTTGGTCTAAAGAGCATGAATCTTGTGGTTTCCGTCGTGTCAAAGGACACAAAGCGATAGATTCCTAAAACTATAGAATTATATACAAGACATCATCAAAGAAGGTAAAATCATAGTAGATTCTCCACCTGACTCAAGGCAAGGACCTAATAAAAGGATGGGGATATTCAAATAACCCTTTCCTAACCATGGGGATAGAAAGAATAAGAAGTCGGATCACGAGATAAGCCTTTAATGACTATAAAACCACTTTGGCCACACCTACCCAACAAACGATAAACCATTTGACTCCTTTATAGGTTGTGTCCATTCATCGATGAATAGGTTAATACCATTAGGATCTTAGAGAAGAGTTGTAGTGTAGGCACACGATGAGCTCGTTTGGTAATACCAGACCCTCTACCCATTCCATAGGAAGGCCAAGTATAATTTGATAGAATAGTTGGAGAAGACACCATCTAGAATCTTGATCCTGGA
Source organism: Taxus wallichiana var. yunnanensis (assembly GCA_018340775.1). NCBI lineage: Eukaryota > Viridiplantae > Streptophyta > Pinopsida > Cupressales > Taxaceae > Taxus > Taxus wallichiana. Next base: position 53,304,572 of record CM031240.1, on the reverse strand, counting down.
TCTCCTTAAGTTCTCTACTTTTCATAAGAACATATTATACAAAACACTTCATATTTTGGGAGTCTCCACTAAAGTATATCTCACACACTTGCAAGCAATGTTCACACACCTTGATTCTAATGATCATATCACCTTTGATCAAAAATAAATCCCACGTAATGACCCTAAACATAACATGCCCTTATATATAGAGGTTTTGTTACTCATCGTAAAATCACGAGAGTGGTTATGGACGATGGATTTGGTTTAAATATTTTCACACTAAAGTCGGTTAAGTAGCTAGGCCATTCGGATGAAGATCTAGGGGCTAATACCATTACCATTACAACCTATGAAAATGAGGAACGAGAATCAACAGCACTATAGTGACTTCTTACATATGTATATGATATGAAGCAATGTTTAATATGGATTTTTAATATTTCGAATATAAATTAAGTGGCCAAGTGGGTTAGGTGTAGGTTTTAGATTATATAGTATAATATAAAATATAGGTTTATTTAAACCTAGTATTTTTTATTTTTGTTTTTGTTTTCTTGTTTGTTGATGAAAATAGAGTTTATATTATATTAATGCAATAAGATACATGGTGTGATAATATTTATGTTTATTTAAACCTAATATTTTAGAATAAAAGGAATATTTTATAATTACACACACACACACACACACACACATACATAAGTTAATATATTTATAAATTTATATTTAAAGTTAGAATTTAAATTATTATGTCACCACAAAAAAATTAGCTCCCTTCCAAGGATTCTCATCCCGGACTAAAGAGAAATTTAGACTCCTATTTTCTTAGATAATGTTTGTGTTATTCAATTTTGCACCCCTATTGGACAACTAAAATGGACTTAGCTAGTTTATGGGTTTGGGACGTTCAAACAATTGTCAATTTCCCTTTCCTAAATGCTCTAGCCATTGGCATTTGAAAACATGTGGAATACTAAGGCTTAAGTCTTTAGCGGAGTTACAAATATTTCAAAGTCATGATCAATGAAAGATCGATGTGTGGCGAAAAACAACGTGTGACAAGCGGTGGAAGATCAAGCGGTTGAGGCAGGGCCACATGGCATCATTACAAATCTCATTAAGATGATGAACCCTTCGGACTTCAAAGTCTTGGAACTTAGCCCAAGTTTATATTTTTTGGGTCCCGGATAGGTTAGACAAATTCAAAGGGACAGGTGGAAATTATTTTGAGCCAAAATTTTCTAAGTCCACGAGACTTATTAGTTACGATGCAAAAAGTTACATGGAACATTTTCATTAACTCGCATTTCACATTCTGATAACACCGACACCTGAAGTACATGGAACTTTCTTAATGGCTTTCACTTCATGGTTGTTAGTCAGAACTATTAGGAGTCTGACACAATACAGGGCGTGGAACATTTTCATTGGCTGAAGCCTCGTAAGTGTTAGTCAGGGATTTCAAAGGGTCTAACATATGAAGTGTTTGGAGCCTCCCCATTAGATTGAACTTCACAAATTATTAGTAGAGATCAAGGGGAAGTTTGATATGTGAAGAAATGTGGAGTGTCCTCTTTGGTCAACATTTCAAAGTCTAACAAGGTCCTCTATATAAAGGGAGGATTGCGAGGGCACACTGACAGTATTCTATTGGCTCACAATTCTATAAAGATTGAAAACAATCTAAAGGATAGTCTAAAAACTACATGAAACATGGTTGTTTTTATTGGCTCATTTCTTCAAAGGACAAAGGTTGATGAAATTAAAGGAAAAGAAGGGAAGAAGAGCCGATACCACAAACTAATGGGCGATTGACACTGCAAGGCGTGGGCGAAGCATTACACACGTGGGTAGTGAAAAATTTCCAAATCAATCGGGGTTGCCGCATGTCATATTTATGTGCTTCCTGATAGACCAAAACTTCAAATGGCCATATCTTTTTCTATAGATCTCCAAATCTTACAAAATTGGTCTTGTTGGAAATATCTCCTCGAGACCTTTAATTTAGCATCATCAAAATCTGATTTTGGAAAATATATGATAAGAAAAAGGAGATAAAAGAATCGAGCCATTAATGAGTAATTACAAACAGTTTAACTATCGGAATTGATTGAATATGGGCACCGCATTTTCATTTCAAACTTGTAATAACATATTTTGGAGCATATCGGCTTCTCATTCCTTTCTCTGCAGATTAGTCCTTTACATGGGAGAGTAGTTGAAGCCATTTTAAAAAAATTGTGATCTCTCTCTCTCTCTCTCTCTCTCTCTCTTCTCTCCAGAAAGTTATAAATCTAATTGTTAAGCACTTTATAAAGAGAGGTTTTGTAGAAGTAAAAGGAACTCTGTCAAAATTGTTCTAGAGCTTTTGTAATTTGTAGGATTCATATTTTGATGTTTTGTAAGGTGTTTCTTGCCTTATTTCTTACATTGTAATGAATTGTGCATCCCTCAAGAAATAAAAAGTCACATTTTGTGGCTTATAACTGCCCTAGCCAGTGTTATATTGTATTTATTTCCTTTTATTACAATTATACAATATTGTGCACATTTCTTTCTTCTTGCAGAGGTCAATTCTATTGTGCTCCATGGAAATGGTCACTTGAATGTTGTTTTGGATTGTGGCTATTTTTCTGCCCTTCCTTCCTGCATTTTCCCTTCATTTTCACTCACAGGAAAATATCCAACCCTATTTTGGTGCTATCACCTCCCTTAGCTTAGGAATTTTTAATTTCATGCATCATCCTTTCTCCCTGGTCCCTTGGCTTGTTAGTTTAGGATTAGATAGCTTCATTTCCAACTTTACGAGTTTTGTTAGTAGTTGAATAGGTTTAGGAATCGACCTTCTCTAGAGTTTGTCTCAGTTAGCAGTCCCACAACTAAGAGACAGTCCCATGTTGCCTCATAATTCTTGATCCTTTATGATCATATCCAGGGTGCAATTTTGAGCTCCAACAGTTTTTGGCATGCCTGGTGGGACCACTATAAAATATTTATTTGTATTATTGTTAGGTCTTGGTGTGTGACTTAGTAATTTCAGCCTTTGGAGGATTTTTTATACACATTTGGTGACTCTAAGTCCAAAATCAAATAGTTTCAATAATCAAAGTACCTCAATCCATGAGAAGAATCCAAACAAGGTCTATAAGAAGAAGGAGTTTTTGAGTACCTGCAACTATCACTTGGGAGGAGAAGAAGAGGAAGAACAATTCAAAGGTCACCTTCACCTCCAAATAGAACTCTTTCCACACCACCACCTGGTAGACCTTTCTTGCAATCTACCAGGTTCTCAGACCTATCATTATGGCACAACAAGAAAATCAAGGATTTTTTAACTTTACTGGTAGTAGTCCTCTTGCCCTCAATGCTTAGAATCCTATTCCAACATCTACACTTAAGAGTATCCCTTTCTTTATTAGGGAAAACCATACCACTCTAGTTGACCATATACAAGACATTGCCAATGTTTATGTTATTCATGAAAACATTCAACAAGATGTGGAAATCAAGTTATAGGCTTCTTCATTAGGGGAAGAGATTTGTAATGTTCGAGGGCTCTGGCAACATGATCAATCACTAATTGGATTCAGTTAGGGACAACCCTTTGCAATTAATTTGGAGAGAAGGTAGATAATCTCTCCTTGCTAGAAAAACTAACAACTATAAAGAGGGATCCCAATGAGCTCATGATAGACTTCAATTTCAGATTTTAGAAGACTTGGGAGATAATTCCAGCCCTTGTAAGACAAAGCTGCGAAAGGTTCTTTACTTTACTTTTTAAGAGCTCTTAATTTTAATATTGTTGTCATGATCCAATCTATGGGGGTAAAACATTTCCTGGGGCTTATGCATTAGCTATTAGAGCTGAAAATTATTTAATACAAGTTGGGAAACTAGCTCCTAGACCACCCATGCCCTTATATCCTAAATTTCCTCAAGTTGCTCAATATTCTATTTATCCTATTATTGAGAAATGTTCCCAACCCACTGCCTCCACATCTATTTCTCCTGCACAAAAAAAAGGAGGATGAAGACATGAAAACCTTAATTAGAAATCTGACCAACAAAGTTATATCCCTTGAAAAATAACAAGCCCAATCCTATAGAATTATTAAAATCAGGGGAAATCTTCAAACCAGGATTTAACCAAGGATATTAGCCATATAGGAACCAACAACCCAATCAAAAGTATGGAAAAAATCAACAAAATAATAGGGGAAAATTCAAAATGCACCTCTTCCATTGGCAACAATTGTTCCTCTCCAATCACTTGCCTACTCTTAGCTCAAGCCAAACATTGGTGCTAGTAAAAAATAATGTGATTTAGGAGAATGAATGGTGTTTCCCATGTAATCAGCCACATAATCAACTTAATTGTGAAAGGGCATTGCATCTTCAAGCCTACATGGTTCAAGGTTCTTCCAATCAACAAGAGCCACTTCTAGAAGCACCTAATCCTAACATGGAAGGAGTTCAAGAGGTCAATCTTGATATTAATCTCATGTTCTTTGGAGATGATGATTTTTGTGTAGTAAATCAATTGGTGGGAAGTCATGGAAGATCTCAAGTTAGTATTGTTGATAATATGAGGTCTAAGAAAAGGATGTTGGAGTCACAACCTTCATCTTCTTCTGGTCAAGGCAAATGTTGTCAACAAGGAGAAGGAAGTTGGATTAGATAAGAACTAGCTACCTCAAGTTCTTGACAATCTTGTTTCAGACAAGGAGGTTTCCCCTCAACCAAAGCTACCTATCCCAACATTGCAGTAATAGAAAAAGGAGAATAGTGTGCCACATATGTAGAAATCCATGGGTCTTCATTTTAATATTGTTGAGAAAATGAAGAATACCAATGTTAATGTGACAATGTGGGATGCTTTGGCCATTCCTTCATAGTGAGACCTCCTTTATGAATCCCTCAAGCAACTTCCCCAAGTTGATCCAATGGTGGAGAAGACTCATGCTAATATTAATGGGTGCCAAGTGAAGGAGGATTAGATAAGTGAATTGGTTAAGACCCCACCCTTTTATATGTCATTAATTGTAAGTAAACATGTCATTCATAGTTTTATGATTGATTCGGGAGGTAGCACCTTTATAATTCCCAAGAAGATTGTTGTTATCTTGGGTCTCAAATACAATCTTGTTTCTAAGGGAGTTTTACAACTTGATGGGTCAATTGTTGGTGTATTAGGAGTGATCAAGGATCTTGAATTAACCCTTCATGATTTCCCAAGTCTCATAATAACTCATGACATATCATTTAATGACTTGCCTTCCATGTTTTCTATTTTTTGTCAAGATATTTTACTACCAAAGTAGGTGGCTATTTGTCTTCAGATTGGACCCATATGCTCTTAAGAACTAGGTATGGTACAAGATTTACCATACAAGCTGAACCCATATTTTCCTATCACATTGAGTCATATGATCCAAACCCTAGTCAATCAAACTACATTATACAAGAAGAACATTACCATGCATCAATTTCAAAAGAACAACTTATTCCTCCTCCTATGCCTGATTTATTGCTTGATGAATGGGCTGAAAGGTGCCACAAATTTGATCATTATGTTGAATCTCTTGAAGCATTTGAAACTGGTCTTGGTACTTATTGCATTCTTGAAGAAGGATCTACTCTACCTACACCAATCAAGAAAGAAAAGGATAGTGCTTTTGGACTATGGAAGATGTTCTTTGATGGTTCAAGAAGTAGAAATGGAGTTGGGGAAGGTGTTGTGTTGATTTATCCAATGGATGAAAAATTCTTCTTTGCCCATAGATTATAGTTTGCATGCTCTAATAATGTAGTAGAGTATGAGGCATTGGTACATGGTCTTCTAATTGCAGAAAAGAGAAACATAAAGGCATTGCATATTTTTGGAGACACTGAATTGGTTTTCCACCAAGTGAAGGGGAAGTGTGCCATGAAGAATAAGCTTTTAAAATCTTACAAACATAGATTTTGGGACCTGTTGGAAAACTTTGATGCTCTCAATCTGCAAGTGGTGCCAAGGAAGTTGAATAAAGAAGCAGACTAGATGGAAGCTCTTGGATCACAATTCTCACTGCTAAGGATCTAATTAAAAGAAATGTGCAACACATTAAAATGGGTAGCTAGGCCTTCCATTCTAGATAATGATACCAACTAGAAATTATTTGATAATGATGAGAAAATTATGTAATTTATCCAAAATGAGGCTAAGTTTTCTTCGAATATGCAATCTGATTTGCATAATGTTTATGGTGATAAAATTATTCAGCTAAATACAAACAAGTTGCCAAAAGGATTGGTCACTTTGGAGCATATCTTCAGTCTGATGATGAGTTCAGAGGAAAAGAAAAGAATATGATAGCAAGACAAGAATATTGTCAATCAGTCACTATTGCACAAGGCAAAGAACTTCTTCTTAGAAAGGTATGTGTTAAAAATGAAAAGCGAGCCTTTATTTCCTTGTGCCAAAAATTTAGTGATGTGTTTTCTTGGGATTATGAAGATCTGAAATAATTTAATCTAGACATTTTCCAACACTCTATTGATCTTGATCCTAGTGTCAAGCTAGTTAGACAAAAGAAAAGACTAGTTAATCCTAGGATAGAGCCCCTCATGAGGAAGGAGTTATCCAAACTCATTGAGGCCAAAATAATTTTTCCTATTAAATACTCTACTTGGGTGGAAAACCTTGTTCTAGTAAGAAAGAAGAATGGGGAAATCAGAATTTGTGTTGATTTTAGGGATTTGAATAAAGTTTCCCTAAAGGATCATTATCCTTTACCTTATATGGAGCAGATTCTATAGATAGTAACATGAGATGAAAGATTTTCTATGCTTGATGGATATTCTGGTTTTAATCAGATCAAGGTTAAGGAATAAGATCAATATAAGATTGCATTTACAACCAAGTGGGGAACATATGCATATCAGAAAATTCCCTTTGGTTTGTCAAATGTAGGTGCCACGTTCCAAAGGGAAATGAACATTACTTTCAAAGGGTATATTAATGAATTTATCCTTGTTTATCTTGATGACATTACCATTTTCTCAAAACAGAGTCAAGATCATATTAGCCACTTGGAGAAGGTATTTGAAAGATGCAGGGAATTTAGGGTGTCTCTTAATCCCAAGAAATGCAATTTTGCAGTCCCTAGGGGTAAGATTTTAGGGCACATTGTTTCTAAGGAAGGTATTTCTATAGATCCAGAAAGAGTCTCAACCATTCTCTCTCTTTATTTTCCAACTAACAAGAAGTCCTTGCAGTCATTTTTGGGGAATATTAACTTTGTTAGGAGATTCATTCCTAATTTTGCAGAGTTAGTCAGACCTATTACTCTCATGCTTAAGAAAGATTCAACTTTCAAATGGATAGAAGAAGGGAAGGAGATATTTTCCAAGATTAAACAGGAGATTTCTCAAGATCCTACACTTATTAACCCTAAATATGCCAAGGATTTTATTTTATATGCTTATGGAGTTGAATCAAGTATTGCTATTGTTTTGACTTAGAAAAATGATCAAGGAATGGAGAAACCAGTGGCATTTTTTAGTCAAACACTGAAAGACTATGAACTAAAGTATAGTCACATTAGAAAAGGTTTTTTCCATCATGAGGGATCTTAAGAAATTTAAAATTATGCTCTCCACTAGTCATATCAGAGTTTTAGTCTCACATTCTAGTGTGAGAGACTTCATTATGGGAGTAGATATCAGTGAGAAAAGAGCTGGATGGGTGACCAAAATAATGGAGTATGATGTGACTATCAAGGCCACAAAATTGGTAAGAGGTCGATGAATATGTGAGAAACTTGCTTTAGATGCTCAGGATGATCAAGAAGTCTCCCTCATGAATCAAGAACTTCCACATAATGTTGATTCTCAAGCAAGATGAAGAAGATACAATCAATAATCACAATTAGATTAATGATATGTCTACCTTTTTTTCTACTTGGTACTTACCCTTTTGGACTAAACAAAGCAAAAAGGAGACATCTAAGGCTACAGATCTATTCCTTATGCATTGATTGATGGGTTTTGTTTAAAAGAAATATTGATGGAGTCTTACTCAAGTGCATTGAAGGTGAGCATTGTAACAAGATCTTGACTAAATTCCATGATGGTTTCTCAGGTGGGAATTTCTCAACAAAAGCCACAACATTAAAGATCATAAAAGCAGGTTATTTTTGGCCCAAGTTGTTTGTTGACTTGTCACAAATGGGTCATAAAATGCAAGGAATGTGATTTCTTTACTGGTAAGAAGAGGTTGGCTTCCCTTCCACTCCATCCAATTCAAGTAGATCATCCATTTTCCCAATGGGGCCTTGATTTCATTGGCATGATTAACCCTCCATCAAGTGTTGGTCACAAATGGGTTTTAACAAAAACAAACTACTTTACTAGGTGGAAAAAATCCGTGTCATTGAAGGAAGCCATTAAATCAGTCATCCTGGACTTTCTTGAAGATATTGTAACAAGGTTTGACATTCCTCAAACTATTATCTCTGACAATGCAAAAGCTTTCTTAGGGTCTAAAATTTTTGGTTGGGCTCTAGAACTTGGTATTTATTTGAAGACTTCTTCCAAATATTACCCTCAAGGTAATGGCTTGGCAGAATCCACTAACAAGAACTTGATTAGGATCATGAAGAGAACCATGGAAATCAATCAGATATAGTGGAATGCAAAGGTGAGGAATTATTTGTGGGCTGATAGAATAAAAATGAAGAAGGAAATTGACACTTCTCCTTACAAGCTTGTATATGGAAAATAATCCAAAATTCCTTTGTCACTAGAGTTTCCTTCACTTGAATTGGCCCAATAGATGGAATTTGAAGGGGTAGATAAAAGAAAAATTATAATGGAACAATTGGTAGAACTTGAAGAATTAAGGAATTTGCCATGATTAAATTAGAACAACATCAGAAGTCTACTAAGTAATGGTTTGATAAAAAGGCTAGGTTTCAAATGTTTAAAGTTGGTGATTTGGTCTTAAAATGGGATGTTGACAGAGCTAAACTAGGAAGACACTCCAATTTTGATGCAATTTGGAGTGGGCCATATATTATCAGTTCTTGCAAAGAATCCAACTCATTTGAGTTATCATACCTTAATGGAGATGTGTTACCAATCCCAATCAATGGGATTTACCTTAAACATTCCCATTAATTGTCTTGTTACATCTTGTACATATTAGATTATCTTTTCATTCCTTTAAGTGCATGTGCAACACATTTTTCTTGGTAGTCTAGGTTTTTTTTTCTATGTAATAAGTGCATTGTGCACACTCTGCATGCTTTACTTAAAGTATGTATGTATTTTCTTTCGTACATAGTTTTGTGCCTTATTGTGGTTGCATGTTTCATTCGGTGCAAGTTCTACAAGTTTCTTGGGAAAAATCCAATTGTTGGGTAGCTTTCAAAGTAAAAATTTGACCCCAAGAAATCATATGCGGTTCGGAGGAGAAGTGTGAAGTTTCAAGATTGGAGCAATTTTCCACTATCATAAAGACAAATTCAGAAATTTCTACAAGGAGATGGCTAATTTCGGATTCAAGGTGGCTATAAATCAAGAAGAAGCAGTGTTCATGGTGGAATCAGATGGATGGATCAAGCTCAAAGCTTTATTTATAGATCAATTAATCGGGACCAAGAAGTTACACTTCATTTTAAATCCATTTGTGCTTCAAAACCGCTAGGGGTAGGAATTTCAAAGAAAAATAAGCTTTTCAAGAGTTTTGGCTCGACTCCATGCCCAATGGATGCTTCAAGTCTATTGGTTATTTAATCTAGCAAGAAGAATACCCTTGAAAGTCACCAAAATTGTTATCAATTTTACACCCTGTGAAATTGGACAACTAAAATGGAGTTATCCAATTTATGGGTGAGAGATATTCAAACAACTGTCAAATTCCTTTCGTAAATGCTCTGGTCATTGGAATTTGAAAACTCGTTAAACACCAAGGCTTAAGTCTTTAGTAGGTTACAAATATTTCAAAGCCACATTCAATGAAAGACCGACCTAGGCTGGGAAACAACCATAACAAGTGGTGGAAGCTCAACGATCTAGGTTGGGCCACATGGCATCATTCGGCTCTTAGTAAGATGATGGACCCTTCCAAACTTCAAAGTCTGGAACTCAGCCCAAGTTTATATTTTTTTGGGTCCGAAAAGGTCATATAAATTCAAAGGGATGGGTGGAAATTATTTTGAGCCAATTTTTTTAAGTTCTCGAGACTTAAAATTTGCAATGCGAAGAGTTATGTTGAGCCTTTTCATTAACTCATATTTCAAATTCGACATCAGGTCGACACCAAAGTACATGGAGATTTCTTAATGTCTTGCACTTCATGGTTCATTCAAAACTATCAGTAGTATGACACATTGTAAGGGCATGAAACCTTTTCATTGGTCGAAGCTTTACAAGTGTCAATTAGGGATTTAAATGGATTTGATATAAAAAGTGTGTGAGCTTCTCTATTGGCTCGAACTTCACAAGTTGTCGTAGAGATCAAGGGAATTTTGACATGTGAAGCAATGTAGAGCATCCTCATTGGTCAGAATTTCACTGTCTAATAAGGTCCTCTATATAAAGGGTGAATTGTGAGGGAACGTGGAAATATTCTATTAGATCGCAATTCTAGAAAGACCGACAACAAGCTAAAGGATAGTCGAAGATGATAAGAAATGTGGTTATTTTTATTGGCCTATTTCTTCAAAGGAAAAGTCCTTGACAAAATTAAAGGAAAAGAAGGGAAGGAGATCACGATAAAGCGAGCTAATGGGAGTTGACAATTGGTAATAAGAAAAGCATTGCACACGTGGGCGAGCTAGTTGATTCCCTAACCAATTAGGGGATGCCACGTGTTGTATTTATGTGCTTTTGATAGACCAAACATTAAATGGCCATATATTTTGCTACAGAACTCCATATATTACAAAATCAGTCTCATTTGAAATATCTCCTTGAGACCTTCAATTTAACATCATCAAAATATGATTTTGGTAATATTTGATAAAAAAATGAGAGAAAACATTTAAATCCATTAATGAGTAAGTGAAGGTAGTTTAACTACCAAAATTGATTGATTATGGGCGCTGCATTTTCATTTCAAACCTCTCGATAATGTGTTTTGGAGCATGTCGACTTCTCATTCCTTGTCTCTGATTTTCCTTTACATGGGAAAGTAGTTGAAGCCATTTAAAATTTGTATGCAACCTCTCTCTCTCTCTCTCTCTCTCTCTCTCTCTCTCTCTCTCTGGAAAGCTATAAATCTAAGTGTTAAGCACTATGTGTAGACACAAATATTTCACATTAGAAAATATTTATCCCGGTCCTATACTACTATTTATAAGGTTATCAAGTGTACAAAGTACTAATTAATCCCACCTTTTGGCCACCTTTTTCTTATCTTTTATTTCATATTTTCCACATATTTCTCGATACCTATCATCCCATTTCATGACCTTTTCGACATTCTATCCTAAAATCAAGTTACCCCTGACCTATCTTGGGGTGCCCTTGTCCCATTCTCGAGCACCCCGGTCTATGCACAACCTCTTCCACTTCTTTTTGGGTCACTTCTAGCTGTTGGTCATCCTTATCTTCTTCTCAGTCGGCCTTGTCGGGATTAATTACAAAATTAAGCTTGATATCCCTATAAATATAAATTTATAAGACCATAATGAGGGTCCTAGGTCATTACATCTTATCACTACTATCACTCCATCTAGGTTCTGCATCCATTACATCACTTGCATCCACATAGTGCCATGTATTCAAGCTAGGATATCTGCATCACACACACTTCATAGGGGAGGGATTCCATTCTATTTCATGCACACATGCTACTTACATTTCTATAGCTATTATTTCTCACTACTTCACAAAGTGTGACTACACATGAGAGCACCTAGGGCACGACATGCACACACACACACTAGAACTACATTAGGGTCCGTAATGTAGTTCCAAGATCAACAATAAGTCCACTAGCTTGGCATCGAGGTAAGTCGACCCATTCATATGCATCTTTAATTTTTCTAGGGTTTGATACTTCTCCTTGAATTATGGGTCATTCTCTAGTTCATCAATGAATCCAACATAATAGATGGGGAAGTACTCGGAGACATTTACAACCTTACCAGATTCATATTATGAGGATTTTCATTATTTGAGTGCCGGATTATAGACTAGGGCATCCCGAGGCACCCCAATACACTCCTAGGTGCATATGTCATCTCATACAATCTATATATTCCCTTTGTAAGGCCCCTGAGGGTTCGTTTGCACTTCTAGATTCTATTTCTAGATCCGTGACATTGTGCGATAGTATCATGTTATCAGTTGAGTCTTCTCCTTACTCTTCTCTTGCACATTAGGGTTTTATTTCATCTAGAATAGTTTATTACATTTATTTCATATTGCTTTAGTTAATTTACAAAGTTTTAGTCCTCCTAACTAGATTAACATTAATACCCTAGATATCCCTTTAGGCCATCTAGGTAAATTTCCATATTTTTGTTAATCATTTTGGTGAACTCGACATATATATTCCTCGCTTTCCCCTTTCTCATTCTGCTAGGGTATCTTCTATACCTTTTTCTTTTATTCCCATTACTCACACTGGTCATTTCAGACCTCTTCACTATTGTGAACTTATTTCTCCTCTCTGTCATCCCTTTAGATCCATGATGGATATACCCTCCTCCATGGCTGAAAACCCCTTAGATGCCTCTACCCAAGTTCCTTTGCATGAAATTGAAACCACCATTAGTGAGAAATCTTATGATGAGGACACTAACATTGACCAAGAGTAGCTTGATGTTATTACTTATTTTTCCAAGCTTTACGCGAGAATCCCACTCATCTCCCTCATGTTTTACATGTTTTTCTCTCTCTCGGTGAGACCATGAGGCATCACTCCCCATCTCTTATACCTCTATGGTCTTTATGCCTCCCCTACCTCCTCCCCTATTGTGACTATTGTCCCTTTGGCTCCTCATGGTGCTCTAATATACCACTTTTCTCCTCGTCTCATACCCCTGATCTAACATCATTATATCATGATCTCTAAAATCAAATCTAATTTTACAAGTTACTACCGCTGAGGACCTCTATCACTTGATTCCACATCCTTGTTGCATTCCCCCTTTGCGCCATCTATCACTACTTACCCATTCCCACATAACTTCACCACTCCTAAATTGCCCATTTTTAAAGGCCATAGTGACCCACAAGAACACCTTCATGCCTTTCATGTCGCATGTATTGACTATGTTGATGATCATACTATCCTTGCTAAGTTATTTCCACGTAGTCTATAGGACTATGCAATGCATTGGTTCTATGACTTTCCAGTCCATTTGGTAATCTCTTTTACCCATTTGGCCGATGATTTTCTCACACATTTTTCCATCAATATTGGTTCCACCCTATCTTATGCCTATCTCACCCAAGCTTAAACAATGCTCTGATGAGAAATTCCGATTACGTCTTACGATACAAAAATAATGTTGCCAAGATGACTAATGTTCTTTCCGATTCAAAACTTTAGGATTTATTTGTCCATAGTCTCTTACCACCTCTACAAGATAGCATCCTCTTTGAGACTTTTTCCTCATTTGATCAACTTTTTCACGCTCTCAAGCTCGTGAGACTAAACTTGTCTCTGTTGGAAAGCTCAAATATCAGGACTCACCTTCATCCTCTACACACATTCCCAACAAAGCATTCTTCAAAGTCCCTCCCCATAAACCTAGCACTCCTCAAACTTTTGTTAATGTGGTTTCTACCACTCAAGAATTATGCCCTCAACCATATCGTGTCCTCTTGCTAAACTTAGTATGCCACTCAACATCTTATTTCCACAACTCATTGATAGTAACCTCATCACCCTACCTCCACCTTTGCAAAGCTCGACCCTTCCCGACCTTAAAGGGCATAATTTGACAAGCATTCTTACTGTGACTATCACCAATGTGTGGGGCATCCCATCGATTGTTGTTTCAAACTCTAACATCTCATTCAAGACCTACTTGACAATGGCCATATTGAGCTTCCCGAGTCTCCCATGATAGTTTCTCCCAACGATAACCATAAACTCCAAATTTTTAACAACTCACTCCCAAACATGATACCAAACCCATCGATTCCTCTTCCAACTATGTCTCTCATACAATTCCTTCCTCCCCGGACCTCTTGACTTTCTCATTGCTCACACTGTTGCTGCGACACCAATTATCTCCTTTTCTACCACCGACTACCACGCTATGTTCACATCCGATCATTTACATATAAAATCATCTATTGGATCAACCCATATAAATAGTACTAGGCTGATCCATCCCCCCCATTAACGAATGTTTTTTTCCTTCTTGCGCTCTATCGGTTACCCTCCTTTGCAAATCAATTATCCATTCAACTAGACCATTTGGTGTTGTTAAGTTGCATATCACTATTAGCCCTCTTACTCTTCTCATCCCTTTCCTTGTTAGCCAAGCAGTCCACAAATGTGACCTACTTCTGGGACTCAATTGGATTCATAAATCCTAAGCTATCATCTCTATGAACCACTGCATCTCAAATTTATTTACAAAAATAAATTTATCACCATTAACGGAGTCCCTCCTATCCCTCCACTCTCATCACCTTCTCATTCCTCTACCTTGTGCCTCTCCCCTCCTACTTATACAACTCATTTTACCATTACCAAGCACCACATCCTATGCCTCTTTCATCACCACGGTTGACTCCCCACATGTCACATCACTCCATTAGTCCTACACATCAACATTCACCTATTCCTAAACCTATTACCACCTCTCTTCATAAATTTTGCCTCATTTTATCCCACGTCGATCATCCTCCTCTTTACACACACATCTCCTTGATATCCCTCACCTACAAACTTTACTACGCCTCGAAGTTCATCTTATATCCACACCTTGCATGCATATCATATTCATTCCCTTGCACAATGCTTATCTCCTATATTGCCATTATTAGTGCATCCTTTACGCTCTCCTCCTCTCATGTATGGGTTGATGGACATCCGTCCCTTGACCTTATTTAATGATTCCTCTTTCCTAACTAGTTGAGGGGGCCTATCCATTAGACACTAAAACCCCCTCCCACACTCTCACATCGCTACCTCTCGCATCCATACATTTTTATTTCTTCACATATCAAAATTTTCATCATATATTATCACACCCTCATTACCCGATGACACACCCTAGTGCTTCGGTTCACACTAGAACTATTGAGGGATTACCATTACAATGAACCCCACACACTGCACTACAAGACCTATACATTTACATTCCATCATCCTACATTATATCTCCATAAGCATACACTACACTAGTCATCATCATTATATGAGCCTAGTTTTGCATTCCATCCTCTCATTCTACATTTATGCTAGGTCATGTTGTATATGAGTCTAGCTTTATATTTTACCATCACATACTATACCTACACCTATCATTGTATCTCCCACACTACATATACATCCTACACACCCACATTTCCTTCATACATCTTACCTATTCTACATGCTACACTAGATTTCCTTATACTTGGGTCTAGTTTATCTATCATCATCATTACACATTCTCCTTCTACCTACACATTTATTACATTACATTCCATACCCATTACACACTCTACATTACGTTGCCTACACTACACATTCACATACCTTGGTCATTTACACTCCATTTTCTTCTATGCATTTGCACTCCCACCTTATGATGCACTTTAGTTCCTTGGTCCATACTGATGCCGAGGGTTTACCAATCAAATGGACCTTACCTACATGCGACATGTCATCATACCACATTCCTTAGACTAGTGACCAATGACACTCTAGGCTATATCGTCACCCACACGCATCATCACATACCATAGTGGTATACACCTTAGGTTAAATCACCACTCTTTTCATCACTTTTTCATCATTTGATCATATCCTATCATCTGTTATTCTCTTCTCCTCTTACATTTTCTCCAATCCAAATTATTCCATTACATTATCACACCTTATATCATCCTATAGTGGTATACACCTTAGGTTAAATCACCACTCCCGTCATTGATTCTACATTATCCTCTTACATCCAATCATCACCTATTCTATTATCCTTCTATTACATCATCATTTATCCTACTCATCACTTAGTGGTATACGCTTTAGGCTAAATCACCACCCTCACCTTATTCATCACGTAGTGGTCTATGCTTAGTGCTAAAATCACCACCTTTCGTTACCCACATCTACTCATATACGCTTCATATGCCCTCATCACCCATCTCATAGTGACATACACTATAGGCTAAATCGTCACCTTCTTCTTCCATCATGTAGTGATATACGCTTAGGGCTAAATCATCACTCACCCATTCAACAAGTCATGGTATACACTTAGGCTATAGGGATATATCTCATCCACACACATCTTTCTATAGTGATATACTTAGGGATAAATCATCATTCCCATACACTCAAAAAATAGTGATATACACTTCGAATATAGGGTTCATGCACATCTTCTCACCATGTCACATTTCATCACCCTTACATATACACACTCATCACATCGCGCTAGACATAACCAACACTACTCAACCATTTCTCGATGACACACTTTCATTTACAGTTCATTCTTCTTGTTGAGGGGGAAACAAAATGAACCTCACTACATACACATTCCATTCACTCGGGGGAAATTGCTCCTATCATTCCATTTTGCATTCCATTCCATCCATCCACAGCATATTGCATTTTCTTGGTAGCATTTACTTTTACATACTAGTGTTTTTCATGTTCACTTTCTACTACACATGTTAGATTGCTTTATTATATGTCATTATCATACACACATGTGCGTTCATGCCTTTTTCTAGTGTGATCGTAGATACATGACATTTACACATGGCATGGATGCTCACCTTCTACCCTTACTATACTTGGTCATTGGGGGCATCCAAATTCATCTCATACATGTGTTATTGTTTCATTTTGTACTTATCATCTTATACTACTTGCTCATACACACTTTGACATATTGGTTATCACTCTAACATGCTAATGGGTGTTCCATGTGCAACACTTGTTTTGTAGGACTACATGTTTCCATTTTTATTTGTACTATTGCATTGTTTTCCATTATTTGTGGGCTTTTCCCTTTGCTTGTGTGCACACTTATCTATTTTTGCAGCCATGATGGCCTTTTATGCCTTGTGACATCATGAGTGATGTCCTATGTTTGAAACCCACTTTGTGTGGTCTACTTGTTTTCTTGCATGTTTACACTACTTTTCTTAGTAGTTTTACATTGTCTACGTATTTTACACTTGTCTTATTTTACATGCATGTGTTCATACTAACACTTGTATTGGCTAGCCATCCCTTTTTTGTGTGCCTTGGTATCTACCAAGAATTTCCATTTCCCCTATAGGGAAGAGTTCTATAGGTCAGAGTGTGGTTGGTCCTCTTTTGGGGCCACATTCTCCTTCCTAGGGTCATCGCATGTGCCCCCAAATAGGGGGGAATCATTGAGGGTTTCTACTAACACATCGTATTACACCGGTTCACACACAGTGAGTGAGTTTAGACTAGTCTACAAACTCCATACACAACGTCCTTAATAGGACATGGTGTCCTTGGCAATTTTTAGAGTGGTTACATGCTCAAGGGTTACACTGGGTGTGCCTCTCTACATTCTCTATCTAGTAGCATTGGATCACCCAAAACCATGATAGTATAAAGATCTCTTCCAACATTTCAGTAGAAGTGGTTAAAGGTTAGAGGATACAACATGGTTCCTCCCTATACTTCTTTAGCCAGGGTGGCATGAGATCACCAAAAAAATCGTGACACTACAAGATATCCTTTTACACCCTTTTTCTCGACATGGATCAGGTGCACATGTTCCATTTTTCCATTTACACTTTCTATTCTAGTGTATTTTACATTTACGTATTTTTACACAACATTTTTACATACATACATATTTGACTACTTGATCATTTTCTCCTTATAGGTCCATCGTATGAGAAATAAGTAGTCAAATTGGGGTTAAGAACAACAAAAAAATGACAATGAAAATACACCATGACAATACTTTCCATACTAACCATGTAGGTACACTACACAAAACAACATACTATATATGCGTTCCACCCTAGGTTCACTCTCATCACTTTTTATACACATTTTTCATCTTTAGAATCCACACTCCTCCTATTTTTTATTTTTTTCATTCCACGCTTGAGTCTAGTCCATCGACACGTCTTCTTCTACACTCTACATGGTTATTAGGTACACATCTCTATCTACTTTATGTTACCAAGATTTTTGCTCACCAACATAAAGTGGGGGAAAATGTAGACACAAATATTGCACATTAGACAATATTTAGCCCAGTCTTATACTACTATTTAGAAGGTTCTCAAGTGTACAAAGTACTAATTAATCCCACCTTTTGGCCACCTTTTTCTTATCTTTTATTTCATCTTTCCCACATATTTCCTGATACCTATCAGCCCATTTCATGACCTTTCCAACATTATAGCCGAAATCGGGTGCCCACCTATCTTTGGGAGCCTTGAGGCACCATGGTCCCATTTTGGGTGCCCTGGTCTATGCACAACCTCTTCCGCTTATTTTTGGGTCACTTCTAGCTGTTGGTCATCCTTATCTTCTTCTTAGTCGGCCTTTTTAGGATTAATTACAAAATTAAGCTTGAGAGCCCTATAAATATAAAGTTATAAGACCATAATAAGGGTCCTAGGTCATTGCATCTTATCACTACTATCACTCCATCTAGGGTTACATCCATTACATCACTTGCATCCACATAGTGCCATGCATTCAAGCTAGGATATCTACATCACACACACTTCATAGGGGGAGGGATTCCATTCTATTCCATGCACACATGCTACTTACATTTCTATAGCTACTATTTCTTGCTACTTCAAAAAGTGTGACTAGCACGAGAGCACCTAGGGAATGACATGCACACACACACACACACACACACCAGAACTACATCAGGGTCTATAATGTAGTTCAATTTTAGTGATAAGTCCACTAGTTTGGTGGCTGAGGTTAGTCCGACCCATTCATATGCATCTTTCATTTTTCTAGGGTTTGATACTTCTCCTTGCATTATGGGTCATTATCTAGTTCATTCAATGAATCCAATGTGATAGATGGGAAGTACTCACATAAATTTAGCGACCTTACCAGATTCAAATTTTAAGGATTTGAAGCATTTTGAACACCTAGATTACAGACCAAGGCACCTCGGGGCACCCCAATACACTCCCAGTTGCCTATTTCATCTCAGATAATCCATATTTTCCCTTTTTAGGGCCCCTGAAGGTTCATCTGCACTTCCAAATTCTATTTCCAAATCTGTGACACTATGCGATAGTCTCTTGTTATTAGCTGAGTCTTCTCCTTACTCTTCTCTTACATATTAGGGTTTTATTTCATCTAGAATAGTTTATTTACATTTATTTCATCTTTGCTTTAGTTTATTTACAACATTTTAGTCCTCCTAACTAGATTAACATTAATACCCTAGATATCCCTTTAGGCTATCTAGGTAAATTTCCATATTTTTGTTAATCACTTTGTTAAGGGAGGTTTTTATTTTAAGTAAAAGGAACTCTGTTAAAAAATTTCCAAACTTTTTGTGAGTTGCAGGCCTTAGATTTTGATGTTTTGCAAGGTGATTCTTTCCTTATTTCTTGCATTGTAATGAATTGTGCATCCCTCAAGCAATAAAATTCATTTTTATGGCTCATATCTTCCCTAATATGTGTTATATTGCATTTCTTTCCTTTTATTATAATTGTGGAATATTGTGCATATTTCTTTCTTCTTGCAGAGGTCAAGTCTATTGTGCTCCATGGAAATGGTCGCTTGAATGTTGTTTTGGATTGTGGCTATTTTGTCTACCCTTCCTTCCTACATTTTCCCTTCATTTTCACTCACAGGAAAATCTCCAACCCTGTTTTGGTGCTATCACCTCCCTTAGCTTAGGAATTTTTTAATTTCGGGCACCGTACTTTTTCCTTGGTCTCGGGCTTGTTATTTTAGGATTAGATAGCTTCATTTCCAGCTTTAGGAGTAGTTTTAGTAGTTGAATAGCTTTAGGAATCTGGCCTTCTTTAGAGGTTTGTCTCAATTATTAGTCCCAAAACCGAGAAATAGTCCCATATTGCCTCGGAATTCTTGATCTTTTATGATCATATCTAGGGTGCAATTTTGAGCTCCAACAGTTTCCAATTGGGAGAGCTTTCAATTTTTCCTATCCATATTTTTTTCTAACAACATTTGAAATAAATGTTAAAATATTTGAAAAATGGTATTTGATAATGTGAAATATAAATATAAGTATTTTAAAACTTAATTATTTCCGTATTTTCCCAACCCACATTTTACAGAGGATAACCAATTGAAATGTAACTATTTCCTAAATTACATTACTTAAAAAATCATTAACCTCACTCAAATAGATAAATTAGTTCTTAATCTTATATTATTAGATGAAATAATCAATAAAATAGGTTATGGTAACCCAATAATGAGTCAAAACCATCAAACCCTAGTTCCTTAAAAATGGGTTGAGTTTATTCCATGGTTTGAATTCCCAAACTTATTATTAAATCTAAAATTACATTTTGTATATAAGTAAATTAAATTTTTTTATATCAACCAATTAAACATTGTTGTACATATCATAGTACTATTCTATTTTATATAAAAATTTACATATTTCATCAATGTTTCTTGATAAATTAGCTTGAACATTCATCTGTCTACTTAATTAAATAAATAAATAAAAATAAGGTTTAATTTCATTATTTCACATTAATAGTTACATAGTTCATAGAATACTTATTTGAGCAAGTGGTAAGTAGTTTAATACTAAAATTCCAATGCACAATCCGGTAATGGACATTGGCTATGGCCAGGACTATTGAGAGGAAGTGTTATACACTATGTGTATTTTCTTGTTGCCTTAGCTAGGAACCATTTGAGGTGTACACCGTACCATAGTTAGGACACCTTTGGTGCCCCTCTCTTTCCCACTACCTGTCTATACCCTTTTCTACCTTAGAATTACTATCCACAGGTAAAATATCTAGGTGATTAAAATTCATTCCAAAATTCACTTGTCATTTTTATTTTCCCGTAATAATGTCTTCCTCTTTTTATTTCATATGCCTCTTTTTATAATATTCTCATGGGTAGTTATGAACCAACACAATGCAGTCCCCCATATTTAATTAATCATCTTTTAGTGACATAATCGGGTTATTAACTCCCAAACTTATTTTTAAATAGTTTATTATAGTACCTTTGTTATAAATAATATCAATTCAAAATTTTATTTAATAATTCAACATACTTTTAATAATTAAATCTTTAGGGATTTAGTCACATAAAGAACCCTCCTACCTTGATCAAAAACAAACAAATAACCCAGAAGCTAATTTTAGTAAAGTATTTCATATGGAATCATGTGCTCTCTGAGGGTTTGATGGATGCTTCCTAAAGTACGTTGAAAAAGAGAAAAAGAGAAGTTGCTAAAAACATACCATGATCGGGCATATAGTGGACACTTTTTTGCAATGGTCATGGAGCAAAAATTCTCTACGGTAGGTACTATTTTCCTACCCTATTCATTAATGCCTAAGAATGGGTCTCCAAATGTTAAGCATGTCAAAAAAATTTTGAGAGACCACAACTTGTTGTGTTTCCCCTCGGGCTTGTAGTGATTGAAAAACCATTCCAACAATGGGGCTTGGATTTCATTAGAGTTTTGAATCCCCATTCAAGTGCGAGAACATACCAATGTGCTCACAACAACTGACTATTTCACAAAATGTGTAGAAGTAATCCCAGAAAAACAAGCCAATATTGAAATAATGTGTAATTTTATCAAAGATAACATTATTGTTCATTTTGGGATCCCTCATAATATTGTGGTGGAAAACACCATTTGATTTTTACTCCTGGGGATCTATCATATTTTTTTATAGCTATAAAATATCTTTGTCTCATGCATTAGACTATTACTTATAAGGGAATGGTTAGGCTAAGTCAAGAAACATAAATATTGTGATCATAATCGTAACCTAGTGGATGAGAATCAAAATAAGTGGCACAATAAGCTCTATGATGCATAGTGGGAGGAAAAAATCACTCCAAAGAAATCAATCAACATGTCACCATTCCAATTGTTATATGGGATTGGGGTAGATATTCAAATCACCATATAGATTATATCCCTCCAATTGCTCCAAGTGGTGGAAGATATTTAATATTGTGATTCTATTGATAAAATAATTTTTTCATTGAGAAGCTTGAAGAAGATAGGCTCAAGTTAGTTGATTGTATAAAAGAACATCAGTTGAAGGTAAAGAAGTTATTTGAAAAGAAATCCAAAGACAAGGATTTCAAAGTAGGAGACCTTGTTTTGATATGGGACAAATGAAGAGAACCTAAAGGAAGCCATGGGAAGTTTAACTCTTTGTGGCTCATTCCATTCCAAATTCAGAAAACTTGTAGAGAGAATGTTTTTATCTATCGTATCTTAATGGTACACAGATTGGAGTTGCCCCACAGTGGGCAATATTTGAAATTATACAAGCAATGAAAGTGGTTTATCCCACATTGTACCATAGGTGATTTAGGTGTGTGTTTCCCTTTCCCTGTTGTGTGTGTTCTTTCCCTTTCGTGTGTTGTGTGTTTCATTTTTGTGTGTGTGTACTCCTTTTCAGTCTATCTATTACTTTTTATGACTCTGTGAATCCCAATGGATAAGGCATTGGTCCAAATTGTAAACTGATATTCTAGAGTTCCTTCTCATATTTTCCTCACTTTTTCGATTTATAATGAGTCACCAAGTAAGATCCAGTTGTTGTCTTGTGTTTTTGCAAGGGCAAAAACATGAAACAACTATACCCTAGTGTCAAAAAATTTCATTGTAGACCTTCCTAGACACCCTTCCAGATCAGCCCATCCCCTGTTTCAGGCCTATCCCCTTCCATGTAATTTTCATGTCTATATTCTTAACCTTTTCCATATGTTGGAGAGATGAAAACAAGATCATTAAATTCTTTTTAGACATTATTTTTCGAGGTGGATCTTTCAACATGCTTAGGGATGGCTATTTTTAGCCTTTTTAAGGTTGGTGCATATTCTCCAGAGAAGATTTAATGTCCTAAATTCATCAAGTATTTTTATTAATGACCCAATATTATTTTTCAAGTGATTTAGGAATATTTTGGAAATATATGGAGGTTTAGGAGCAAGTTCAGCAAAAGCGGGTTTTAAGGCTAAAGAGATTACTTGTGAAAAAGAACTGAGCTTGAAAGATGATTCCAATATCTTTAGAATGATTTGGAGTTCAAAAAAATTATCAATAAAATTGTGACTTAATTCTCTACATGGTGATACTTTCATATTTTTCTCAAGGCCCATGCATTTCTTTCCAAAACTCATTCTTTATAGGCACAACTAGAAATCCTAATATAAAATACCATTTTTGGGAAGGTTTAGAGATGAATCAAACCTTGATAACCATTCCATTCTTATAAAAATTCCTTTTTCGATCAAATTCATATAAATAATTGCACAAAAATTCATCTGGGAGCTCGACAACATCATTTTCAAGCTCTTCTCTAAGGTACAAGCTTCGTCCTTAGTCAAATTTTTGGTGCCACGTGGCAACACGAGGCTGAGCCATAATTTTGTGTCCCATTCATCCCTTTATAATGGTATAAAGGGTAAAAAAAAGTACACCCCAACCTTAGACGACATGGACCCACCACATGACCCTGGGAGGCTTCGATAAATACATTTTGCCAAATTTCTAGCCCCCGCTCCATGCCACACATGCTTGACACTTGTCACCTAGAGATGGAGGTGAAATTTTGTGACCACTTAATCCCTTTCTAAGGGGTCAAGGAGGAAATAAAAATGTGTCTTCCCCCCCTCACCTTTCTCCCGTTAGGTTCCTCACATGACCAAAAACCAGCTCCCAGGTGCCGAAAGTAAGCCCTTTCCACTATCTCTCTGTCCACCTTTGCATGCTTGCCACTTTTTCTCAAGTGGTGGAGGAAATTTTGTGTGTCCTTCATCCCTTTCTAATGGGAAAAGGAAATTAAAAAAATTTCCCCCCTTCCCTCTCTCTCTCTCCAAGTATGAAAGCCAGGAGATAGTCATTTTGTGCTCTCCCCCCACTTTGCTCAATTTCTATCTGGAACTCTAATTTTTTTTTCCCAGAATCCTCCACCTCTTTTTTTCCTCTTGCATTAATCCCTCCACATTATCATGATCATGGCAAGGAGATTTACAAAAAAAATGCACATTTTTCCGGATCATTTTTTCCCAGATTGACTTTGTAGCCTACGAAGGAAAAAATCTTCATATCTTTCAAACCGTATACCTTTGATTGATGTGAGGTTTTTAGTGTTCTTCATCATTTTTAGGCACATTGATAACAAAAGTGATAGCACTAAAATGTATTTCTAGATGTTTATGGTGAAGAAACCTAGACGTATGCCCTAGTTTTGTAAATTTTTATTTCCGTTGTTACTGGTAACCAAATTGACTTGAAAAATTTATGCGTGAGATCATGAGACAAAACCTATCCCATTTGAGGTGATATCATCAAAATATGAGGAGTGGAAGACTAATTTCCAAAAATATTAAGTATCTATATGAGAATTTACTAAAAATAGTAAACTCTCACAATGGGCAAAATTATTCGAGGCAGTGTTCATAGGGAATAATCAAAGCATCAAACAAGGTGATCGAAGGTGAAAAAAGTGAAAAAAGCAATTTACTAAAAATAGTAAATTCTCATCCCGATATAGAAGAGGTGTCATTGTCATCCATGAAATTCAAATTTACTGGTCTCGAATCAATCTTGGCTCTCTCATCATAGTATTTAGGTGTGGGGGATAGTGATGTCACCCACATGGAATTATAAGATCTAAAAGAATGAATGCTTGGGAGATCTAGAGATCTACGGCGGAAGAATTTTTTTTTTCACAAGTGGGATGTATGTGAAGGTGGAAATCCAATGTCAAGTACATAATGTAGAATTGGTGTTGGCATGCTCTCATCACTATGATCAAACACACATACCATTTAAGCGAGATGATAACTCAAGGTTGGCAGTTCTCACTCCTAAAGCCATCTCTCACTCAATGCAGATCCCAACTTGGAACAATATGGCCCTCATTTTAAAAGATTTTGCATAGAAATAATGGACCAAAATATAATCTTACCTTCACGGCCTCATACTTGTTTCATGATTAAAATAAGTAAGAAAGCCTTTATGAGTGCTAAAGTCTCTCTCAAAGAGTGAATCTCACGAAGGATATTCAAATGCAATCATCCTTTTTAGTCCGATGATGGAAAAATAATCCACGAATGAATTTCAAGATTGGGTGGCCTTATTAATGCTCATGATAATTAAAGGAAAGAAAATAATTGATTGGGGAAAGATCATAAATGATAATTTATATCATCGGTTGTTATAGGTTCCAATCTCAAAGAAGTTCACTATGAATTCATATTTTTGTATGCTCTTGCAAGCTCAAGACCATTCAAAGGGTTGACACTTTCTCATAATATCTCTCTGAAGGCTTTAGCATTTGAAAGGTATCCATAGTTGGTCTTGAAGGAGAGAAAATAGTATTTCATGAGGGTGAATGATGTATTCACCATTTTTGTCACCAAAAAATTGGATGGGAACCCTCATTTGAGGATGTCACCACAAGGATATTCTTTATAAGGAAGTATGGGTCATACTTCACGCATTTTCCACTTTATCCTACATCCGAGTATCTAGTTTTGATATTGCTTCACTTAGGTTACCATGGTATCTCAACGACAATAACGTCTTTGTTTGAGCTATGTAGACAACTTGCCCATGTTCACAGTAAGCTCAAGAACTAGAAGAGGAAGAATGTATCATTTCCCATCTCACTTGGAATCTTCACTTACAAGATTTCATTGATCTTGCACTCCTGGAAGCCACTTTCACACTTCTAAGTTTGTATTCATACACCTGCAAGAGCAGACTTCAACATACGAAGTGATATAGACACTTTTCACCTTCCCAATTCATATCATGTTCCAAAAATAGAATATTATTGGTTGAATTCCATAGTTGAATTTAATGTTAGGGAAAGAGACCACATGTAGATGACCATCGAGAAAATATAAAAGGTTCAAATTTGACTAGTATGAGAAGGTAATTCAAAATGATGGCACACAATTGTATGATCTTGAATATCAAGTAGTAAAGGCTTCACCACTTTCTCGGGTAACATGGAATATCCACGAATCGGAGAAGTATAAGTGAGTGGATTGATTTTTTCATTAGAAAATCAAAATAATGGTATAGAAAGAATAAGGTTTCCTCCATTACATGAAGAAGTTTCCCACTCTTCATAGGTAGACATTCCACCACTCTTCTTTGAAGGTTGAGGAGAGGAATTTAGGTTGAATTCATTCTAGGGAGAGTTCAAATCATAAAACAATGGAATCGAAATCTTCCTACTACATGAAATTGCATAAGAAGGTTAGATCAATAGATGTCCCTATAGTAGAGCTTAAGGAAAGTGATCTATCCTACCTTTACATTCTTTAGCATTCCTAGAGCTTCCCACCTTCCATTGTTACTCCCTGTGCCTCTTACACAAGATGTAGCCTCTCACCCTAAGCAATAATCAATAGCCATGTTGGTTTTCAAGCCCAAGACAAACAATATGTTCCTTTGGATGAAAGAAATGATCAAAAGAAGGCTCACATAGTTCATTAGGTGAAATTCCTGATTTTTCAATGATATCATCATTGGTCAAAGGGAAGAAGAATTGTTTTCCTCAAGCTTCCTCTTGCTTTTTCATTGGTTCCACAGAAATCAATATGTGGAGGTAGTAGGCCAAATTTAATCAAGCCTAATTTTAAAAATGACCTAGGCCAACTATGAAATGAGGACCATTTCCCTAGGCCTAGCCACTCATGAGGGAGATGCACATTTGTTCTAGGAGTCTTCCACTCACCTCCTCGTGAGGAATCAATAATATAAAGGAAAGATAGATCAATTGGAAGACCATGTATGAATGTTCTCCTCGTATGTGTAATTTCATGGACCTAAAATGCACCGTCATCTCTTGTTATTGAAGAAGTTACTCCCATCAGTAGCTTTGATCTTTAAGTCTATTTAAAAAGTAAAATGTTTCACCAAACAGGATGAGTTATGACAAGTTGGTGATAAGGATTGTTGATAAAGGAAAGGTATTTATTCGAGAGATGATCTCATTGTATAGGTACATGTATGCCCCTTCAACAAAGTATGAATGAAAAGGGAAGGATTGGAAAAGGAAAAATAACATTGGGATCAGGTGCATCCATTGGTGATTGAAATGGGATAGGCTCATTCTCAGGTGTTGGTAAATAGAAAAGTGTTCAACTATCCATCTGAGGATATGTCAAGTGGTTGGGCAAGGACTCTTGCCTCTTGATACAAAATGTTGAATCAAGATATTGATGAGTTGGAATCAAATGAGGAGTGTGCCTCCAAAATGTAAGATGATGTCAATTCCAGATTAAAAAATCTTAGAGTGCCTGTCATTTATGAGAACATCACAGAAGATGATTTATTGAATCCATTTGAGGAGTATGTTTAGAAAGAAGTTGGGGACCCATTTTATTTCAACAAATATATACTAGATTCTCTCACTAAGATTAGAGCCACAATTTTAAACATTACAAAGAAACATTATTTGTGGTTTTGTAAGAGTAAGAACATCAATGATATCTTAGATGGTTGGCTCGAGTCCCTGAGTTGTGTCTACATTCCTCAAGTGGAGAAAGTTGTATCTGTGGCATCCCAATATAGTAAAGAGTTAAAGGAGTGGATATTTTTCCATTTGAGCTTAGAAAAGATGCATCGGATAGTGGATTAGGATCAACATAGGAAGTTTCATCATCATATTAATTATCTCTCTTTTCTCTTTTCTCTCTCTTCTCTCCCCCTTTCCCCTCCTCCATGTTCTATTTCTTTGTTAGGGTTTCATTTCATTTTTTCTTATTCCTATTTTGTCTTATTCATTTAAATGTGACTATAGCTAATATTGTAATAATTCACCCTTGATTTATAAAAGGGGACTTAATTTTATTCCTAGGAATACGAAGAGTCACATGTTGTGAGGGAAAAATGAAAATTCATGTTGGGGGTAGGTGAAGAGTCTTTCTCAAGCCTATAAATTGTAATGACTTCCCCATTCTTAAGGGTTGTCAATTTTGTGTTCAAGAGTAGATGCCTACTTTGTAAAAGAAAAATAAGTAACTAATTTCTTCTATTATCCTTCTCATATTTTATTTCATTCCTCTTAATGTAAAATTTTTCCAAAATATCAATGAAAAAGAAAGGAGTTTATTTCTTTTGTTTATAAGGGAATTGATGAGACTTTGTGTTCACAATTTCATCTTGTCTTGGTGTTAGTAACAAGGTTATTTTATTTCTGATTATGTGTGATGATGTATTCTGATTAATATTTTCATTCATCTGAACTTTCTAACTATGATATTATCCCCCTTTCTAATTTCCCGCTCCCTTTCCCACATACTCGGTGAATTCATCCCTTGCGAGAAAATTGTAAGCATTTTCCACAGGTTTAGTGGAGTGTTCTTATTAGATCCATAGCCTCTCATCCACCCACATATTTCATTTTCATTCATGCATAATAAATGGAGTTTCATCATTCAAGAAGAGGAACCTAATTCCTAGAGCATTGGCAAATATCCACCAATTTTCTAACTATTTTTTTCACTTACCTAGAGCAAAGAGAAAATGAGTATGAATCTTAGTGCGAGTAGATGTCGGTAGGAGTCTTAAATGACATGCTTTTGCTTTATTTACATCATGTGTAAAGAGTGGAATTCACCTTGTGTTGGAGGGCTAGAGAAGACAATTTATGTACCAAAAATGGTATTTGGAATCTATTAACAACACAACATTGGCACAACATTGAAATTCCAATGAACAACCAACGTGCTTGGTGGGAAAGAATACTTTAACAAAGACATGATCATGTTTTTATCAGTGTATATCAAGTGAGGTTTTGAACATTGAAGGCTATCAAGAGTTGTGAAAACTAAGACTAATAACCACATGAAGATGCCTGTAATTGAATTTACAATATCTAGAACGTGTATGCATAATCAAAACTTTATTCAAAATTCATTCAAAACAGTTAGAAATGCATTCCTATCCACTTGGAGAATTCAAATAAAACCTCAACATAAAAAAATTCAAATGATTTTGGAACTCCCACATAAACGTAGAAGTAGATAACATGCACATTTAAACTCTTCCAATGGAACTTATGGATCAACCATTCATTTATTATCCCATATCAAGCTCAAATGAATCGATTTGATACCAAATGAAAGATCAACAAAATTATACACAAATAATAATACTCAAATTGATAATCTGCAACTCTCCATCCTCATTCATCTAGGAAATACATATATATGAAATACATATCCTATAAAATAGGAAGCCTATTAAGGCTCCTACAACCACTCACTAATTCTATACGAGTTGTTTAAAAAAACTCATAACAACTACTCTAAAATACATGAGTTGTTATAACTCCTAAAAAACTAGTTCTCACATGTAATAGTATATGATTAAAGATAACATAATAACACATACAATAATATTGTAAACACTAATTTCCTAATACGTTGAGCCCCTCAAAGTGCTCCCATGACCAACATCATATCCAATCATAATGATCCATTCCCATGAATTCAATAATTTCTTGAAAATGAACCAAGAAAAAAACAACAAGTTTTAATGCCCAATCTTGGAGCTTTCACAAAAATCTTGAGATCCAAGCAGAGGAAGAAGGCACGGGTGGCTTCCAATCTCTTCAATGGAACTTCTAATAGCCAGTATGTAGAAATTTCTCATCCAAGGAATGTAAATATAATTGAGGAGATGAATCCATTAGACTATCAAATGAAAATAATCCCCTTGGGACCAACAACATATGAGGGTGACTCTAATTTATTCAATGAATCTTTTGTTTTCCTTCTTCATCAAAAGGAAGAGTACTAACGAATAATTGAGAAATTGGAGGAACATGTGAAAGCTCTTAGTGCCTACATTTAACCTTTATTGGATCCTAATTTAATACCTCATTTTCACATGGAATACATTCCTCTAATCAGTAGTTTTAACCCTGAAGCGATCGAGAAAGCACAAGGGAATATGATGTAGGGGAAGGCTAATGAGAGATGGATTGAGAATATCATTGATAAAGGAAATACAATGCTCCCATAGATTCTCTCTCTACTCAGGTATGTTCTTGCCACTTTTTTAGAAGTGAAGAAATCAAGGGAGGAGATTAAAAAGAGAATATCCACTTGGATGAGGTGTTCCCACTTGTTTCTGATATGAGTTACCTTGAATCTCACACCCTCATGAGTAAAAATGTGTTTACATCAATTGTTAATAGTTTATCCTCGCTTTGGTCCAGTTCATGGATGCTATATATGATATGATAAATATGTCATCATTGAAACTTGAATCTAGTGGAAAAATTGCTTTTGAGATTTTGAATGAGGTCTACAACTATGATCGAAACTTGGATTACCTGCACTCACAAATAATTCATCATAATAACTCATTGTTTCCTTTCAAAAATGGTCAAGAAAAAGAAGGTGATTCTCTTTCCTTTAATGGATAAACCTTAGATTCTCTTTCCAATTTCAAATGATCTATTTATGGCATTGCAGGATATCACAAAAGATGACTCGGTCGGTCAATAATATTTATGATGTCCCCTAAACATGGATCAAAGTACTGATATTTGTTTGCATTCAAGAAGCGAATAAGGTGACACCCATGGTAACTTTTTTCAGTAGATAGTTCAAAGGACAAGAGACCATTTCGGAAACTACCCACAAGGATCATGAATCAAAAAATTCTCCATCAATCAAGGATTATCTTCATCATATCAGTCAACTCCTTCTCTCCCCCCTTTCTCTCTCATGTCCTAATTCTTTGTTGGGAAAGGAATTTTTAATTTTTTTCTTATTCATTTAAATGTGACCTATAGTTAAGAATTGTAATGAGTTTATTTTAATTAATAAAAGGGACTCACTTTCTTTCCTAGGAATATGAAAGGTCACAAGTTATAAGGGTAAGTGAAAATTTATGTGGGGAGATGAAGAAACATGTTTATAATTCTATAAATTGGAATGGATTCTCCATTCCAAGAGCTTGGAAATTTTTTATTGAATGTATGTTGTTGAGATTACCACTTCTACATCAAGAAACAATATCCAAAATTCTTCTATTTCTTGTCTTATATTCCTCTACTCTTTCTTTCCAAATTTTCATATATGATAATATTTTAAAACTAGGAAAGGTGTCTACACCTTATATAAATGGGTCAATTGAATTTTATGTCTATGATTCATTAGTCTTATCATCATTTGCATTGTTTTTTTCTTCTAATTGAATGTGGACCTACTATGGTTATTGTATGTGAACTTTGTTAGTGCCTAATCATAGTGGAAACCCTCTCTCTCTCCTTATTCCCTAAATCCTATTTACCTATCTTCACAATAAATTCCTCCTTGTACTCCATACAAGCACTTTTCCACAGGTTCAATAGAGGGTTCTTGTGTGATCCCCGGCCTATCACCCACCTCACAACTTTAGGATAGTTTACATTCAATAATGGGAGCCTCCCCATTATGACACTATGACATTATGACACTATGACATTATGAAATCTCATTACTACAACATGAAATTCATCCCATAGGACCCTAACTAGGTGAATTATTTATTATTTTACTAATGATCCTCTAGTGTTTCTTTTTAGTTTTGTTTCTTAAGGGTTCTTGTAGAATGGATGGTGCCCACACATGATAGGTCAAGCAATACTATCAGGGACACATTTTTGGGTATATTTCATTTCTATTAGTCCTTTCTTACTTTCATTATTTACTTTCAATTTTGGTGTAAAGGATTGTTTCATTCTATTGAACACCTCATGTTTCACTATTACAACATGTGGTGATCAATGGTTGGGGCATATGTATACACCTAATTTTTCACGTTGTTACTAAAAATATTTTGTGTAGATAAGGGTCATTGATGCATCTATTTATTAATTAGGTGCCTTAAGGGGCTTCTATTAGGAATGGGGTATGACTATACACATGGTCATTATGGGATTAGAGATAATACATAAATAGACCTTGTTTGTTATATAGCCATATTCTTATTTACCCTTTCCTATGTCAATCCTTTTATGTTGCACACACTAGCACTCCTGACCTTTTATTGCATTTGACTTTGTCATTGACATTCATTTCATTGGCTTGCTCTTGATCCATGACACATTTTTGCCTCACTTGACATTAGGATTTTCCTTGATAGACACCATTTCCCATGGGCGATGGTGTCGGTGTTAGGTTTTCCTTGGCTGATACCATTGCCTACGGGTGATGGCATCGGGTATATATGCACATCACACTCTAACATCTCATGAAAATGGAAGGAATGCCATGAATGTACAACCATTGGATTTTCTCTTTTACGCCATCTTTACATCTACTCACTCTAGTCTTGGTCTATCTCACATATTATTGTATTATACACTCTTCTTGGTTGTTATATTATTTACATTATTGGATCATCTACATTGAGTCTAAGAAAGTAATGGTAATCCCATTCTCCACCCATAGTGATTCTCTCTAGGTATACTATTTATACGGAGAGATAGATGCATCAATTGCACCCCGTATGTAAGTACGGGAACCCTATTTGTCATTTTACACATATTAGTTCATCTCCTTTCCCATTTCTTTATGTTAGCTTAGTATTGTATGTACATCAATGTTAGTTAGCATATTTCTCTTACATGATCAACTCCTTATCTTTCCTCCATTTACATTTCAGTTTTAAAGATTGTGCATGTTTGTGTTATCTTTCTATTGATCTACATCTCTCCACCATTAACAGATATCCTAGAAGGGTATTGTACAAAATAAAATCAACACTTGACCTTCTTCACACTCGACCTCATGAGGTTGTGCTGCCGGGAAATCTGGTGTAGAATGGAAATAGATGTATGTGTGATAGTGATGATCAACCTTATGTCTTCAACACGCAATATCGGGATCTACGAGTCCAAGGCAAAGAAATCCATCCTAAGTTGAAGTGGTGTAATGGAATGATAGGATAGAATAGCTACTCAGAAGCTCCAGTCAATATCAAGATCTATCAATATTTTGTCTCTTTGGTTATGGAACACACGGAAAGTGACATGCGGATGCCTTGTATATATTTCTAGACATGGTCATGGAAGTGAGAACAAGAGGCATAATGGAACCACGGGGTTTATAGGAGGTTTTATGATCTAGTCTAGAAAGTCTAAGCTTGATCGGATGTTATGTTCAATACTCAAAGTTGTGTAATGATGTTAGGTGGAAGTGGCGATGATATAAATACTCATGCACGTAAACCAATATAAATGTTTAATTGGTCGAGTAAGACCATTGGGTTGTGGGACACAGGGATCACTGTGTGAACTTGTGGAGGTTGTGGTCTTTATATGGTCATATGCATAATCAAGCCATGTTTCTAGGATCAGTCTAATAATCATAGGCTTGATTAGCTGCAATGTTTAATGTGTTTAATTTTTCTATCTTCTCATAATACCTAGCAGGTGTGCATAAAACTAACAAGTGTAAACCCGTATCAATGTCGGTTAACAACTCAGGCTCATTGGGTTGTGGGACCAGTGGATCATGATATGTGACCTTAACACTCGATGTAGCCCCTTTTAAATAAAAAAATAGTGTGTTGGTCCATGTGTTTCTCATTTTTCGTTGCCTCATACCCTTGTAGAATGGAAGACCTAGGAGTGCAAGCAATTGAGACACATTCTTGGCCCACCATATAAGCCTTGCATGGAAAAATTTTCTTGATTTGTGTGTAATTTATATGACACATTCTTGTCCAACCATCCCATACATTTGGCTTCGATTGATACATTGAGAGATGAGGAATATATGACATTGTATGGTCAACCTATAAATTTCCTCCCTTTGGTAAAAAGGAGAGTGTGAAACATGTCAGAGAACACGTCAGAGACGATGTAATGTGGTGCACAAGAATTGAGATTGGAGAAGGTTGATTCATAATATTAGATATAGTGATTCCTTAGAGGAAATACCAGAATATGTGTATAATAGAATCAGATTTAGAGTTGAGGGAGAACAATGTCTTTGGAGAGGCCATTTAATCATGATTTGAGCAAGTAGGAGATGTCTATTTCCAAAATAACCCACGGGATATTTTGGAAACTTACAAGCCATTTTTGGACAATTATGGGTGTTTTTAAAAATAACCCCTTGGCTAATTTTGGGTAACTTACAGTTTCATTCTGGATTTGGCATTATGTTTTGAGATTTTGTGCACTTTCGTCTTCTCTTTTGGTGTAGGTTCCTTGGCTGCAGTTCCTCGTGCATGCTTGCATGCTCTCGTGATTCCTTTATAGTCATTAACCTCCTTCTATGCATGCTTCACATGCTCACATTCATCACTTTCCCATTTAAAAATTTACTTTCTTTGTGCACTTGTTTCTTCCATCCTAGATATTGTGTATTCCCTTGCATGTGCCTACAAGTTTTCCTTCCATAACTAAATTTTTCATTATTTTTCCCCTCATGCCTCTCTGCATACTTTCATTTATGATTATATATTTAAAACACTCATTGTACCCTTCTATTTTTTCCTTACATATTTGCAAGCCTTCTATATGCCTCTTATGCGCATATCTTTTCCTCCCGAGTCCCGCACACTTCGTCACACATTCCCATGGCTCTTCCTTCCACACGCACTTGATCTTACTTATGAAAATTTATTTCACATGAATTTTCTTGGGTACTTCCCTTTTCTTCTTAGCATTCTTGCACACACGTCATGTTCTCTTGCACTTTTACTTGGTGGGTCTTCGGGTCTCCTTTGTACATGTGCATTTTTTCTGCAAGAATACATTCCTTTACCTAAGCTATGCTCTTTCCATCACATGTATTCTTGCATACTTCCTATGCATCATTGTATTATGTTACAACCTTTCTATTATTCCTTGATTCTATGCATGTACCTCAGATTTCATTCTCATATCGGTCTTAGCTCAAAGCCACATGTCCAACTATGAGACTTGGGATTCATTTTGCAATTTTCAAGTGTGAATGGAAAGTTTCCAAATATGATCAAATCCTCGTAGAAAATGAAAACATGACACATGGAGAAGATCTAGAACTGCATTCAACCATCAAATCCCCATGACCAATCAAAGGGTGTCAAATGCCTAATGTGTTTCCCTCGCATCATGAGATATTTAGACAACCATATATTTTGATTTTGAACTCCAAATTAGGCATGGTTGATCTCGTTGGAAATATCTTGGAATTGTATACTCTCTAGAAACATAAAAATAAGATTTTGGTGATATTTTGGGGAGAAAATAGAAAAACATGACTTTGGACATTAATGTGTAGCTACAAGTGACTCATAGACCCATATTTAATAAAGCATGGTCTCTTTCCTTCTTCTACAAGTAACCTGACGTGGGGAAATGGATTTGATAGAGTTCCATGTTGTTTTGTAGGAATTTAATGCATCTTATTGGTGGTTGTAGCCTTAAATCCAAAATTCCATCTCTTTCCCTTCTTCTTTCTCTATCATTCTCTATATATTGTAAATTAATGCCCTTTTGTAAAGGTTGGACCCTCTTGGAATGTAAGGGAATTATTCAGAGTAGTGCATTAGTGTTTTGAGTTGTAAGCCTCAGATCTGGACCTCTACAAGGTAATTTTTTCCTCCCTCCTCCATTATAATGGACTGTGCATCCTTTTAAAGAAATAAAATATGTGTTTTATGGCTATTCTCTTCCTTAGCCCATGTTTATTTCATTTTCTTGCCTATCTATTGCATTTTTGGAGTATTGTGCATGTTCTCTCTCTTTGTATGGTTTTTGTTTTTTCATTCTTCATGAAAATGAGAGTTTGAATGTTGTATTGGACTATGGAACTCAAATTTACCCTCTCCTCCTTAATTTTAACTCATCCGAGAGTGTCTTTCCCCTATCTTTACGGAACTATCACCTCTCTGTTAGCTTAGGATTTCCATTTTTTCATGTATCTTTCTCTTCCCTTGGTCCCTTGGATTGTTAGAGTAGGATTAGATAGTTCATTTCCTTCCTTTGGAGTTTTTAACATTGGCAATAGGTAGAGAAATTCAGCCTCTCTCGGAGGTCCTGTCTCAAGAGCAAGACCCACAACTTAACGACACTCCCATATTGCCTCAAATCCACAAATTTTTCTTATTTGGGTGTGGGTGTAATTTTGAGCACCAATAATTATGGCACACCTGGTGGGACCACTTGATAAAGTTTAAATTTCATTTTTTCTAAGTTCTAGTGTGTCACTTAATAATTTATATCCTTAAGAGGCTTGTTTCAACACATCGACGACTCCAATCTCCATATATATATATATATATATATATATATATATATATATATATATTGGTTTAAGAATTCAATGTATTGATTTTCATGAGAAAGATACACATGATATAAAGCACAAAAAGTGAAGAACATTTTTAGTATTTGCAGTTGTCTCCAAGGAGAAGAAGAAGAGGAATAATAGTTCAGAGATCACCATCTCCTCCCAATAGAGATCTCTCTACCCCTCCTCCCAGTATACCTTTTTTATTCTCTTCCATAGTTCTAAGGCCCATTCCAATTATGGCACATTAGATAATTTTTTCTTGTGTTAGTTTCAACGGTTGTAGTCCTTTACTACTCAATGTGTAACATGAAATACCAGTGGCTACACTTAAAACCATTCCCTTCTTCACTAGTGAGAATCATACTACCCATGTGGATCACATACAAGACATTGCAAATATATTCTTAGTTCATCTAGTCATAGAAGATCATTTCGCTATTAGGATCATTGCTTCTTCACTAAATGGAAAACACTTAAATCATATATAAGTTTAAGACTTGCATCCATTCATAACTGGGATGAGATTGTCACAACCATTTACAATTAGTTTAGAGATAAAGAAGACAATATTTCCTTATTAAAATAGTTGATAACCATTAAGAGAGCTCCCAATGAGCTCATGGTTGACTTCAATTTCAGATTTCAGAAAACATGGGACAAAATTCCACTTCTCTTGAGACCAACTCCACAAGGTGCTTTCCTTTATTTCTTAAGAGCATTAAATTCTGATATTTCTATTATGATATAATATATGGGTGTTATGTAATTTCTTTATGTTTATCCAATAGCCATTAGGGCTGAAAATTGTCTAATACAAGCTGGAAAGATAGCCCCTAGATTACATATGCCTTTTTCCTTGAATTTCCTCAAGCACATAATCCTTCTATTGCACCACATCGTATTCTCCCTAAAAATAAAAGTATGATGATGATATGAAATCCTTGATAAAAAAATTTTCAAATAAAGTTATATCCTTAGAGAAACAACAAGCTCAATCCTATAGAAATTATCCTAGCTAAGGGTTTAATGAAGGTTACCAAACCTTTAGAAACTAGTATCCTAATCAAAGTTATGGGTAAAATTGGAAAAGAGATATATGAAAAAGTGAAAATCCACATATTCCTCTTCAAACAATTGTTATTACTCAGAACTTCATATTGCTAGCTCACGTAAAGCATTGGTTCTAGAGAAAAATAATATGATATAATAAATAGAGTGGTGATTTCCATGTAATCATCCACATTACCATTATATTTGTGTAAATTCATTGCAAGTGCAATCCTTTGTGATTCAAAATTACTCTAATCAGCATGAACCATTCAAGGAAGTAGATAAACCTAGTAGTGAAGAGGTTTAAGAGATCAATTCAAAGACTAATCATGTGTTCTTTGAGGCTGATGAGTTTTGTGTAATGAATCGGGTAGTGGAGGTTGCGCACAATCCTCACAAGTATGTTTTGATAACACAAGGTCTAAGAAGAGAGTTTTGGATGCTTATCCTTCTTCTTCATCCACTCAAGTTGATACTCTTCAAAAATAAAGGAATATTAGGACATATTTGATCAAGAGTGGTTCTCATGCAAGCGAGCACAAGGAAAAGGTTATGTGTAAGAGTGTGAGATATATTGTGCACAAGGTGGCAAGTGAGAGTGTATGTAGACATAACTTGGAAAAGTGAGTTATTGCTAAAAAGGTGCATGTTCCATCATTAGATCAGTCAAGAAAATAGATCATAGTTCCTTAAATGTAAAAACCATGGGCCTTCCTTTCAATATTGTGGAGTAAATGAATAAGACAAATTTTAATGTCACATTGTGGGATGTTTTGGCTATTCCATCACAAAAAAATATCCTACTTGAATCCATCAAATAGCTTCCTCAAGTTGATATAGTCACTCAAAAGACTCATGTTGTTGTCAATTTGTGCCAAGCATACAAGTAAGAAAAATTGTGAAAAACCCACCCTTTTATATGTATTTGATTGTAGGAAAATATTTAGTTCACAATTGCATGATTGACTAAAGGGCTAGTACTTCTATAATTCCTAATAATTTTTTTGATATCCTAGGTCTTAATTACAACCTTGTTTCTAAACTTGTTTTGTAACTTGATGGTTCAATTGTCAACATCCTAGGAGTGATCAAAGATCTTGAGTTAACCCTTCATATTTGTCTAAGTTTAACCATAACTCAAGATGTATCAGTCATTGACTTGCCTCCTTTGTTTTCCATTTTCCTATCAATATATTTCACTGCTAAATTGGGTGGTTATTTGTCCTCATATTGGTCTCACATGCTTCTAAGAACTAGATATGGTACTAGATTTACCATACAAGATGAACCTATCTTTTCTTATCAAGTTGAGTCTTATAATTCCACTCCTCTCCAATATAATTATCTCATACATGAAGACAAAGAGCATGAGTTAATTTTAATTGAGAATCCTATTCCTCCTCCAATCTCTAGCCTTTAATTGGATGATTGGGCTAAGGATCACTAAGAATTTTACCCCTATGATATAGTTGTGGAAACTAGACTTGGAACTTACTACATTCATGAAGAAGATTCTACCTTCCCCACAACACTCAAGAAAGAAAATAATAGTGCTTCTAGATTATGGAAGATGTTCTTTGATGGTTCTAGGAGTAGGAATGGTGCTGGGGTAGGTGTTGTATTAATTTCTCCAATGAATGAGATATTATTCTTTGTGCATAGGTTATAGTTTTCATGTTCTAACAATGCATCGAATATGAGGAATTTTTGCATGGTATTTTTATAGCTGAAAAAATAAAATCAAAGCCTTACAAATATTTGGTGATAATGAATAGGTCATTCATCAAGTGAGAGAAAATGTGCTACAAATAATAAGCTTTTGAAATCTTTAAAAAAAAAATTGGGACATCATGGAGAGTTTTGATGCTATTAATATGCAAGTGGTGATGAGGAAATTGAACAAAGGAGTAGACTAGATGACAACCCTTGGTTCACAATTCTCACCACCTGAGGACCTTCTCCAAGAAAATCAACAACATATTAAGTTAGTAATCAGACCATAAATTCTAGACAATGAGGTTAGCCAATAGGTGTTTGACAGTGATGAACAAATTATGTAGGTCATCAAAAATGAATTTGAGTTTTCTTCAAAAATTCAGTCTAATTTGCATGACATCTATGGTGATCAAGTCATTCAGTTAATAAATAACAATTTTTCAAAATTATTGGTGACCTTAAAACATAATTTAAGTCTTGATGAGTTTAAAGGAGAAGAAAAGAATATAACAAGGCAAGAGGACTTTTATCCAATCACTATTGTACAAGGAAAGGAGTTATTTATTTAAAAGGTATGCACAAAAGGAGAAAATAAGATTTTATCTCCTTGTGTCAGAAGTATAGTGATGCATTTTCATGGAATTATGAAGATCTTAAGGGTTTGATCCACACATTTCCTAACATTCCATTGATCTTTATCCTAATGTCAATCCTGTGAGACAAAAGCAAAGACCTGTTAATCTCAAGATAGAGCCCCTCATGAAGAAGGAATTATCCAAGATGATTGAGGAAAAAATAATATTTCCTATCAAATACTCTACTTTGGTGGAAAATATGGTTCCGATGAGAGAGAAAAATGGTGAAATCAAACTTTGTGTTAATTTCATATATTTGAACAAAGCTTCCTAAAGGATCACTCTCCTCTGCCTTCAATAGAACAAATTTTACAAATTGTGGTAGGTGTTGAAAGGTTTTCTATAATTGATGGCTATTCAAGATTCAATCAGATCATGGTCAGAGAAGATGATCAATTCAAAACTACATTTACAACCAAATGGGTAACATATGCATATCATAAAATTGCCTTTTGGTTTATCAAATGTAGGTGCCACATTTGATAGATTAATGGACATTGCTTTTAAGGGATATACAAATGAATTCATCATTTTCTACTTGGATGATATTACCATCTTCTCAAAGAAGAGTAAGGATAATATTAGTCATCTTGAGAAATTTTTTGCAATATGTAGATAATTTGGGGTGTCTCTTAACCCTAAGAAGTGTAACTTTGTAGTTCCTAGGAAAGCTCCTAGGGTATGTTTTTTTAAAGGATCAGATATCCATTGATTTGAAAAGTATCTTATCACTTTTTTATCTTTCCTTTCTAACTCACAAGAAATCCTTGCAATCATTCCTTGGAAAGATTAACTTTTTAGGATATTCATTCCTAATTTTGTAGGATTGTTTAGACCCATCACTCTCATGCTTAAGAAGGATTTAGTTTTCAAATAGACACCAAAAAAAAAAGGAAATATTTTCTAAAATCAAGAAAGAAATTACTCAGGATCCTACCCTTATCAACCTTGATTATTTTAAGGATTTTATCCTATATGCATATGGAGCCAAATCTAGTGTTGTTGTCATTTTGATGAAACAAAATGACCAAGGTTTAGTATAGCAAGTATCCTTCTTCAGTCAAACACTGAATGATTATGAATTAATGTACATTCACATAGAAAAAATGTCTTTTCCATCATCATGTGTGTGCTAAATAAATTCAAGAGCATGCTTTCCACTAATCATATTTAGGTTCTAATATCACACTCTAGTGTGAGGGACTTAATTATGGGAGTAGATATCAGTGAGAAAAGATATGGATGTTGTACATTGTGTGGTTGTGTTTTCATTGATGTCAACCCCCATTGATGGAAAAGGGTGTCATGGTGTTATATGTGTCCCCATATGATGTTATTCATATGTCAAGTATGAAGTTCATGAGGTTTGGTGAAGTTTAGGTAGTCTTGGTGCTTGGTTGAGTGAGCTAAGTCATTGTTTGAGATCTCTAGAGTTTATTTGATATTTTCTTGATGTCATACATGATCATACATGTGTTTATGGGTCTCTGATAGGTTTGCATGGTCAATTCATGAGCTGATAGAATTGAGTCAGGTCTTTCCAAGCTTGTTTCTATCTCCGAATCATGCGAGAATGAGGTAGAGACATGAGATTTGGAGCTGATGAGTCTTGTTGAAGCATAATAATAGTTTTATGATAGTGTACTTGAGATGAAGGATGAGTTTTAGGTCAGAATTTAGAGGTTAGATGCATAGTTTAGGTCCTTGAGAAATGGAAGATGAGAAACATGCGAGTTTGCATAGGCAAGTCATTGTGGATGAATATTTTGAGGCATATCTGAGATATATGGTGAGCATGGAAAGTTATATCAGGTTGTCATGGTGTTTTATGCCCAATTTTAGGTCATTCTAAAGAGTAATTTTGAAGATATGCAAGATTTGGTAAAACTGGGTAAGTGTGAGTGTGTTTTAAAGACAAACTTGGACCTTTTGATGCTCATTTTGAACTATGTAATTTACATGGGGATATGAGATCTTTGGAATAGATTCTTAGGTAAGTTATGAAGCTTTCACATAAAGAATGAAGTGGTTTGATCATCACATTTTTATGAGTGATTGTTAAGAAGGTAAAGTGGTTTGAAACCCTATTTAGGAGCAAGCAGCTTGCGAGAAGAACAATTATAACAGCCTTGTTTTGATTTTTTCCTAAAAATTTATGATTGGATGTTTTATAGCACTCTTCCATATTTCCATAGAGGTATTTTAGAGCATGTGGCAGTATGTGGGCCCCACCTAAATTTTATTATTTATGAGGAGTTGTAGTTTGAGGAGAAAGTTTCTAAATGATGTATGAGATAAATTGTCATTTATGAAATCCCAGGATTCGTTATTATTATTAATGAAGCTTTCAAATCATGGTCATAGTGAAAAATTCCAAATTTTTCCCTATCTTTTTGTCTATTTTTGGGGCAGTTTGGAGCCACCTTCGGTGAATTTGAAATTGTAGGATCTACAAGGGGAATTAATACTCCATTAAAGTTGTTTTATGAATATAATTCATAGATATTTACAATGGTATACCAAAATTGAAAGTTGGAGATGGTATGTAAAAGTTATGATATTTTCTTTGAGGGTCAAATCTGGAAGGTGCTAAGTATAGTAGGGTGCAAGTAACTTCAAGAGGTAAAATGATGTTTTTGTTTTTTTCAAGATTTTTTAATGTTGTTTATGGCTCATAAATCATGTTTAATTATTTTAATTATTTGGTTAATTTTGGAAGTGAGTTTTGGTATGTTGGAGCAAGTTGGGCTAAGTGACTGATTCTTGAGTCCAAGAAGAGATAAAAAGTAGTTTACAAAGATGGACCTATTTTAAGGCCTTCCACTTGGAGTTGGAAGGATTTACAATATGTTATAGAAATGTAATTCAGATATATTTATAATGAGGTATGGATTGAGTCTTGGTGAGGTCATTTGATGTGTCATTCATGTCATTTTGTGAAGAAGTTTTTAGTGGCGAGTTTAAAGATGGTCTTGTTTTTGCTAAAGTATTTAGTGTTTTG
The DNA here is from genome assembly GCA_018340775.1 of Taxus wallichiana var. yunnanensis. Lineage (NCBI taxonomy): Eukaryota > Viridiplantae > Streptophyta > Pinopsida > Cupressales > Taxaceae > Taxus > Taxus wallichiana. The sequence continues at coordinate 53,261,539 of CM031240.1, read as the reverse complement.
GATAATGAGATAGATGAGTTGAAACTTTATATCACCTGTAATGTGAAGAGAGATGAATTTTTCATCCAATGAATCAATTTTGAGGTATTGTAAGTGACAAAAGTGTGTTTATCAACTAAGTTTGGAAAATAGGTTTTTGGGCAACATGATTTGGTGAAGACAAAAGTAGATGTGGTTTGAACTAGGGGATGTTTCATGAGATATAACTTGCTTAGATGTGTTTTAAAGGTCTTTAAATTTCCATATAGTTTTCACATGCCATAGTTGAGGTGTTATTTGGTGGTATTGAGGCCCAAAGGTGAAATCAGGTTGTTGGAAACAACTGTTTTGAGAAGGTAAAGAGCTAGTGGGCCCATTAAATGAAATAATATGATTGGTTAATGTAAATTGCAACCATTGTTAATGTTTAAATGATATATTAATAATTTTTATGAATATGGGAGCTTTAATAAGCATGTTTTTGGAATGAGGGTATTTTTCTCATTCAAATGGCAAGGTTTTAAGGATTGTTGGTGCATGAAAAGTGGTTTTTGGCTAGGCCAACCTACTTGGGTCACTTGTGACTGTTGTGATAAATTTATGGGATGTTTTTAATGATTAATTATTTGAACCAAAGGTAAAAGACCAAAATCCTTTAGGTTATAAGAAAGAAAAGCATATAATTTAGTGATGGTTTGGGTTCATTTTTGAACTAGTACTCTTAGAGGGAAGAAGTACGACCTAGAGGAGAGTTATTGAAGGAATGTGTGGATGATTTGAAGGCTGAGGAAGAACATGAAAGGTTGAAGACTGATTTAATACATGATATCAAGGGTTTAGAGCCAAGAGAAGTTGAGAAAGAAGAACATTGAGAAATTTTGAAGACCTAGGGTATGAGCTAGGATTTGTGAGATGAATATTTTCTCCATCAATTGTGGCAGTAGAAAATCATATCTCAAACATTATTAGGTGGCTTAGTTGGTTCTTGGTCATCATAGGTGGTTGTATCATCATTTTGGAGTTGGTGCTTCACTAAATTAGGGGTTGGCACTCCTTTTAGGGTTGGTGCTCTACTAAAATAGGCGTTGGTGCTTCTTATGAAGTTTTGCTTCACTAAATTTATTTGTTGTGTGAGTTTCATTGGGTTTTATTACCCTTTAGGGTTTCCACATATATTTGGACTTCTTGTGTACTCTCTTTCTCTTTTTCTTGTGTATGTTGTATTCAATGCTTAACTAAACACACTTATGGTGGTTGTATGGTTGAATTGTAATGAATAATGAATGGAAATCATTTAAAGTTTTAATAGAAAGATTCACTACCCCTATCAATATCTTGTGCTTCCAATAATGGATGGGTGAAAAAATCATGGAGTATGATTTCATTATTAAAGCCACAAAGCTGGTAAGAGGAAGAGTGCTTTGTGAGTAAATTACTTTGGATGTGTAGGATGATCAAGAAAGATATTTCTTCATGTAAGAACTTCCTTACACCATTGAAAATCGATAATATAGAGGAAATTTACTCAACGCACACAACTGGTTTGATGACATGGTCACATTTTTATCTACTAACACATGTCCTCCCATCCATGAAAAAGGAAAAAGAAGAAATTTGAGGCTGCATTCCTTCCATTATGCATTTGTTGATGGAAATTATTTTCAAAAGAAACATCAATGGAGTGTTGCTTAGATGTATCCCCTTTCCCATGCAAGTAAACAAAGCATTGGAGGAGTTCCATGATGGTCTTTCTAGTGAACAATTCTCTACCAAATCCAAAACACTAAAAAATCATAAAAGCAAGATATTTTTGGCCCACAATATTCATTGATGTGCACAAATGGTTCAAGAAATGTAAGTAATGCACTTTCTTCATAGGAAAAAAGAGGTTGGCTTCCCTTCCACTTCATCCAATTCAAATATATTAGTCACTCTCACAATGGTTTCTTGACTTCATTGGCATGATCAACCCTCCTTAAAGTGTGAGTCACAAGTGGGTTTTGATAGCAATGCATTAATTCACCAAGTTTACATACATTGTGGAACTCAAGGAATAAACCAAATCATTCATCCTTGACTTCCTTAAGGACATTGTGATAAGGTTTGGAATTCCTCAAACTATTATCTCCGATAATGAAAACTATTTCTTAGGATCTAAAATTTCTAGTTGGGATCTTGGACTCGGGATTTATTTAAATACTTATCCCAATTAATATCCCCAAGGTAATGGTTTGGAAGAATCTACTAACAAGAACTTGATCATAATCATGAAAATAATAATGGATATTAACCAGAGGAAATGGCATACAAAGATGAGGCACACTCTGGGATGATAGAATAACACCGAAGAAGGAAATTAACACTTCTCCTTACAAAATTTTCTATGGTAAAGAAGCTAGGATTCCTTTATCTTTAGAATTTCCTTCACTAGAGTGGCTGTGCAACGGTTGGAATTTGAGGGAGTAGATCGAGAGAAGTCGAATGTAATAATTGGTTAAAATTGAAGAATTAAGAAATTCTACCATGATGAGATTACAACAACATCAAATATTAACCAAACAGTGGTTTGATAGGAAGGCTAGAGATCAAAATTTCAGATTGGGTGATCTCTGGTCTTGAAATGAGATGCTAACACAACTAAAATAGGGTAGAAATCTAAATTTGATGCAATTTGGAGTGGTCTATATATCATCATTACTATAAAAAGGCTAGATATTTTGAGTTGTCTAATCGATGGAATTATTACAAACGAGTTAATGGAATTTATCTCAATAATTTCCATTAAGTCATTTTACTACATCTTGTACATATTAGAGTAGTTTTAATTCCTCCGAGTGTTTTTGGTGTAGTGTTTTTTGGTAGCACTGAGTTCCCTTTTTCTCACATGATTTTTCACGCACTTTCTTTTTATTTTTGGATGAGACATGTATTTGGACAAGGTGAAAATAGAGGCTATTGTTGTTACCAAATCACTACACCCCTCGAATGGCCTGAAAATGAATCATGAAATTCAATGTGATTGGGACACATGGGATCACCTCTCAAGCTATGGGACTTGGGCTCAAGGTGAACCTCAGAGAAGGCCGGATTCCTCTTCCTAAACTAAACACAACACTACTTCTAATGTAAGAAAAATGGCTAACTAGTCCTATGCTAACATTTCATGGGATTAGGGAAAGATATTTGCAAGGAAATAAAACCTATAATAGAAGTGGTGATGCACCAAATTAAGGGATGTTTAACATCTGGAAGGGTTAATGTGGGAGGTATGCTTGCATCACTGACCACCTTCACCTATCGCAACTAGAAAGGGTACAAAATACCACAAACCAGGGTGAGATGTTTAAACTTGAGTGTACATAAGGGTAGATCAAATCGGATTCAACACACAATTAATTTATCATGAGGAAACCACACATGCATATATCAAACATCTATTTCTACAACTAGGGATAATAATGACATAAAATTAATACAGAAGGAAAATAAGATTTTCACAACTGACATAAAAGATAGTAGTATTATTCCTTCACAACATGAAATAGATAACCTAAAATAAAGGTAAGATAATCACTCTCACTAAGGAATTGTAAATTCACAAAGTAAACACCGATTAAACATTCAACATAATAAATCATATTTTCAACAGCAAGGTGTAACTCTAAATATAATTAAAAGGTTTCTTAGAATCTCTGAAGCACTCTTCCAAGCTTGAAGAGAAACTCCTATAAAAATCCCTACTAACTTGAAGCATTCAACTATTTATAAGTTCTTAGGCTGAGCCATTACAGTTGGGCCCTTAACTAACATTTAACTAAAAATAGAAATGTCATTAAATTAAGGGAACATGCTCCCATGAAAATAGATAATTTTTACAAGGGTTTGACTCAGTCAACCTTGCAACTTTGACCAATCTAGAGCTTATATTTTTCCTTTCATGGCCGCTCATCTTTGGCTTGGTTCAACTACACCTTCATCACCTACAAGTTTCTATTGTCCTCCTTCCCACACATCCATTCGGTGCTTGTACTCAATGAAGCACTTGATAATCCCCTAAATTTCTTCATCTCTAGGCCCACATGCGTAGTGATTGTTAGGTAAAACTTAGTGTAAGTAATTTTACATTAGTTGGTTGTGTTTACCGTAGGTAAAATCTTATTTTGTTATATTGTTTATTCGTATGGTTTATTTGTTGAAACTATATTTTGTATTTATTCATTCCCGTATGTATTTTGTTATAGTTGTTTAACAGCTTGGTTGTATGGATATGACTGTGCAATACCTATATATATTGCAGTCATCCATTGCTATGTATTTTGATGGTTTTGTAGATTAATAAAATTATACAGGCTGCCTCCCTGTTTCGGTCCTTCGGGTCCTATCATTTGGAATCAGAGCAGGAATTTTGAGAGACCTGTATAAAAGGAAGGTGCATAGTGATTGCAGAAGAGGTTGAGGAGCATTGGAGAAGCTTTTGCAAGCAAAGGAGAGCCAGAGTTGCCTCCTGTAACTTCCCAGCCCCATCCCTTGCAATACCACCATCAAATTCTTCAAAACCGCCATTAAATCTATGCAAAACCATGTATAGTCTTTGCAATTCAAGCACGAGGAGGATAGAATCCGCCAAGGAAGAAATTGCAAGCTCAAAGGAGGGGATAAAATTGATAGAAGTGCTATACACATTCAAAACCACCTTCATTCAATGCAAAACCACCTTCAAAAACTACTGATCATTTTTCTCTTTGCTGGAAAATTCACTCAAAACCACGTTTGAGAAAACCGTGGGTTCATAGAGGTAAGGTTTTACAGTTTACAAGTGTTTAAATAAAATGTCTTCACTTTATGTTTAGTTTGACTGGGCCGCCCAAGTGGCTAGCCTATTGTTTTGTAAGACACTCTCACTAAAGGAGGTCAAGGGGTCAAATCCCCCTCTCAAACCTTTTGGCGGGAAGTTTAGCAGAAAACTACTAAATTTATAGAAATTCAAATTTAGTTATAACTAACTAAATTTAGCGGAGAAATCCCTAATTTAGGGTAAAAAAATTTTTCTCCCATTCGGCCTGGTTTTTCATTTTGGACATTTTTTGCAAAAGGAGACCCATCTAAAAATTGCATTTTCAGCTATTTTTTTGCAATTTTTAGCATTTTGGGTCGTATTGGGCTCAGGAGGCCACCAGGACCCGCAAAACAGAAATTTTTTCCTGCCATTCAAATTGTCGATTTTTGAATGTAAATTGTATACTGTTGTATATTGTACTAATTTACAGGTTTCCATAGTCAACTACAAACTTTGTAACTGCTCAAAAACTAGCAGAATTGTAATAAAAAAACAATAAAAAAATTGGTTTTGTAACACTCACGAGATCCTAGATCTCATTCGCAGCGTTCGGTATATACGGTGCCTCTGGGAAGTGCTTACGGGTAAAGCCGTCGCGACTACTACTACACTTAACACCTAATATAGCTGCAACAACGTCGTCTAGGCATCGTCCCTATAAATCGATGGGGAGTAATAAGGTCACAGTGCACACACTATGAACCATCCCATCCATCTGTGAACGATTGCACGACATAAATCCAGACTGAGAAATTATCCAAGTATATAGCAAAGTTATGCGCGTATGAGGATATTTCTTTGAGCCGGTGTCAATAATCACATAGACCCCATCAGTACTGTCTTGGTACCACGTATTGAATTCTTTCACGTACGTTAACGCCTCTTTCACGTACTGCATCGGGTATATAGAAAGGGAGAGCTTCTTCCACGTACCGACGGGTATATCGGAAGGGTGCGTATATAGAAAGGTTTGGTATATCAGACTGACGGTATATAGATTGGGAGACCTAATACCTGGAGTGATAAGAGCCAAACCCTGTCAGTGATCTCTACAAAATGGGCACCAATGCCCCCAAATTTTTTCTTCTAGATTCACAATTGCTCAGAGGAAGCAACTATGCTGCATGGAAGACAAAAATAAAGACACAACTTGAGTTTGAAGAAATCTAGCCTATTGTGACTGGTACTCTAACCAGATCAACAACTGATACAACACAACAACGACAATTTGATAGAGTAGATCAGAAAGAAAAACTCATCATCTTGTTTGGAGTGTCCGACGATGTGCAAGCCCACATTCAAGATGCCACAACAACAAAAGAAGCATGGGATAAGTTGAGCACAATATATGAGGCCAAGAACAAGAATTTCATACTAAATTTGCAGTCAGTTACATACATTGAAGTTCAAGCAGAATGAGAAAATTGAAGCTTTCTTAAGAAGAGTTGTAGAGTTGAGGGCTTCACTTCTAGCCCTAGGAGAAGAGGTCAAAGATGAATCTCTCGTTCCCATTGTTTTGAGAGCTCTCCCTTCTTCTTACCGCATTTTTGTCACAACTCTAAACTTGTCAGATATGACAATTAGTTTTGACAAGCTGGTAAACCTACTGCAACAAGAGGAAGCAATGCACAATAAGGATGATGAAGAGGAGCAGGAACTGTCTTCACATCAAAAATGGAAAGGAAAAGGTAAAGGAAAACCTAAATCCTATCAGAATTCCCAACATCAGAATCAGTATCATGGGGACAATCAACAAAAGAAGCAATGTCCAATTTGCAAAAGAGGACATGACTTAAAAGATTGTTGGTATAACACTTATAAGAAAGGTTCATCAAGCAACTCTGGACCACAACAACAACAATCTTACAAGGGACATTCTAACAACTATCATGGGCATAAAAAGGGGAACTAGAAAAGAAGACCCCACCAACAAGGTAATATTGTTGAGCAATAAGAACAGTCAGACAATGAAGACTTCTTGTTCACTGCTCGATCAAGTGAACCATCCACGTCATCTAGTGATGTCTGGTATGTTGATTCGGGAGCCACTCGACACATGACCAGCCACAGAGACTAGTTTATTTCAATGAGGACACACCATCGAAAAATCATGTTTCGTTGGGAGATGATTCTTCATATACAGTTCAGGGAATTGGGAACATCTCTCTACCCCTTGGTTCACGCAAATGCAGACTATCAGATGTCCTATATGTCCCTAGGTTGACAAAGAATCTTCTTTCAGTTAGTCAACTCCTAGATCACAACCTAAAAATTGACTTTGATAGTCAATCCGGCAAGAAAACGTGTTTAATTCGAGATAAATCAAGAGGCTCGAAAATAATTGCAAAAGCCTCCAATGTGGGACGCATGTTCCAACTTGATTTTTTTATAGAGATGATCAAGCACTTGTGGCTAAAAATTCCACCTCAAAGACAATTGTGGCATGAAATTTGGTCATGTTAGTTTCAAATATCTCAAAACACTTACCGACGTAATATGGTACATGAACTACCTTCTCTTTAGAAGGATATAGACAAGTGTCCTCCCACTGCTAGCCAGGAAAACAACATAGAGCTTCGTTCCAAAAGATTACATTTCGAGCTCATGGTAAACTTGACTTGGTTCATACCGATCTTTGCGGTCTAATGCAGCCAAGTCATTCTAGGTTCCAATACTTCATGCTTTGTGTTGACGATTATTCGAGGAAAATGTGGATTTTCTATCTTCGTAAGAAAAGTGAAGCATTTGAAACCTTCAAAAATTTCAAAGTTGTAGTTGAGAAAGAAACTGGTCGTCACATCAGAACCCTCCACTCAGATCGAGGGGGGGAATTCACCAGTGATGAGTTCAGAGACTACCTACAAACTCATGGGATTTTTGACAAATGCCTCCTCCACACACACCACAGCAAAATGGTGTTGTTGAGAGAAGAAATCGTACTATCATGGAAATGGTGCGATGCATGATCGATGATTCTAGACTTGCAAAGAAATTTTGGGCAGAAGTAGCAAAAAAAGTAGTGTATTTGTTGAATAGAGTGCCCACAACTTCTCTTGATGGAATTACACCACAAGAAGCATGGTCAAAAAGGAAACCATCCATTGCACACCTCAGAGTATTCGGGTGCAAAGCAAGCATGCACATACCCAAATAGAATAGAAAGAAATTGGACATGAAGTCACAAAAACTCATCTTCATTGGGTACAGTGAAGAGACTCTTGGGTATAGATTGATGGATCCTAAGACTAGAAAAGTCTACACCAGCAGAGATGTTGAGTTTTTCAAGAAGAAGGAAGTAGAGTCTCCTCCTCCGGACTCACAAGATGTAGATTTTTCACCTATTGTAAAAATTGAAGCTAATGTTCCCTCAGAAGATGAAAGTGATGATGGGGATGATGGTGTTGATCAAATAGAACCACAACCCATGGGAATAGTTCAACGTATGCCTAAATGGTGTACAAGTACATTACGAGATGCAAGATTGGATGCTCCACCAGATACATCCACCCCTGGACCATGGACTCGCAGTAAAGCAAGAGAAGAAGTTAACTTTGCTTTGATGAGTAGAGTTATTAAATCATATGAGCCCTCTACAGTCCAGGAAGCCCTACAGTCAAAAGCTTGGAAAGATGCCATGGATTCTGAATATCAATCAGTGATGAAGAATAACACTTGGCAGCTTGTTGATCTTCCACCAGGGAAGAAACCCATTGGATGCAGATGGATATTCAAAACTAAGTACAAAGCAGATGGGACAGTGGACAAGTACAAAGAAAGACTTGTAGCAAAGGGGTACGCACAAAAAGAAGGCATTGACTATGAGGAGACATTTTCTCCCATAGCTAAGATCAAAACAATCAGGATGATCTTTGCTCTAGCTGCTCAATTTGGATGGAAAGTTCACCAAATGGACGTAAAAAGTGCCTTCCTAAATGGAGATTTACAAGAAGAAGTCTACATGACTCAACCTGAGGGATATGTTGTACCTGGTCAAGAAACAAAGGTATGTAGACTCAGGAAATCTCTGTATGGCCTCAAACAGGCACCCTGGGCATGGTACATCAAGATTGATGAGCATCTCGTACAACATGGATTTATTAGAAATCCATACGATCCCAATCTCTACCTCAAAAGAAAGGGGGAGATGGTGATTGTTGTTGTCTATGTCGACGATCTAGTCATCACTGGTAGTTTAGTGAGGATGATCGATGCAACAAAGAAAGATCTTAATCGATCGTTCGACATGACCGATCTCGGGCTGATGCACTATTGTCTTGGATTAGAAGTGTGGCAGAAAGAGAATCATATTTTTTTCCCAGATGAAATATACCAAGACTATGCTCGAGAAGTTTAGGATGATGGATTACACACCAATTGCTACACCTATGGAGAACAGATTACAGTTATCTCGTTCAGATCCATCTCCTGAGGTAAGTGCCACTCTCTATTGGCAGCTGATCGGGAGTCTCATTTACCTGACTTACACTAGACCAGATATCAGCTTTGTAGTAAGTTATCTATCCAAGTTCATGCAAGAACCCAAATTTTGTCATTAGAAAGTAGAAAGCACATTTTGAGATATCTCAAAGGATCAGTGGATCTTGGTCTAGAATACAAGAAGAATGAAAACTTCTTCTTGATCTGGATATTTAGATTCAGATCATGCAGGTAACATTGATGATAGAAAATCCACTTCAGGATTTGTATTCTTTATGGGATCTGGACCAATATCATGGGGAAGTAAGAAACAACACTTTGTTTCTCACTCTTCCACAAAAGCTAAGTATCGTTCTCAGCAGAGAAGCGCTGTCATGGCGATATGGCTACGCCGCATCCTGGAAGGACTTGGAGTACCACAGGAGAAACCTACCACCATGTATGTTGACAATGAAGATGTTCTCAAGCTTGTTCGGAATCTAGTGTTTCATGAGAGAACGAAGCACATTGAGGTACAGGTTCATTTCATCCGAGAACATGACTTGAAACACAATATACTGACTTTTTCCAACAATTGAACAACGAGCAGATATCTTCACAAAGTCACTTACACGTGAAAATTTTGAGTTGTTCAGAGAGTTCCTCTCCTCATCCCTTGAGGCAATGTAAAATTAAGGGGGAATGTTAGGTAAAACTTAGTGTAAGTAATTTTACATTAGTTGGTTGTGTTTACCGTAGGTAAAATCTTATTTTGTTATATTGTTTATTCGTATGGTTTATTTGTTGAAACTATATTTTGTATTTATTCATTCCCATATGTATTTTGTTATAGCTGTTTAACAGCTTGGTTGTATGGATATGACTATGTAATACCTATATATATTGCAGTCATCCATTGCTATGTATTTTTGATGGTTTTCAGATTAATAAAATTATACTGAGTTGCCTCCTGTTTCGGTCCTTCGGTCTGTCGGTGATTCACTACATTTGTTGTCTTGATCTCCTTTGTGATCTTGACTAGTAATCTTCAAAGTTTATTTGTAATTTTTTTAATCTCCCTATGAAATTTTGGCACAAGACCAATGGTCAATGGAGTCACTATTGAAAATTTTGGTGAACTCATCATCGCACCTCACCAAATCCTTGAAATTTCCTTAATCTAATCTTTAGGAAGAGAATTGATATTTTCATTGAAGAATTTACAATTGGCAATATCAAAATCCTATGAGATTTCGTTCAGGGCATCTGTGATCTCCACTCGTTTCTCCTCCAACTTCTTAATCAAATCCTATAATACTTGACACCGGAATTCCATGGCATTTTGATATTCAAATAATTTTAAGACATCATCGATCACCTCTTCCTAAAGAAGCAAGTCGGGATCCTCTTCTCTGATCTCACTCCATGTTGCCAAATTTAAATTTAGATTATTATTATCTTCAGAAAATGCCTTGTCCATATTGGAAATGGTGGTTTTTGAAACCTACAAATCATTATATATCTCAATTACTTCCTTGATGAAAGGATTGGCATCCTACTGAATTATCTCCATCCATCCACTCGCTGATCTCCATTTATGGTCTAGCTTTTCGAGCTCATGATAAGAAATGTCATCAATTGTAGATGAAATTTTCATAGCCGTAGTAGTTGAGACTTCAGAGAGATGGAGTGGGTTGGGTTACTTTGCACATCAATGTAGTGAATTACTTGACCTTGGCTTTGATCTCATCCTTGGTGGCCTTATCTTTGTCATATTTCTCCAAAATGGCCCCAAGAGAAGTGTGCACATCTTGCTTGGATCCTTCATGAGTAGCATTCCCTAATGAGAATTTTGAAATCTGGTAATCCATAGCTATGATTGTTTCTTTATTTTTCCCTCAATGGGGGTGGAAACCTCTATCACCCATTCTCCGGATGGGTTAACTATCAGCCTTGACACGGTTCTCGGTCGCCTAGCTTGTCTCTTGAGCATATGCTCTAATATGTTGAGATCTATAACATCTCCCAGAGGAACCTTCTTCTTCGGTTGGGAGTTTTCCTAAACAACCATTTTGGTATGGCTAAAGCTGATGAAGATGGAGTAGTAGATCCAATACCTGAAACATTGGTCAAAACAAGATCACTAGAAACCCCAGCTGGTATTTGAGTAGAAGTAGCAATGATGGATGGTGTGGATGTAAGGACAACCATATGAGTTGATAGAATGATACTAGGGGTATGATTGAAGAAAATGGAAGTGTTAAAGGAAGTGAAGAGGAAATGGGTGACCCAATATTTTCCCCAGTTGATAGAATTGGAAGTGATGAGAATACTCTAGCCATATAAGGGGATGGGAAAGAAGAAATGGTTGTGGAAGGGGAAGGAACTAATGTTGAAGTGATAATGGAAGAATAAGATGATATGATGGATCTTGGAAGACACTAGGAGAGTCATTGACTTCAACCACTTCTATCATAGGCACTGCAGGAGATGTTGTCTTGGGTGTAGAATCCTTGGAGAGAGATGAGCTTCCAACTACAAATGAAATCTTCTTTTGGATTGTAGGAGCCTTTTGAGTCGACCTTTTTCCCTTAGTGGGTGTTGGTTGGCTTATTTCTAGTATAGCTCCTATATTTATAGGTTGATTTTCCTCTTTGGGTGAGATTCCCAAGGTGACCAACCAACTAAAAGTCCTCTTTAAAATGGGTCTCACCCTCTCCTTTGTATTGCTACATTCTTCCAAATACCAATCAATCCATGCGGTGGTCGACTAGCAACATTATCATCTTTGTATGATGAATCCAAAACCTCATCATCACTGTCTTGTAGGTCCTTTGGTACATCGGCCGAACCAAATTGTTGAACCTCGTCAAGCATCAATATTTCATAATCCCTTTGTCACATAATGTATTCGTTGTGACAATGAATCCAAATATCTTCCAATTGGGGCACATGGGGGGCTGGACCGACTGTTTCCCAAACTTACCCCAATCATCAAAATAGTCTCCGTATAAAAGGTCATGCAGGTTACCTCGCCATTTTTGCATCAACATTTTTAGCCTTGTGAATATTTGGGCAAGAGTACTTGCCAATCAAAATAGGGAAATGCATTCCCACTTTGTGATGCTTGTTTTGGATTCGATGATAATCCAATAAATGCTGAACTAATTCCAATAGAATCCATTTGTCAGTGGGGAACCTTGGAAATTTTCTTGAGGCACATATGAAACCCAGAATCTAGATATAGGTGAATGTAGGAAACTAAAAGTAGATTGCTCCCCATTCCCACACTTCTTTGAAATCTTCATCAAAAATCCTCCAATTATATAGTTCTTTGTCAAAACAATAGAGGATAATAGTAAATAAAGCGTTGTTAAATATATGAAAATGTCTGCTTCCCTCATCCAGAGTGAGTTGGGGATAAAATTCATATATTTGGGAAGTTTTGCGAACACCCCTAGTATTCAAACCAATAAAATCTCCCATAGCAGTAGCAACATACACCAGGAAGGATTTCATGTATAAATTATTCGTATCTGACACTCTACCCAATTAATAGCAAATGGAGCTACTAATATGCTCCCCCATCGAATAAACTCATCATTCTTCTTGATGTTGGGGATGTACAAAAACATCCATTCCTAGAATTCCTTTGTAGAAGGAAGACTTGAAAATTTGCTTAGTAGCACAATAAGATCACTGACCTCCTGAATAAAATCCGACCAATGCATAGTTTTGTGTAGTTTGGTGAAGCTCTTGGCCACATAAGTTTTCATCATGATTTTTGAGCATACTTCCTCTTTCTTGTCCCAATGTTCCACTACTAACTCTGGAGAAATTGTGGCATAATCTTGAATGTCGGGAAGTTTAAGAAGATTTTTGAATAATTCTGAGTCCAAACGGATTACCACCTTATCATCACTATCTCTTATTGACATGGAGTATATGTCAAAGTGGGTTGCTACAGCTAAAATAAACTCTAAGAAATACAAGGATGTGGGAAAACCAGAAGCAAGGGAAATCCCACTGTCGTATATGGCCTACATCCATGATTTCTTGTTTGGAGCCTTTAATCTTTCCCATAAATCTAGAAAATCAATTTTCCCTAGGTTAGTGTCCCCTATATTCCCTAAGTCGGAAGACAAGCAGGAGTGAGGAGAAACCCCAAGAAATGAGTACTTCATCTTCTCTTTTCCCTTTGAAGTGGAAGTAGACATCAAGTCTTGTTTGTTGGATTCGAAGTTGTAGAAATTCCAAAACCCAAAAAAAAAATTCAAGTCCCAAATGAATATTTCTAAAAAGAATCACTGAACTAAAATCTCTAAAAAAATTTCCCAAACTAAAATCTCTGAAAACTTTCTCTAAACAGAATCTACTGAATCCAAAAGTTCTAAAGAAATCTTTGAAATTTTTTCCGAATGAAATCTCGAAAAAAAATTTCGAAAATAAATTTTCAAAGGAATTCTCTCGAACGACTCTCTCCAAAAAAGTTATGAAAAGAAATTTCTGAAGGAATTCTCTAAACAAGTCTCTCCAAAAGATTTGGAAAAGGACTTTGTCGAACAATACTAACTCCTAAATTCTGAAAAACAAGAATGGAGAAGAAGTATGGGAGACTCAAGAGGATCCTTGAACAACTCTGAATACCTAAAGAAAACTTGAAATGTGAAACATGGTGAACCAAGGGTCAACATTTTGAAAAAAAAATAGAGGGAGACCAAAGAGAAAACCAAAATGAGAAGGAAACAAAGAAAAAGACCTAAAACCAAAAGAAAAAAAAAATTACCGTATTTTTGTCTCTTGAAAATTGCTCTACATTTTCATAACCAAATTCAATTTTTTCAGCTCATATTCTTTGTTGGTGTTTAAGCTAAGTTAGAGATTCAAGAATTTACCAAAATTCATGCCCTAGTGCTGTTTAAATCTCTGTTTTGCTCATTTTGAGAAATTCTCCATCTCCCAGTCTGTGCATGAAATATCCACTCTACAATCTCCTTTGTGATCAAATTTTTCACCTATTCTATGGTCTAGGTCATCAAATCATTGTTTTGCCTCCATGCCTCTAGTTTGTGAAGGAAATTCAAAAATTGGACTCAAAATGACAAAGTTCTCTTCCTCTGTGTATTTTTTCCATAGTCGAGATGACGGGTGTCTTTTCCCTGTCAAATTTTGGCCCCAATGAATGCAGGTACATGGTCAGATCCTATTGGATGGGGAGGAATGGTTTTTTTGGTGAACTTAACACTTTTGGTCACTTTTGGCAAAAATGGTAAATTTTCCCGTGGACCGAAAATTTGAAATTGCCAATTGCGAGAAAAAGTGGAAGTTTTGTCCTGTGCTACACAAGTTCAATCAAGACACTTGGGACCCAAAAATGAAAATTTCGATTATGGAAAAAGTGGAATTTTTTTGTCCTAGGTTCACAAGTTCAATTGGGACACTTGGGACCCCGTCTCCAACTAGAATGTGCCATGTGTCCTAGTCAAATTGGAGAAGTGGATCACCAGAGAAGTTTGTGTTTTTACCCTCTTTGTAAAAATGGTGAAATTTTAAAAATGACCCGCAACCCTAATCATGCTATAAAGGTAAAAGTAAAAGTTGAAGCCCGCAGGGAGAAATTCAAAGGTGAAGCTTGCTATTGAAAAGTGAAAGTGGGATAGCGAACGATAGAGAAATTTGAGTTTTTTATCCTTTTTCCAAAAATGGTTAAAATGTTTAGAAAAGAGCCGCAAACCCATCTCCAACCAGAATGTGCCACGTGTCCTAGTCAAATCGGAGCAACGAGCTAGTGGAGGAAATTGAGTTTTTAGCCTTTTTCCAAAAAAGGTTAAAATGTTTAGAAAAGGGCCGCAATCCCATTTCCAACAAGAACGTGGCACATACCTAAGTTGAAAATTCAAAGTAAGGATGTGGGCCAATTTGTTCCAAATTTCCAAATCTCACAAAAATCACAAAATATGAAAGGTTTTCCCATAACTACTCCAATCCCTTCCTGCCACATGGACAACCTGATTTCAAAGCTATAGGAGCAAATCAAATGGTCTATATTTAAACTAGAAAATCAAATGTAATGGTTGTTTTGCAAGATCTATTTTTAACTGTCATGAGTGCTTTCTTCACAAAAAAGGAATTTGAAAAGGTGTCGAAGATTTGTAAAGATTGTAACTATTTTGGAAAAGGATATAATGGCTTTTCGACATCATTCTAAGGGCTAGTGATTTATTTTCAAAAATACTAGAGTGTTGTGTACCTGGAAAAGAAAAAAAATGCCATTCTTCTTCTATTTTCTCTTCTTCCTTGAATTTCTTCCATTCTCAAGCTATGTACAAACTATGCTCAAGCTTCAATAATAAAAAGAAGGAATTATTGCCTCTTTGATTAAGGAATTGATTGGTACTTTGTGACTAATGAGTTTCATTCAGTCTTGTATCTTATCCTATGGATTTTTTTCTTCTCGATGATAAATACATGTAAATGAACTTTCTAATTAATGCGTATGGGAATCGATATTCTACTCACAACATTAGTTTCTCCTATCTACATTCTCACTCCCTTTCCCCTTCTCAGATAAAGTTCTTCTCTAGTGAGAAATTTCTAGCTTTGCCATAGGGTCAATGGAGTGCCCCTATTGGATCTCTGGTCAAAAGGCCACCATTAAAATCCACTTTTTCATGCATGCACATATGGAAGCTGCACTGTTCAAGTAGAGGGACTTAGATTCCCATAGCGTTGGCTTGAAAACCACTAATTTGTCCACAAGACAAATTTTCTTGCCAACATTTTTTGGTGCCCATAGTGGGGGATATTTTGCATCATTTGCACCTAAAAACAATCTCAAAGTCATAAAATACAAACAAAATATTCTATAGAAAAAAATCTGGAGATTGAATAATCACACGTGACTACATGGATGTAAATCATGGCTATTCTAGAAAATCCTTTTGTTGAGATACCCAATTTACTCTTTCACATCCAAGAAGACATTGCTTCTGATCTAAGAGAAGCTATTTGGCATAAGAGACAAAGTGTCAATCAATACTTCATTTCCATAAGGATTTGGACCTAAAAGAGGAACGTGTTATCGAATGGCAAGGCAGAGACAAATTCCAACACCCCGAGAAGAGCATAAACTTTCAAGCTGGCTGATAGAAGGTACACCCAACAACTAAGGCTTGGAGGAAAAATTTATCCCACATTTAAATATATTCAAAGAGAGGCATTTGCTTTGAGGAGGAGATAAGGGCTCAACTTGAATAAATAGAAAGACTTCAAATTGAAGTAAAAGAAAGAGCAAGCAATAGAAGTAGCCTTAGCAAGACTGGAGGATAGAAACAGGAATAGAATGGGTGATCATGAGTGTGAGGAACATAGGCCTAACGTACCATGGGGAAGAAATAATGGTCCACTCGCTCTTCCACAACCACTTCATGACCTCCCAAGAGGCTCAAGAAAGAACTTCCCAAAATTCAAAGGGGATGGTTCTCAGCTCCAGGAAGAACATGTAACAACATTCATCACTGCTTGTGGAGTGTTGGGAGTTGAAGATGAAGATGTTTTAGTTAGGCTCTTTGTGGAGTCACTCTAAGAAAATGCTGCTAAATGGTTCTACATGTTTCCCCAAGATCTGCTACATGTTGGGAAGATATAAGAAGTGCCTTTGAACATACGTTCAAGAGCACAAAATATTTTCAGGATCTACTAGTCCAATTGGTTCAGATGAAGAAGGAGACCTCTAAATCAATGAGATATTTTTATTGAGGTATAATATGTTGATAAGAAGGATCCTAGAAGATTTGGTACCCCTTGAAAACAAATTGAAAATGTTTTTCATTAGTTCTTTGCCACCAAAAGTTGGTTTCTTCCTTAGAAGAGCCCAACCAAGAACATTGAGGGAGGTTCAATACTTTTCCGTTGATATTGATGATGATCTAATTCTTTCTGGAAAAGTGAAAGGACCAAATGGGAAGCAAAAAGGTTAGAGTTCAAATTCAGTCACCACTGATCCAATGTTCCAAAAAATGGCAAATGACCTAGTTGCTTTGAAGAAGCAGCTATCACAAATCACAATGAGGACTACTCCAAAGAGACCAAATTCTCATGATAGACTAAGAATTGCTCCACTTCCTCATAGGATTTCTCTTAAAGCACCACCATTCAATGCTATATTTAACACTAGGCAATCGAAAAAGGAATGACATTGAGGAAACTAAAGAAGAAAGCACATATGACTATGAAAACTATCTTGAAATTGAAGAGGTTGGCATGCACAATGGCTTGATTGAATATGTTGATGATGAAGAGGAAGGTGATGAAGAAGCTCCAAGTTTTTCATGTGTTATTTTCACTCATACACAATCTAAGAATGGTGTCTCGGCATCAGCAATTACAACTGAGAGAAGGAAGAGCAAAGAAGTTTTCTCCTCAAAACCTCCACTAAACAAGATCATCAACAAGTGATCACCATTACCACCTTCCATGGAATTAGCTAGAGAGAAATCAGATTCACCAGCTATCAAGAATCACATTGTTGTGCCAAGTAAGTTGTCCGATTCTTCTCCCAACTCAAAAGATGTTAAAAGCAATTCTCTTCAAAATGTTGGTTCTGCAAGAACATCTAAATCTTAGCCAAGGGCTACACCCTCACCTCCTTACAAGCCAATTTATAAATTTGAAAATTATAACCCAACACAAAAGCATCAAAACCTCTACCATTTAAATCCTCTCCCACTACTAGAACCTCTTCCTCATCTACCATAACTCCATTTGATAGTGTGGAGCATGCAAACAAAAAAAAGTTTAGCTCTCTAAGTTTGAATACCTATAAACACATCTTGCCTAATTCATGAAGGCAGTCAAGCGGGTAACTCTACATCCCAAATGTATAATTCTAAAAGCTTACTTCCCACACCATCCATACCACCTTCTCAAAAATGTTAGCCCTAAGTGCCTCCACCATCAACGAGTTGAGCCTTTCTACACTGTCACTTCTCATCAAAGGCTTCCGGTTGAACAATTACATCATAGACTCTGGAGCCTCGATAATGTGATGCCAAAAAAGTTACAAATTCTATTGGCATCACTTTGACCGGTAAATGGCACATGTTATTTAATGGAATCCAAATAAGTTCCATTGGTAGGAAGAATCAAGGATGCTCAGTTGCACTAGTTGATTACCTAGAATAAGAAGATACTCTTGACCATTTTGGTGGCAGATATCCCAACATCTTTTGGTATGCTTTTGAGTAGAATTTTTTGTAGAAATCTAGGTGGAGAAATACAAATGGATTGGTCATTTGAAACTATCCTAGTGAAAGGAGAAATGAATAAGCTACTTTGTCGATCAGAAAATGAAATTCACAAAGAAGGAAATCGATGATCTAAGAGCTAACATCCTTTTTCAAGATTGGGGCTAGGAAACTACTTCCTTACATAAAAAAGGAAGATAACTTGCCACTCCTCATGGAAGAAGAAGAAGATCATATTTAGATGATGGATTTTGATGGAAGTTGTTCTAGATAAGGTTCAAGAGCTGGTGTAGTATTATACTCTCCCTCCAATGAGATATATCCTTTTTCTTACAAGCTGCAATTTGATAATACAAACAATACCGCAGATTTTGAATCATTTCTCTTAGGCATGAATGCAGCAAAGGACATGGGAATCAAATCGAATCAAATCAAGTCAAATCAAATCCCTAGCAGGTCTTTAATGATGATAATAAGATCCTAGCCTTCTTAGAAAAAAGGGATAACTTCAATAATTTGTTCTTTGAAGGAAGTGAAAACACACACCGTGAATCAATCCCCAAAAAAGAGAAGGAAGGAATTGAGGGAATTGATGAAGAGGGAGTAATCAAATTGAAAGGAAACAAAATCCCCAAAGGCCTAGTTTCTTTGGAAGACCTCTTTGACAAGCATGATAGGTTCATCTAAGAGAAAGAAAAATAGTCTTCTGTGTCATCATCGATTTTGATCAAGAAAACATTGGCACTTCAGAGAATCCAAGGATGGTTAACATTGGTAAATTTTGCTCACCATAAGAGAAGAGAAAGTTTGTTTCTCTGCTAAAAAAGTACTCAGATGTCCTAGCCTACTCCTATGATGAACTCAAATATTTTCAGCCAAAGGAAATGCATCACTCCATTCCTTTGAAGTAAGGAGCCAAGCCCTTCAGGAAAAAACAAAGGCCCTACAATCCAAATATTGTTGATGTTATCAAAGAAGAGGTGAAAAATATGCTCAATGCTAGAATCATTTTCCCCATCCACCATTCAACATGGGTGGCTAACATTGTGCTAGTAAGGAAGAAGAACGGGAAATAAGGATTTGTGTAGACTTCCAAAATCTGAATCAGGCATATCTCAAGGACAACTACCCTCTTCCAATCATGGATCATATTTTTTGCAAGCGATCACTAGATCTCGAGATGCTCTCTTTAATTGATGGATTCTCACGGTACAACCAAATCAAGGTGGTAGAAGAGGATTGCAACAAAACAGCCTTCATAACACCTTGGGGTACATTTTTCTACATCAAAATGCCTTTTGGCTTGATCAATGCTAGAGCCACTTTCCAGAGAGCAATGGACTTGGCCTTCAAATATTTGAAACATTGCATTGTCATTTACCTTGATGACCTCACAGTTTTCTCAAAGAGGAGGGGAGATCATATCAGTCATTTGGAGCAAGTCCTTGCAAGGTGTAGGAAACATGGCATTTCTCTAAATCCAAAGAAGTGCATCTTTGGAGTCACTAGAAGGCAAGTTTTTGGGACACATTGTGAATGAACATGGAGCACACATTGATCCTGAGAGGGTTAGAGCTATCCAAGCACTAGCCTTACCAACTAGAAAGAAGGGATTTCATTCATTCTTTGGAAAGGTAAACTTCCTTCATTATTTTGTGCTTGATTTCTCTGAATTGACTAAGCATATAACTTCCATGATGAAACCTCAAGAAAGTTTCAAGTGGAATAAGGAAGGAAAAAAACATTTGAGGAGATCAAGAAAGCCATTGCCAAAGCTCCAACTCTTGTATCTCCATATTTCAACAAGGATTTCATCATGTATTGCTATGCATCAGAACATACACTCTTTGTTGTCCTTGTTTAGAAAAATGATGAAGGTTTGGAAGCACCCATTGCTTTCATGAGTGTCCTTTGAAAAATCATGAGCTAAAGTATAGCCAATTGGAGAAACATGCCTATGCAGTGGTCAAAGCTATTAAAAGTTTCAGATTCTACATTCTCAATTCCCATACAGTGGTGATGGTCCCTGGAAGTGCAATCAAGTCCATTTTGACTCAACAAGATCTTGGGGCTAAGAGAGGAAGCTAGATTGCAAAGACCCAAGAATATGATTTGGAGATTAGACCCTCTAATCTGGTAAGAGAAATGGTTTGTGCAAGCTGATTGTGTAAGATGAAGCTCTCAAAGCTCATCGGGAGTAAAATATTGTGTTTACTCAACCTATTTAGGAGAGTCCACAGTGCTCTTTGTCACCACCATTGATGAGTGGTATGCTAACATTGCTTACTATCTCACTTATGGATAATTCCATCCTCATCTTGATTACAAACAAAGAAGGAAACTCAAGCTAAAGGCAGCCAAGTTTGTGATCTGGAATCATGCACTTTACAAGAGATGCCTAGATGGTTGTTTCCTTGGGTGTGTAGATAAGGAGTAGAAAGAAAAGTTTCTCATAGCATATCATGATCAAGCTTGTGGTGGACATTTCTCAGCAATGGTCACCACACATAAGATCCTCAGAGGGAGATATTATTGGCCCTCCATCTTTGCAGACACTTAGGATTGGGTTTCCAAATGCAAAGCATGTCAACAATTTGTTGGAAAGCCACAACTAGCTACGTTGTCACTCAGGCCTGTGGTGATTGAAGAACCATTTCAGCAATGGGGGCTAGATTTTATTGGTGTTTTGAATCCTCATTCTAGTGCAGGACATACTTATGTACTCACTACAACTGATTACTTCACTAAATGGGTGGAAGGCCATCCCAACCAAGCAAGCCAACTCGAAATAGTCTCAGAACTTCATCAAGGAGAATATCATTGTTCATTTTGGAATACCACAGAAAATTTTTGTAGACAATGCCACCTATTTCTCTTCCAAGGAGCTCACAGAGTTTTGTTATGGCTTTGGAATCTCCTTATCTCACTCTTCTGACTACTACCCATAGGGAAATGGGTAGGTAAGTGAGTCAAGCAACAAGAACATTGTGACCATTATCCATAAGCTAGTAGATGAGAATCAAAGGAACTAGCACAAGAAGTTATATGATGCATTGTGGGGTGATAAGATCACTCCTAAGAATTCAATAGGTATGTCACCTTTCCAAATGTTGTATGGAGTTGAGGCAGATATTCCCCTCATAATTGAGATGCCGATCTCAAGTTATGCAAGAAATATAAGATGGTCAATACAAAGACTCCATTGATAAGAGGATCCTCTTCTTGGAAAAGCTAGAAGAAAGCAGATGCTAAGTGGTGGATAAAATTAAAGAACACCAATTGAAAGTGAAGAAGATATTTGACAAGAAGGAAAAGGAAAGAGAATTCAAGGTTGGATATTTTTTTCTGCTATGGGACAAGAGAAGAGACCCAAAGGGCAGCCATGAAAATTTTAATTCATTATGGCTCGACCCATTCCAAATTCATGGAACTTGTGGTGAGAATGTTTTCTCCTCTCATACTTGGATGGAACACCATTGGAATTTCCTCGAAGTGGGTAATACTTGAAATAGTATCATCAATGAAAGTGGGTTCTCCCAATCTTGTACCATAGGTGATTTTTGTTGGCGTGTTTTTCCCGTTTTCTATTGTGTGGTTCTCGTTTAGTTTTGTTTGGTTTGTTGTGTGTTTTCTCCTTCTTCCATTCTTTTCTCGAGAATTGTACATGGATCTATAAGGTCCAATGGATAAGGCACTAGTCAATGTAATATGTTTTGAAATTTGAGATTCTAGATCATCATGTCGTGCCCTAGCCATGCCCAGTCCACGCCATGTCCCCAAGATAGAGCCATTGTTTTCTCCTGAAAATTGTTATGCATTTTGATAGTCAAATTCAAATTGTTTGAGCTCATATCATTTGTTGGTGTTTAAGCCAAGTTAGTGATTCAAGAATTTAGCAAAATTCTTGCCCTAGTGCTGTTTAAATCTCTGTTTTGCTTGTTTTGATAAATTCTTCATCTCTCGGTCTGTGTACAAAATATCCTCTTTACAATCTCCTTTGTGATCGAAATTTTTCACCTATTCTATGGTCCTGGTCGTCAAATCATTGTTTTTCCTCCATGCCTCTAGTTCGCAAAGGAAATTCAAAAATTGGACTCAAAATGATGAAGTTCTCTTCCTCTATGTATTTTTTCCATAGTCGGGATGATGGGTGTCTTTTCCCCGTCAAATTTTGGCCCCAATGAATGTAGGTACATGTTCAGATCCTATTGGATGGGGAGGAATGGGTTTTTTGGTGAACTTAACACTTTTGGTCACTTTTGGCAAAAATGGTAAATTTGCCCCACGGACCCAAAAAGCTGAAATTGTCGATTGCAGAAAAAGTAGAAGTTTTTGTGCTAGGCTACACAAGTTCAATCGGACACTTGGGACTCAAAAAAAGTTGAAATTTCCGATTGCATAAAAGTGGAAGTTTTTGTCCTAGGCTGCACAAGTTTAATTTGGACACTTGGGACCCGAAAAGATGAATTAATGAAAAAGGTTATAATGTTTAGAAAAGAGCTACGATCTCGTCTCCAACCAGAATGTGCCACGTGTCCTAGTCAAATCGGAGAAGTGGGTCGGTGGAGAAGTTTGTGTTTTTGAGCCTTTTTGTAAAAAGGGTGAAAAGTTAAAAAATGACCCACAGCCCGATCAGGCTATAAAGGTAAAAGTCAAAGTTGAAGCCCGTAGGGAGAAAGTCAAAGGTGAAGCCCTCCATTGAAAAGTCAAAGTGGGAGAACCTAATGATGGAGAAATTTGAGTTTTTTAGCCTTTTTCCAAAAAAGGTTAAAATGTTTAGAAAAGAACCATGACCCCGTATCCAACCAAAATGTGCCACGTGTCCTAGTCAAATCGGAGTAGCGGGCGAGTTTTTGAGCCTTTTTCCAAAAAAGGTTAAAATGTTGAGAAAAGAGTCATGATCCCATTTCCAATAAGAACATGCCATGTGTCTAAGTTGAAAAGGAAAAGCGGGGCTGCGGGCCAATTTGTTCCAAATTGCCAAATCTCACAAAAATCACAAAATGCGAAAGGTTTCCCCCGTAACCACTCTAATCCCTTCTTGCCATGTGGATGGCCCAATTTCAAAGCTATAGGATAAAATCAAATGGTCTATATTTAAACTGGAAAATTGAATGTAACAGTTACTTTGAAAGATCTGGTTTTTAACCCACCATGAGCGTTTTCTTCACAACAAAGGAATTTGAAAAGGTGTCGAGGATTTGTAAAGATTGTAACCATTTTGGAAAAGGATATAATGGCTTCTCGACATCATTCTAAGGGCTGGCAATTGATTTTTGAAAAGACCAGAGTGCTTTGTACCTAGAAAAGATAGAAAACACCATTCTTCTTCTATTTTCTCTTCTTCCTTGAATTTCTTCCATTCTCAAGCTATGTACAAACTCTGCGTGAGCTTCACTAATAAAATGAAGGAATTATTGCCTCTTTGATTGAGGAATTGATTGATACATTGCATGACCAATGATTTTCATTTAGTCTTGTAGCTTCTCCCTGTGGATTTACTTTTCTTCGATGATAAATGCTTCATTAATGTGTGTGTGCATCCGATATTCTACTCACAACATTAGTTTCTCTTATCTCCATTCTCACTCCCTTTCCCATTCTTAGACAAAGTTCTTCTCTAGTGAGAAATTGCTAGCTTTTCCATAGGGTTAGTGAAGTTCCCATGTTGTATCTTTGGTCAAAAGTCCACCATTGAAATCTCTCTTTTCATGCATGCACATACGTAATTTGCACCATTCAAGTAGAGGTACTTAGATTCCCATAGCGTTGGATTGAAACCCACCAATTTTTCCATAAGAAAATTTTTCTCGCCAACACATACCTTGTAAAAGAGGTCATAAAGTACAAGAAATGAAATGTTAGAGAAAATGTGTCAGGTAAAAATGATGAGTACAAAACCAAGTTTAAATAGAAAACCTAATATTAATGGAAAAATCTGATCCGTCAGACAGAGGTAGCTGAAAAATTAATTGCGTAGAGGACCTCCAAAAGCCAAAAATCAAAATTTTGGGGTTTCAGACTTTAGAGATTGGGAGATGAAAAAATGAATTGGCAATGGAAAATTAAAACCCGAAAACCTGAAAGTCTGAAAATTTAGACTTTTAGACATTTGGACTTTGGAAGTTTTAAAGTAAAAATCCTAAAAATGACTTAGAGAATTTTGGAAACCCGAAAGCCTCGAAAGTCTGAAATTTTGGACTTTTAGAATTTCGGACTTCGGAAGTCGAGAGGGATTTAAACAAAATGGGGCCAAAAGTTTCAAACCCGAAAGCTTGAAAGTCCGAAATTTTGGAATTTTGGGGTTTTGGACTTCGGAGAGATAAAGAGAAATCTCGAATCCGAGTAATAAAACTCTGAAAGATAAAAATCTCTAAAGTCCAAAGATTGAAAATTTCAGATTTCGGCCTTGGAGAATTTCATTATACAAGGATTTTTTAAAAATTTGTCTAACATATTTTTCTTCAAGGTAGGTTAAATGGTTAAAATTTTTGGAGACCTCTAGGGAATGCTTTCCTACTAAACTTTCAGACCAAGATACTTAAAAAAACATTGGGTAAAGGATTCTAAAAAAGAAAAACTAAAAAAAAAACACACAAGCAAAAAATGATGTGCAAATCACTTGGAGGAAAAGACAAGGAGGAACATAGTAGACAGGTGGAACATCATCAAAAGAAAGATTTGAGGTGTATCCCATTCACATGAATGGGTAATTATTCTCCATTGAGTCTAGATAGGTGAAATGAATTCACCTCTTTGTAGCTTGTAATAACATAGGGCCCACTCCAAAGAGCATTGAACTTGGCATTCCTTTCCGGGTTTGGCGTGATCTTCATCCCATTTTAGAACCAAATCTCCTTCCCTAAATAGCCTATTAGAGGCATTTCTTATCAAAGGATTTCTTAACTTGAGCCTGATGTTTTGTCAATGTATTCATGGCTGTGTTTTAAATTTCCTCTAGCTCCATGAGTTCAGAAAACCTCACTATTAAGGCATCATCCTCCATAACTTCAAGCCGATAAGCCAAGTCCAGGGAAGGCATCTCCAAGGAAAGTGGAAGTTTTTCTTCCCTTCCATATACAAGCATGAAAGGAGAAACCCGATGGCCTTTTTAGGTGTTATCCGATCAGCCCATAGGGTGGTCTTGAGCTGTGTATGCAAGTTATTTTATTGGCCTCCATCATGCGCTTAATGATTCTTATAAGATTCTTGTTGCTGGATTCAACCAACCCATTCCCCTGTGGGTAATAGTTAGACAAATTCTTGAGGTATAATCCATTCTTGACAGCCCATTCACTTATCTTCATCTCAAGGAAAGACATAGCATTGTTTGAGATAACAATAAAAGGAACACCAAACCTTGTCATCAAATTTTATAGAAAATCCAAAACAACCTTTTCATTACTTTCCTTTAGGGCCACTACCTCTGTCCAGTGAGTGAAATAATCTATTGTAGTAAGGACCCATTTATTTCCCTCATTAGATGGAGGATTGATCATCCCGATGAAATCTAATCCCCACTGAATGAAGGGTTGATCCACCTGAATGGGATGTAATAGGAGAGCCGCATACCTATGTTTTCCTACAAAAAGAGCACACTCCTTACATTTCCTAAACTAGATATGAGAGTATTTGAACAAGTCTGACTAGTAATAACCGAATCACATGATCTTGGTGGTGGTTGTTTGTGCAGAGTAATGTCCTCCAAACAGGCCATTGTGGAATTCCTCTAATACCTTGTTCACCTATTTTGGCTTGATGTAGTGTAGAAGAACACCATTTAGATCCTTTTGGAAGAGAACATTATCTATCATGACATATGGAATAAACTAAAGATAGAAATTACATCTTTGGAATTTATTCATGTTTAGAGTATATCCCTGAAAAAAGGAAATTTTGCATCTTAGTTGACCAATCAATCTGATCATTTCCTTCATCAGCATTCAGAAGCATGACATCTTTCGTATCTTTGGTCTCCATGTCCACACAACCACTGCTAACATAACCCTTTTCCCCTGACAAGATTAGTGACCTTGATGTGTACATCATACTCCATTACTTTCGTAATCAACCGATCACATTTATCATTCATCTCTTTATTCAACAAAAATATTTGACACCAGGATGAGAAACCATTAAATGGACTTTGTTGTTAGATAACATATGCCTAAACTTATTTAGGGCTCAAATGACTACAAAGACTTGTTTTTCGATGAAGAAATATTTGATTTCATATTCCTTAAGATAATGATTCGAAAAGGCAATGGGCTTCTCCATCAGGTCATCATTATGTTGGGTGAGGATTCCTAAAATACTTTCTTGGCTGCGAAAGCATAAAGAATGAAATCCTTTTCAAACCGGGATTCACCAAAGCATGGGAGCTTGGGTGATGGATTCAAAGATTTATCTTCCTCCTTTGTCCATGAAAATGGGATATTATTTTTAAGAATGGTCATTAGTGGTTTTGCCAACATTGCAAACTAAGGAATGAATCTTCAAACAAAATTTATAGTTCTTAACAAAATCTAGAGACCAATTTTATGACTTAGGAGGGATAAGGACATAATCGACTAAATCCTAGCTAGGTCAATAGACAACCCTTCGCTAAAACATATGCCCCAATAAATTTCCTTCTTGCACTTTGTGAAAATGCACTTCTTAGGAATTAGTGAGACACAAACTCTCTACACCTTCAAAAACTTTTCTTATATGAGTGATATGATCCTCAAAGATGCTTGAGTAGACAAAGTGATATCATCAAGGTAAACAAAGATCATATCATTGATGAGTCCTCTAAACACCATATCCATGGCTCTCTGAAAGGTAGCCTCTGCATTAGATAACCTAAAGGGCATCTTGTTGTAAGCGTATGTGCCCCATTTGGTGGTAAAATCCATTTTGAATTGATCAGATTCTTGAACCAGAATCTAATTATATCCTAAATATCCATCAAGTAAAGAAAATCTTGATCCCCTACCACTATTTGGAGGATTTTCTCCATTGATGAGAGAGGGTAGTGATCCTTCAACGAGGCATGGTTCAGATCCCTGAAATCTACACACAACCAAATTTCACCATTCTTTTTCCTCACGGGCACCAGATTGGCTACCCATGAAGAATGCTTGATGGGAAAAATATGCAAGCCTGATAAGCTTGGTTAGCTCTTTCCTCATCAATGGCTCAATTTTGGGATTGATTGGCCTCTATTTTTGATGAATTGTCTTGGATTTCGGATCTAGTTCAATAGTATGCTAATCTAAGCTGGGATAAAAACCATGTAAATCCTTATAGCTCCATGCAAAAATATCATGGTATTCCTAACATAATTTGATGAAATATTTATTTTCCTGAGTAGTGCATACCTTACCAATTTTAAAAAAAAATTCACTTGCCACCTCGACCTCTTCAAAATCCTCTTCCTTGACCACCATATTAGTGATCTACTTGGCTTGATCATCTAAATTGAAAATGGATTCCAATGTAACTAGGCCTTTTGGCATCTTGTTTTCTTTCAGTTGTATAATTTGATCACCGTAAGAATTTTGAATTTTATCTTGATGTTTGGCAGTGAATTCTCCTTCTTGTTGTAGGAAAAGAACAATCTGTTGATCACTATCAAACAAGTATGTTTCAGTGGTTGCATGATGACATTATTTTCATCTTACAAGTCTTATCATATGAAAAGGAAAGAATCTAGTAGTTTCTCATACATGTTCACATGATGGTAGTGGAAATTATGTTGTAAGATAGCTTTCCAATCTCATTAAACTTTGAATAAGAATATCCTTCATACTATAAAAATTAGGTCGTAACAAGGTCCAAGTAGTGCTTCATTTGGATTCGGGGAGGTTCTTCAAGTCACGATCAGTTTTCATGTTCTTAGACATAATTATTGCCCAATGGATGCTTCAAGGGCATTGATATTCATATTTAGTAGGAAATATCCCCAAAATTTGTCAAACTGTTGTCTAAAATAACCTCATGGCTATTTTAGGCAACTTGCAGTTTCATTCTAGAATTGGCATCATGTTTTGAGGTTGTGCACATTTTTGTCTTCTCCTTTGGTGCAAGTTCCTTGGTTTCAGATTCCTCAGACACATTTGTGTTCTCTCCTTCCTTCCTTTCTCGGTACTTCACCTCCTTCTCGCATATTCTTCACACACTCACATTCCTCCTTTTTTCCCTTTGAAAATCTACTTTCTTTATGCACTTATTTCTTCCATCTCAATTCATGTGTATTCCTTGCACACTCCTATGAGTTTCCTTCCATAACTAAACTTTTTCATGCTTTATCCCCACGAGTCCCTATTTGTATGCTTGCCTTTATGCTTTGATATTTTGTTGACTCATTGAACACTTTCAGGATTTCCTTGCATATTTTCAATCCTTCTACATGCATCTTGTGGCTATATCTTCTCCTCCCCAAGTCCCACACACTCCCTCACACATTCCCATTGTTCTTCCTTCCAAGTGCACTTTCTCTTCCTTGTGTAATTTTATTTCTCGTGACTTTTCTTACGTGATTCCCCTTTTATTTTTGGCATACTTGCGTGCATGCTATTTTCACTCACATAACCACACTTTAATTTGGCAGGTCTTTGATATCATTTGCACATATGCATGCTTTACAAGCATGCATTCCTTTCCTAAAGCTCTACACTTTTCCTCACACACATGCTATTAGAATTCCTATGCATCATGAATTCCATTATAACCTTATTATATTTCCCTAGATTCCACACATGTACCTCGGATTTCATCCCCACGTTAATCCTAGCTCAACACTTGTCCAACTATTGGACTTGGGATTCATTTTACATTTTACATGTGCAAATGACAACTTGCTAACTATTATCAAATCCTTCTAGAAAATGAAAACATGACACGTAGTGAAGACCTGAATTTTTTTCACCATCAATTCCCCACAACCAATCAAAGGGTGTCAAGTGTCTCGTGTGTTTCCCTTGCACTTTAGATCTTGAGATAGCCATATATTTTGATTTTGAACTCCAATTTGGGCACGATTAGTCTCATTATAAAGATATCAAAGTGAGGTACAATCTAGAATCATCATAATCAACTTTTGGTGAGATTTGGTGGGAGAAAATAGAAAAACATGATTTGGGCCATTAATGTGTAGCTACAGGCGACTCAACCACATAGAATTAATGAAGCATGGTCTCTTTCCTTCTTATAAAAGCAAGCTGATATGGGGAAATGGATTTGATAGAGTTTCATTTTGTTTTAAGGGAATTTAATGCATCTTATTGGTGGTTGTAGCCTTGAATCCAAATTTCCCTCTATTTTCCCTCCTCTATCTCTCTCATTCTCTATATATTTTAATGTAATGCCATTTTATAAAGGTTGAACCCTCTTGGAATGCAAGGGCATTATTCAGAGTAATGCATTAGTGTTTTGAGTTACTGTGCCTTAGATTTGGACCTTCTGTGGTGATTTTTACCTCCCTCCTCCATTGTCAAAGGACTCGCACATCCTTTTCAAGGAATAAAATTTGTGTTTTGTGGTTATTGATGTGGCCTAGAATTTACCGAGATAACACCCTAGTCACGTTGACACATCACTCAGCCTAGACCGAGTGCTCTATTTCACTTGATTCTAGATCATTTCTTTGAATTATTGATTTAAACAGAGATAGGGTAATGGGCGTAGGAGGAATACCTGTTCAAATGTTGGTTGATGGGTTGTTGCGCGTGTATGACTTCTAAATCCACAACTAATTGTGAGAGCTTCCTTTTGGCTAGGAGGAACTACCTGTAATACAAAGCAAGACCACCAGAAAAAGTTAAACAATATATGCAGTGAACTACCTAGCATATGCTAGATCCAAGAAGTGTGATACTTCCTAGATGGCTGTCAGTCCACTATTTTAAACAATTTAATGTAGTAAATAAGGTAAAACCTATTGTAATTTGAAATGATTTAGGTATCTCACTTAAAACACAATAAGAAATAGATCTAATCTAACAGGCTAGGTTAGAATAGGATCCGAAGGTCAAATAACTAGTTCTAGGTCTCTACAGGTCTGACAAAGGTCTCAGGTAGATCATAGGTGAATGAGGGTGAGAGGGAATTAGGTGGGTAGGTCATTGTTCTGGGTTGTATGGGAAAATACAAGAGACTGATGTTGGTTAAGGGTGACTGATGGTGGTTAGGTGTAACAAAGTCTTGGTTCTTTGTGGAGAACTAGGAATGCCACAAATGAGATTTAGGTCTCCTCTCCCTTGTGCCTCGGTTGAATTTTTTTACTTTTAAGCACTCAAAATGTTCTAGAAATGGTTTCATTGGATAGAGAATCTTCTCATATTTCCAGAATGGTAAAGTTTTCCTCCTAACTCCTTGTATTTTTCAAGTTATGGCCCGATGAGATTTTTGGGGAAATTTTCCCATGAGAGTCCCATGGCCAATCAAGATGTGCCACGTGGCATCGGAATGGCGGGGTGGAGGCAACTTAGAAAATTTTCATCAAAAATTGGTGGGGCACACAAAGAGATATTTTTTTGGCCTCGAAGGCCCGCCAGCCAATGGGAGGAGGCCACGTGTGTCTAGGAGCCTCGTGGTTCGGCTCAAGCTAAGAAGGAAATGGAAAACATTTCCAAGGATGGCGTAAAGAAAAATTCAAAAGCAGGCCCGAGGACCAATTGGAGGGTGCCACATGCCTCTTAGGAGCATCGAATGGTGAGAGAGTAGAGGAAAATTTTCCTTTTTCCAAGTGATGGAAAATATTGAAACGAAGGCCCGACCGCGCAGGCCCGCACCAATCAATGGTTGCCACGTGTCCAGGGGGTCGGCAAAAATGTTAAGGCAGGCCCACGTGGAGGAGAAGAACTTGTTAGGCCCATGCCAATGCTAGGGTGCCATGTGTCCCATTTGGGGAATGGACATAGTTAGAGAAAATTTGGAAGCGCGCCCCTCGTGACCAATCAAAACATGCCACGTGTCCTAGGAACGTTGGGGTGGCGAAACTTTTGGAAAATTTTCCAAAGATCAAAAAGGCGTAAAAAGGTTGGGGAAAATCCCGTGACCAATCAAAATTTTCCACGTGTCCTGGAGCTTTGTGTGGTGGAGATTTTTGGGGAAATTTTCCCAAAGTCAAAAAAGAGGGAAAATTTCAAATTTTCGGCCCGCCATTCAAATTTGCCCTAGTTTTGCCCTAAATCTTCAGAAGGGCATAAATTTTGATCCAGGCTCATATTTTCATGTTCTTGGTGGTGTTGGAAAGATGGTGAAATTCTCTACATGATGGAGGGCTCAATTTTGTGTTTTGGTGGAGTTTTGGGGAGAGAAAATGGAAAATGCCTCTAGCATGGAGAAAAGAATAGAACTGACATTTCAACCACCATTTTTAATGAAGTATGGCTCGCATTCTCTCCCAGCATGGTCAAAAACATCAAGGAATGGTCTAGTAGGGGAACCCATGCTATTTTAATGCAATTTGGTTGGTGGTTGAAGCATCCACTCATGTTTTCCCGCATTTCTCCTTTCTGAGCTCATTTTTTCATTGTTAAAAGCTAGATTTGGCTCATTTGTAAAGGGTTGGACATTTTTATGTTTTGCAGGCTCCCTCTTTCACCTAAAAAAGTGATTTTGTGGATTATGAGACCTCTTCTAGACTGCAATATGTTTTCTACCTCTCTGTTGTTGTAATGCATGTATTTTTGATATTGGAAATGACAATGCAAGCTCTGTGAATGAGTTTCAGTCCTCTGTTTGTGTTGTTTGCTTCATTTATGATCTTTCATTATAGTTTAGCAGCTTGTGCATGATGTTTTGTTGCATTTTAGTGATTTGTGTCAATTTTAGAAGCAAAATGTTCACCACTCCTTTGGTGTATCACCTTGTTAGTATTAGTTTTATTTCTTTTGCATTCTCTATCTCTGTCCCCTTGGAATTTAGAGTAGGATTTTGAGTTTAAACCTCTGCAATTTTCAAGTCATACATCTGATCAGAGGAGTTGAGGAACCAACCTCTAATCTAGAGATTATTTTCCCATTTTTTGCAAGTCCCACACTTGGGGAAAAGATTCAATGTTGTGCATTCACACTGGATGTCCAAATATCAAACTAGAAATCTGATAAACATCCAGGGGTGTTGAATCTACTAACAGTTTTGGCACACCCGGTGGGACCTTAGAGGTCTTCATCTTCATTGCAACAAGTTGATGTGCATTTTTGCAAGTTTCATGCTTGAAAAGAGCCTTGATCTGCACATCTGGGCTCCAAAGAGGAAAAATCAACTGGTTTCAGTAGTCATAGTCTGAAGATTCATGAGAAGAATCAACACAAGATCAAAAGCCAGAGAAGAAGGGTTGTCTGAGTATCTACAACTATCCCCGGAAGAAGGCATAGAGGAAGGAGGATTCAAAGGTCTCCATCTCCACCAAATAGAACTCTATCAACTCCTCCACCTTCTAGACCTTTCACTCAATCAACAAGGGTTCTCAGGCCAATCAGAATGGCACAACCCAACCCTTATGTCAACTTCACTGG
The DNA here is from genome assembly GCA_018340775.1 of Taxus wallichiana var. yunnanensis. Lineage (NCBI taxonomy): Eukaryota > Viridiplantae > Streptophyta > Pinopsida > Cupressales > Taxaceae > Taxus > Taxus wallichiana. Next base: position 53,228,555 of record CM031240.1, on the reverse strand, counting down.
CAGAAGAACCCACTTTCTCTCAATGCACAAAATCTAGTTCTAGTTGCAGCATTGAAGAACATTCCATACTTCACTGGAGAAAATCAGACCACCCCGGTGATCATGTTAAAGACATTGCTAATGTGTGTGCAATCCATGAGATTTGAGATGCAAATTGTTGTCAAATTGTTGGCATCTTCATTCAAAGGGAAAGCATTGCAATGGTTTAGAAGCCTTGGGGCTGGTTCAATCCAAAATTGGAATCAATTATGCATAGCCCTCCATGAGTAGTTTGGAGAAAAAGGGGATAATTTGTCTCTACTAGAACAATTGACAACTATCAAGAGAGCCCCCAATGAGCAACTGATCAGACTTCAACTTCAGATTTCAAAGGACTTGGGATAGAATTCCAGTGGCAAGTAAGGCCAACAGCTGAAGGTGCCTTTTCTATACTATCTCAAAGCTTTAAATTATGATATTTCTATGCTAATTCAGTCCATGGGAGGTACAACTATACCTGCAGCTTATAGCATTGCCATTAGAGCTGAGAATTGCTTAATTCAAGCTGGTAAGCTGGCTCCTAGGCCTCCCATGCCCTTGTATCCAAATTTAGAAAATCCAAGCACTAGTCAAGCACCTACTATAGCTCCTATTCCCACTCCTAGGAATCAAAGTTTCGAATGAAACTTCCACTTCATCCTCTAGTGCTTCAAATGAACTTCAAGAAGTCATGAAACAATTACAAAATTTAGGCAATGAGCTGGTTACACTCAAGAGGCAGCAAGCCCAAAATTTTAGACCATCTTATCAACCTCAAGCTCAGCCCAATAGGCAGCCATATCAGCCTAATAGACCACCCAACCCAGCTGCAAATCAAAATCAAACAAGGCCTCCTGCCAATAGACCATTTCAGCCCTATAATCCCAATGTTGCATCTGCCTCTAAAGCTTTAGTGCCAGTGCAAAATAATATGGCACAAGAGTATGATTGGTGTTTCCCATGCAATGAACCTCACAACCAATCTATGTGCTTCAATGGTGCTTTGAACCAAGCCTTGATGGTGACAACAACTGGCGTAGAGAGTGAAGTGAGCCAGGAAACAAACCAACAACAAGGAACATCCAAGAAAAATGCAGCTCCAAATGAGACTACATTAGCAAATTGGCAGGCTGAGGATTTTTGTGGTATGAATCAAGCAATGTCTCAGAGTATAGCAGCCAATACAAGGTCAAAAAAGAGGAATATTGATGAGGGGTAGTCATTGGCTCCAGGTGATCCACAACCTTCCATCACTTTCCAAAGTGTTGGTAAGCAAAATGTAGTTCCAAACATGCAAGGGCAGCCCAAGCCACCTTCTAAATCAGCTCAAATACCAACTGTTACAGCCCACGTGCAAGAAAAGAATGTGTCGGACCAAGGGGCAGCAAAGAGATGTTTCATCCCCATTTAGCATCATTGATCAGATGAAGAAGACAAACATGAATATATCTATGTGGGAATCATTATCCATTCCAGGCCAAAGAGATCTCCTACAAGCTGCCATGAAGAATTGGTCAACTTCAAATCAGCAAGTTCATGTGCAAGAGAAGGTACTCACAAATGCTGCTCAGCTTGAAGGGAATCATGGAGGACAGCAAGGTAAAATTTTGAAGCCCCCTCCATTCTATGTTTCATTGATCATTGGGGATAAACTAGTACACAATTGCATGATTGATTCTATGGGGCAAGTAGCTCAGTGATGCCCAAACAAATAGCTGATCAGCTGGGTCTCCAATATGAAGTCATATCCAAAGGGGTAGTGCAACTGGATGGGACAATAAGTAACAATAGTGGGAGTGATCAGAGATTTGAATCTTACTTTGCATGCATGTCCAAATGTTACTGTGTTGCAAGATGTGTCAGTAATAGATTTTCCACCACTCTTTGCCTTATGCTTGTCAAGGGACTTCACAGCTAAAATTGGAGGCTACTTATCTGTTGATTGGTCACACATGTTATTTAGAACCAGATATGGAACTAAAGCCACAATCAGGTCTGAGCCTATTGTAAACTTTCACATTGAGCCTCATACTCCAAGCCCAATCAATGCCAACTGTTCAACATTTGATCAAGAAGATTATCCAAGCACAGATGAAGCTGACACCAAGGTTGGAAGCATCCTAGATTTAACTCTTGATGAATGGGCAAGCAAGGTGCATGCTTTTGATCCCTACCAAGAAATAGAAGAATCTGAGCTAGGAGTCTATTGCATACATGAAGAAAATCAGCCTATGCCTAGCATCACCAAATCAGACCATAAGGATGACAATGAGGTATGGCAGCTATTCTTTGATGGATCAAGAAGTAGACAAGGTGCAGGAGGGGGAGCAATGCTTGTTTCACCTCAAGGTATTAAGTATTATTCAGCTTTTAGGTTTCAGTTTGCATGCTCTAACAACACTGCTGAATATGAAGCTTTGATACAAGGATTGCATTGGTCAATTAAAAGAGGTATAAAAAATCTACAAGTCTTTGGTGACAGTGAGCTGATTGTTAACCAAGTTAGAGGACAACATGCTGCCAAGAATGATCTACTCAAGTGTTACAAAAATAGGGTGTGGGACCTCATTGAAGATTTTGAGGGCTTTAACATCAATTCCATCCCTAGGAAAGAAAACCAAGCTGCTGATAGGCTTGCAGTAGTTGGGGCAGCCTTTGATGTTGTTGAAAGCATCAAGGAAGATAAAGTACAACCAAACATTCATGTGATTATAAGGCCTTCAGTGCAGAAAATAATGTAAGCTGGCAAGTGTTTGAAAATGATCAACAAATCATCAATTTCTTGCAAGAAGAAGCTGAGTTCTCAGCCAAAAATTAGGAAAAATTAGAACAACAGTATGGTGATCAGGTGGTACAGCTGAGAACCAACAAACTGCCAAAAGGACTTGTCACTTTGGAGTCCATTTTTAATCCTAATGATCAATTTAGGAAAGAGAAAGCAAACATCCAAGTCAAGGGAGAAGATTCAATGCCCATCTTGGTGGGAGAAGGTAGATCACTTCAAATTGGTAAAGTTGCAACCAAGCAAGAAAGGTATGAGTTTATGCAACTTTGTCAAGAGTTTCTGATGTATTTTCTTGGAGCTATGAGGATTTGAAGGGTTTCAATCCCAAGCTAGCTCAACACACCATTGAATTGGATCCAAGTGCTAAGCCCATCAGGAAAAAGCAAAGGCCAGTTAATCCACACATGGAGCCTCTTATGAAGAAGGAATTGAATAAGTTAATAGAGGAAAGTATCATATTTCCCATCAAGCATTCTAGTTGGGTAGAAAACTTAGTTCCAGTTAGAAAGAAGAGTGGAGAAATCAGATTGTGTGTAGACTTTAGAGATTTGAATAGAGCATCTCTCAAGGATCATTACCCACTTCCTTCTATGGAGTAGATTCTGCAAGTTGTTGCTGGCTCTGAGAGATTTTCATTGCTAGATGGTTACTCAAGGTACAATCAAGATCATGGTAAAGGAAGAGGATCAGTTCAAAACAGCCTTCACCACCAAATGGGGGACTTATGCATATAGGAAAATGCCATTTGGGCTGTCCAACGCTGGAGCTACCTTCCAAAGGGCAATGGACATGGTGTTCAAAGGATTGATAAACAAGATGGTGCTGATATATCTAGATGATATCACTATTTTTTCTAAAAGTGCAGCAGATCATCTCTTCCATTTGAGACAAGTGTTCCAAAGATGTAGAAGATTTGGGGTATCCTTAAATCCCAAAAATGTATTTTTCTAGCTCATGAAGGAAAGCTCCTTGGCCATATTGTTTCAAAAGAGGGATTAGCAATTGATCCAGAGAGGGTTGAAGCAATAAAAGCACTACCATTACCAAGCCACAAGAAGGCCCTTCAAAGTTTCTTGGGAAGGATCAATTTTATTCGGAGGTTTGTGCCAGACTTTGCAGCCCTTGTCAAGCCAATAACCATGATGTTGAAGAAAAGCATGGCTTTCAAATGGACAAGCAGAAGGTAAGGCAAGTTTTGAGGCAATTAAGGAGGCTATCTCACAAGCTCCAACTCTCATTAACCCAGATTTCTCCAAGGATTTCATCCTTTATGCATTTGGAGGTGATGATACAATCTCTACAATTTTAGTACAACAGAGCAAAGAAAATGTAGAGCAACCAGTTGCTTTCTTTAGTCAAATCCTGGAGGACTATGAGGTGAGATATTCTTTCATTGAGAAGCAAGTTCTTGTAGTGATTAGGGGTTTGAAGAAATTTAAGCATCTAGTTTCAAACAACAAGGTTCAACTGTTGGTTTCTCATGTGGGAGTTAAGGAATTCCTCCTCAACAAGGACCTAAATGAAAAGCATGCGCAGGTGGATTACTCGTGTCATGGAGTATGACATTGAGATCAAGGTCACCAAGCTGGTCCGAGGAAAAGGATTATGTGAATAGCTGGTCTTAAGCAAATCAATGGAAACATGCAATGAAAAGGATGTTGTTTTGGTGCTGCAAAACAACCAAGAACAAGGTAATGTTCAAGAAGAGAATGATGGTGTCCTCACTCCTTGTTGGACTCAAGATATAATGCACTTCCTACACATAGGCCTATGCCCTCCAGAAATGAACAAAACCAAGAGAAGACACTTCAGATTGCAAGTTGTCCCATATGCACTTGTTGATGGTGTTTTGTTCAAGAAAGATGTAAATGGAGTGCTGCTGAGATGCATTGGAACAAATCAGATTGATAGAACACTGGAAGAGTTCCATGGTGGGACAGTTTGGGGTCATTTTGCACCAAGAGTGATAGCCCTCAAGATCATGAAGGCTGGCTACTATTGGCCCAAGGTATTCAGTGATTGTTATGCATGGATCAAGAGGTGCAGGAGTTGTGCTTTTTTCACAGGCAAAGAGAGATTAGCTGCCCTTCCATTGCACCCAATTTTAGTTGACCAACCATTTATGCAATGGGGATTGGACTTCATTGGGGTCATCAACCCAAACTCAAGTCAAGGACACAAGTGGATTCTAATAGCCACATATTACTTCACCAAATGGACTGAGGCAGTGGCACTTAAGGAAGCAAATGAATCTAGCATTCTAGACTTCTATGAGGGGATAGTAACCAGATTTGGTATACCTGCCACTATAATATCAGATAATGCATTGGCATTCATAGGATCAAGGTGACTGAATGGGCTGTCAAAAATGGAATTTATCTGAGCACTTCATCAAATTATTACCCTCAAGGTAATGGCCAAGTTGAGTCTACAAACAAGAACTTGTTAAGGATCATCAAGAGGACTCTTGATGAAAATCAGAGGACTTGGCATACTAAATTGAAATCAGCCTTATGGGCTGATAGGATCACTCCCAAGAGATCCACAGGTAATTCTCCATTCAAGCTTGTTTATGGAAGAGAGGCAATTTTGCCCATGTCACTTGAGGTGCCAATGTTGGAACTCATGAAGCAATTGGAATTGTTGGAGTTTGAACCCATGGAGGTGAGATATGCAGAATTGATGGAGCTCCAAGAAATCAGAGAGCATGCAGCCCAAGCAATAGAGAAGGATCAAGCCTTGATCAAGAAGACCTTTGATAGGAAAGCTAAGGCTAGAACCTTCCAAATTGGAGATCTAGTGTTGAAATGGGATGCAGACCGAGCAAAGCTAGGAAGGCATTCAAAGTTTGATGCCATTTGGAGTGGCCCCTACATGGTCACAAAGTGTAAGAACAACAATGCCTTCCAACTTTCTACATTGGATGGTGAAGAACTATAGATTCCAGTGAATGGAATCCATCTAAAGCATTGTTACTAAAGGAAAACTCTCTACCTTGTACATATTAGCTTAGATTTCCATTCCTCCAAGTGCTTGTGCACATTGTTTCATTGTAGCTTAGTTTTTACTTTCCCTAAGTGCTTTGGCACAGGCTGGTTATCCCAAACATGTAGTTTTGCAGGCCTTTGTTCCAGATCAGGTGATGATTCTACTCTCACAATCTTCCTCCTTGTAATTTTCTAATCAGTTGGGGTTCCAAGTAGAGAATTTTATGACTCCATGCCCAATGGATTGCTTCAAGAAACTGGTAACTTCATCCAACAGGTAGATGACCCCTCTGAGTCACCAAAATTGTTATAAAAAATAAGCCCCTTGCTTATTTTTTGGCTAACTCCCTTCATTCCTCCCTCCCTTGTGCCTCAGTTGAATTTTTTTACTTTTCAAGCACTCAAAATGTTCTAGAAATGGTTTCATTGGATAGAGAATCTTCTCATCTTTCAGAATGGTAAATTTTTCCTCCTAACTCCTTGTATTTTTCAAGTTATGGCCCGATGGAGATTTTTGGGGAAATTTTCCCATGAGAGTCCCGCGGCCAATCAACATGTGCCACATGTGGCATCGGAATGGTGGGGGGCAGAGACAACTTAGAAAATTTTCATCAAAAATTGGTGGGGTGCACAAAGATTTTTTTGGCCCGAAGGCCCCGGCAGCCAATGGGAGGAGGCCACGTGTCCTCAGGAGCCTCGGGGTTTGGCTCGGCGGAAGGAAATGGAAAAATTTCCAAGGATTGGCGCAAAGAAAATTTGGAAGCACAGGCCGAGGACCAATTGGAGGGTGCCATGTGCCTCAGGAGCATTGGGTGGTGGGAGAGTGGAGGAAAATTTTCCTTTTTCCAAGTGATGGAAAATATTGAAATGAAGGCCCGACCGCGCAGGCCCGCACCAATCAACGGTTGCCACGTGTCCAGGGGGTAGCAAAAATGTTAAGGTAGGCCCATAGAGGAGAAGAACTTTTTAGGCCCGTGCCAATGCTAGGGTGCCATGTGTCCCATTCGAGGAATGGACACAGTCAGAGAAAAATTTGGAAGCGTGCCCCGTGACCAATCAAAACATGCCACGTGTCCTAGGAATGTCGGGGCGGGAAACTTTTTGGAAAATTTTCCAAAGATCAAAAAGGTGTAAAAAGGTCGGGAAAAATCCCATGACCAATCAAAACTTGCACGTGTCCTCGGAGCTTGTGTGGTGGATATTTTTGGGGAAATTTTCCCAAAGTCAAAAAGAGGGAAAATTTCAAATTTTCGGCCCGCCAGTTCAAATTTGCCCTAGTTTTGCCCTAAATCTTCAGAAGGGCATAATTTTGATCCTAGGGCTCGATTTTCATGTTCTTGGTGGCGTTGGAAATCTGGTGAAATTATCTACACATGGAGGGATCAATTTTGTGTTTTGGTGGAGTTTGGGGGAGAGAAAATGGAAAACACCTCTGGCATGGAGAAAAGAATAGAACTGACATTTCAACCACCATTTTTAATGAAGTATGGCTCGCATTCTCTCCCAAAGATGGTCAAAAACATTGGGAATGGTCTAGCAGGGGAACCCATGCTATTTTAATGCAATTTGGTTGGTGGTTGAAGCATCCACTCATGTTTTCCCATGTTTCTCCTTTTTGAGCTCGAATTTTCATTGTTAAAAGCTAGATTTGGCTCTTTTGTAAAGGGTTGGACATTTTTATGTTTTGCAGGCTCCCTCTTTCACCTAAAAAAGTGATTTTGTGGATTATGAGACCTCTTCCAGACTGCAATATGTTTTCTACCTCTCTGCTATTGTAATGCATGTATTTTTGATATTGGAAATGACAATGCAAGCTCTGTGAATGAGTTTCAGTCCTCTGTTTGTGTTGTTTGCTTCATTTCTGATCTTTCATTATAGTTTAGCAGTTTGTGCATGATGTTTTGTTGCATTTTAATGATCTGTGTCAATTTGTAGAAGTAAAATGTTCACCACTCCTTTGGTGTATCACCTTGTTAGTATTAGTTTTATTTCTTTTGCATTCTCTATCTCTGTCCCCTTGGAATTTAGAGTAGGATTTTGAGTTTAAACCTCTACAATTTTCAAGTCATACATCTAATCAGAGGAGTTGAGGAACCAACCTCTAATCTGGAGATTATTTTCCCATTTTTTGCAAGTCCCACACTTGGGGAAAAGATTCAATGTTGTGCATTCACACTGGATGTCCAAATATCAAACTAGAAATTTAGATTCTAGTCTTGGATGTCGTGAGTGAGGGACGAGAGGTACTGTGAGAGGTTGAAGGTTACATGTGATCACAAATTGAAGGAAATATTTTGCATGGTCTATATGTACATTCCTCTTTTCTTGGTTAGATCAAATCATTGTTGGGATGGTTGTGCAGAAAAGATGCTTGATCTCCTTCCTTGCATGCATGTTCTCATTGGAATTCACTCTTAGAAGATGTGATATCTCTCTGGAATGTGCTAATGTTCTCAAAAATTTTCAATCTTTTCTAACCTTTTGCCAACCTTGAGAATAAGGTTGTTTTGGGGTTAAAAGGGTAACCGACGGTAGTCCGGCTTAACCAACGATGGTTAGGGGTAACCGGCATTAGTCAAGGTGGGATTTCCTAGGTTTACTAAACTAGGGAGATCCTCTTGATTTCCTCAGATCTCATCTCGTTAACCCACATATTAGACTGGGAGCTTCTTGTAAGTGTGTGGGAATGTGGTTAGAGGGAATGTAGGCATTGTTTTTTAGGGTTTAGGTAAGACTTAGTTACTTATGGCAACTTACTAAGAATAGGTCTTATGTTGAGTTGGCTTGATGAGGTGTATAAATGAGGTTTATGTGTGGATATTATTTAAATTAATATATTTAAATAATGAATATGGTGAGGATAATGAATTAATTTAATTAAATTAATTAAATTAATATTAGTGGGGTGAAGGGGGCCATGGCTAAGTGAATGTGATGAAGGGTGCTTATTTGTTGAGGGACCAAAGGGGAGTGTGACCTAATTTTAGTGTCTACATTTTGCCCCTTTTTTTTACGTAGCTTGTATTGGTAAGCAACGCTAACAAAAATAAGATGTGGTTGCCCCATGTGTGGATGAAGGTGATCCCCCTCAAACCAAGAACTGACGAGGTAGAAGGCAGAATCGGTGAGTGGTTTGATAAAAGGTAAATGTGATGAAAAGGAAGGTTGATAACAGGGGAAAAAAAAAGGAGCAAGGTCTACTTGGGTAAGCTAGGTAATGGGTCAGGGTCAAAGGTAGTAACAGTCAAACGCATGCACACGTATAAACTACAACACGCTACCAGGTTGAATATTAGGCAAACTCAACATCATCTAAGGTCGATAGGCTTATCCAAACAAGGTTAAAGTGATTCTGGTATCTAAGGTATAGGATATGGTAGGAAACACAATGTAGGTTAGGCGCAGGAATGTTTAGGTATGTTCCAGTACACCAAAGGTAGGGTCAAGATAAATGGTCATGGTAATAGGCTAGGTAAGGTCATTAGGTCAAAAACACAGGTAACAGTGCCACAAGGTATAGCAAACACATGAGGTCAAAGGTCACTAGCGATGGTCTAGGTCCAAATATCTAGGTCATAGCACGGGTAAGGCCAAGGTAGGGGTAGAATAATGAGTCCCCAAAGGAGGACTAAGGGAGGTAGTAAATGATTTGGTTAGGAAAGGTGAGGTAAATGGGTAGGGTAAAGGTGGGGTGGGGTAAAAAAAGGAGGTAGGGGTAGGTAAAAGGGTAAAATTTAAGGCAATGTGTAGGTGAGGGTAACCAATGTTGGTTATGGATAATCGATGTTGGTAGAGGTAAACCGATGATGGTTATGTAGGGCATGAAATTGATGCAGTCAAGGGTAACTGACATCGTTAGGTCGGGTTTTTATAAAAACAAAAAATCCATGTTTTTTGTTATTCATTTATTATTTTGTAAAGTGAGAAAATGACAAAAAAGAGAGAAAAGTGTCTAGATGAAATGGAATATTGAGCTGGCAGTGTGATTGACGAGTGATTGGTTAGTGAGCAGCAGGTCCACATGAGCATTGTGAGAGATTTGATTGGTGAGAGGTTGTGGGTAGCTATTCGGTGATGGCAGAGGCCGGAGAGGGATCGGGTGGGCCACCGGTATAGTGGCTAGATGTGCCACCGAGACGGCAACAATGTGATGAGGTAAGCACCCTACTCTACGTTGTTGATTTGATAGATTAGAGGATTATTTTTCTTTGTTGGTTGTAGGTTTTGTTTGTTTTTAGTTTGGTAGGTGGGTAAAAATTGAATTCGGGAATGGGGGGATAACGGGTAAAAAGAGGAATGTGGAAGGTAATAAATTGGATAGGGGTGGGTATAGGTCCAAGGGTAGTTTAGGTCATTGTAGGTGGGTAAAAGGGGTAGGGTGGAGGTTTTTTAGAGAGGGGTTTTGGGAAATCACAGGTTTTTCTACGACGGTGGACCGGCACCAAGGTCAGGTTGGCGGCATCGATTAGGTGGAACCAGTATCGATCCACCAAATTGGTGACCAATGCCGTGAAGGGGTAACCGGGGTCGGTAAGGGTGAACCAGTATCGGTCACCAAATAGGTGACTGATGCCGGTTAAAGGGTGACTGGGGTCGGTTTGGATGAACCGATACCGGTTGGATTAGTGGGCACAAAGGTCCAAAATTGGTATGGGCTAGGTAGTTGAGATGGGTAGGGTGAAAATAAGGTATAGGGAAATGATAATGGTTGAATATGGATTGATATATGTAAATTAATGTCATGCTTGTATTGGATTTAAGGGAGAGTGGAAGGGGCCTCAACCTCACATTGATAAGTCAAAGGCCCCAAGGAAATGGTGTTTATGAAAAAAAAAGTTAGGAGGGATAGATTCAGGATCCATTGACTTCATCGGTGAGGGTGGTGATGAAGGTGGAGTGGGTGAAGAAGGTGGAGAAGAGCTAGTGTCCTTAATGAGTTCAATGCGGGCTTGTTTGGTAGGTGGTTCAGGAAAGCCGATACCACTACGGTCATTATGTTTGTGGGTGGTACATGGAATAACAAGATGGCATCCTTTCTCGAGAAAATCCAAAACCAAAACCCTTCCATGTACATTGGTGTAAGAAGGTGTGGGAAAAACAGTGATTGGTAAGTGATTTGAAGTTAGCGGAAAAGGGGCAAGTTTGTGGCAGTGGCTTGGGTGTGTAAATGGTAGTATCAAGTCTCCCATAGGTGAGACTAGTATAGAGATGAGGAGGACCATAAAGGATACATTCTCTCATGTGGTGATCATAGTGAGGGTGTTGGTGAAGGCTTCCATACTATTGTGGATTAAGGAATGTGTTGACACTATATAGGCGGTACTCCCCTAGAGTGAGGCATTAAAAAACACATTTCAAGGGATCAGTGATTGGTATGTAGGTAGCTGGAATGGATGATGTGTCGGAGGTCAATGTGGAGGTGGAGTTAATGGAATGGGAAGCTAATGGGTCAGCCATGGAGGTTATGGCAGCGGTAGGAATGGAGGAGGTATGTGTCGTAGAAGTAGTAGCTGTACTGGTAAGTGGAGGTGTAGGTGAAGAGATAGTGGTTATGGAGGTAGATGGCTTAATAGGTATGAGCACATCATTGGTTGGTAAAGCATGTTGCATATTTTGAAAAGTGAGGGTCAGCTTGAATGGTATAAGTGTGTCCTTTGTGTTCAAACTTTACACAATGATGCAAAGTGGAAGGAACACAACCCATGACATGAATCTAGGGTCTACCAAGCAATAGGTTATATTGGAATTCCCCTTCCAAAATGTAAAACAATTCTGGAACAGTGTGGGGGCCCACGTGAACATGGAGGATAACAGTCCCTATTGTAGAGGTGATAGCATTATTGAATGAATGCAACATGACAGGATGTTTATGCATGTAATTATCAGGTATGCATATTTGAGTGAATGCATAGGATGAAATTATGTTAATGCTAGCACCCCCATCAATCATCACACGACATACCCGTATGTCATCGATGTGACGAGAGATGAAGAGGGCTAGTTCAGTCATAATTTTGGTGTGGCGTGATCTCTTCTTCTGAGAAGCTAAGGGAGGCTACTTGGTGAATAAGGTGGGGCGAAGATGAAGGTGGTAATTTGGTGAGAGATGTTACATGATGGGGTGTGATAATGGAGGCTACAGGTGTAGGGTCATTGGGTAAAACCTCAATAGATTGAAGAACCTCCATGCGAGCTTGACAATGGGATTCTGAGGTTTGGATGAGGTCATATAGGGACATTTTTAAGGGATACTAGTGTAATTGTTTGAGCATGGTGTGATGTGTGACGCCATTAGAAATGGGGTATATAGGGCGCGGATAGTAAATTTTAGGTATGGGTGTAGATGGTATGTTGGGTATAGGATTGGTTGGTGGGTCAGTTGCCTTTTCTTTACCCTTATCCTTCTGAGCATGTGTAGTGACGTGTATCATGTTGATCTGAGGGGAGTTGGAAAACAGAGAAGGTGTAGGGTGAGTGGTATAATGACACAATAGGAAAAACCTACCGGAGGAGAAAAATCTGTGAGGTGAGTTGGGCACAATGACATTTTAGTGGTGGTATGGCAAGTATTCGATGTGAACCATGTTAATTTCAAATCTTGGGGTGGCTCTAGGAGATGTGAGGGTGGAGGTTGTGGTTGTTGAGTGGGAAGTGTGGGAATGGGTGTTGGTGAAGTAGGATCCTCATCGAGAAGGTCATCATCATCAAAGTTGGCTTCTGGGGGACACAACTAGATAAGGATGGTTTTTAAGGCCTTATAGTTTTCCACATCGTGCCCTGGCACATGATGGTAGGCACAAATTTTAGTATCATCAAACCCTTTTGGCTTGGGTTTGAGGGGGTCATAAGGCCTGAGTGGCGGTAATGTGATGACAGAAGTCTCAAGGAGGTTGGTTAAAATTTTGGCATAAGACCCTACTAGTGGATCGCAATGGGAAGTGAATGTGGGTTTGGGTGTAGGTGTGGTTGATTGTCAAGGAATGGTATTTGGAAGAGGAGGAGCAGGTCGAGCTATGGGTTTGGGTGCTGGCATGGTTTTGGGTGTCGTTCGTGCTTATTTAGGTAGGTGTATAGTAGAGAGACGGGTAGGAGGGTGTGTGGTTGTTTTGACTACCTTATTGTGGGGTAGTGGAGTTTTGTTTTTGGATTTCACCCTCTTGGGTAAAGGTGATGGGGGTGTACAAGGTCTAGAAGAAAAGGCAGATGGAGGAAGAGGATGATTTACCCACGGGGATAATGGGGTCTTGTGAAGGTAGATGAAGCGGGTCATGCAAGAGGTGTAAGGGACAAAGATTGAAATGTAGTGGGTAGTGAAGCAACAACTGAGGGTATTGGAGGTATGGGTGGATAAGATGCTGTAGGTGCTAGTGTAAGTCGTGTTGGGTGTTTGGGGAGATTAGAGGTTTGTGAGGAAGGAATGGGTTGTTGTGCTTTTGGTTTACTAATGGATGGAGGTTACTTGACCATGTGGGGAATCTGAGATCCTAACACGTACATGACAGGTGCAGGTGTGATTGATGTAGCTAGGGTATGAGTTCTATGGGTTTGGTACTTTTTCTTTGGTGTCAAAGTAGGTGTGATGTTGACTTTGGAGGATGTAGCTAAATCCAGTTTGATAGGTGGATGAGTTAGGCTGGTAATCAGGGTGACCCCTAAAGTGGTAATAGGTTTAGTCGAGGATGATGGCATAGGTGTGGGTTTGGGTTTAGACATAGTTTGGGTTATGGGTAAGGGTGTATGTGAATTTATGATGGGTGTTGTGGAAGTAGTTGTGATAGAGGTGGTTGTGTTTGGTTCGATTGGTTGAAATATTTTTGGGTAGATAGTGGAGGTATCAGCAAGTGACCTCTGCATTTGTATTGAGATAGGAATCAAAAGATGCCCCCATAATAAGGCTCTATCCACATAATCTAAGTGATCATCCAAACATGAGAATGGCAAGTCTATGGGTGAAGTTGATGAGGAATTAATGGAAATTCCCGTAAAATGTGTCTTAGAGATGGGAAATTGAATAGCTTCAGCTTCCATGGGTAAGAGAGCCAAAAGTAGGTCTGCAAGATTTTGGGTAGCGGATGGAGAATGCTCACCAAGAGGCAAAGGTATCTCAACTGGGTCTATGGTAGGTGTAGAAGGTGATGGAAGCTCCTTTGCAAGTGGAGGAACAAATAGGTGCTCCTCTATGGGTGGAGGAGGTAATGGGTGCTCCTCTATAGGTGGAGGAGGTAATGGGTGCTCCTCATGGAAATCCAAATGTGAAATGGAGGAGGTACTGTGGGTAATATTTCTCTAAGTGGAGAAGCCAAAGGTGAAATGGTCTTGATGTTAGTGGGGGAATCCTCTGTAGGTGATGAAGGAGATGAAAGATGTTCCTCTATGGGTGAAGGAACAGGGGAGGTTGGTTTTGATGCGGAAGGAGGATTTTAGGATAGGATTTCCTCTATGGAAGGAATTTGAGGTAATTAGGAGGTGACAGGTATGTCATTAAAGATAGCGTGAACCTCACGGGTATGGGTATCATGAGTTGAGGTCTCACCGGTTTGATTAGATGAAGGGGCATGGTTGGGAAATGGTTTCTTGAAGATGTGTAGGTTTTGGTTGGGGTGCATTAGGATTATCCACGGTTAACTCACCTTTCTCAAGCATTTCTTGGACAATATTTTTGAAAGTGATGCAATTGTCGTCACTATGACCCTTTACTCGATGATAGTTATAGAAGTCATGTTCTTTATACCATGCGAGCATGGGGTGAGCAAGGTCAAAACCAAAGTGTGTGGTTTTATGGGTGGAAGAGTGATGGCTCCGGCTTTGATAAGATTTTCTAAGATAGAAGAGTAAGGTTCCCCGATTGGGGTGTATTTTCACTGCTCTCATCTAAATTGAAAAGTCTGGATGAGTGAGAGATTAGATGAGGGGTAGCCTGATTTGATAGATGGGCTAGGCTAGCCTTGAGTACCACTGTGTTAGCGGTGCCCTTAGCTTTTGAATAATTGGTTTATGGTTTAGAAGAATAAGAGGTATCATTCGACTTGAATGCCAAATTCTTACTGCGTAACTAGATTTTCTTCTCTTTAATGGCCCGAATCTCTAACTTTCGTGCCATAATGAATGCTTCATCAAATGTTTGGAAAGGTTTGGACCTACAAGGTTGGTGAGATATGTCTAGCACAAGCCCATGTGAAGAGCTCGATGAGTTCTATTTATGGCAGTTGGAAGGTGAGTTGGTTGATCAAGCTATGCCAGTGAGTGACAAAATCTTCAATAGATTCATCCTCATATTGATGCGTGGAGTATAGGTCAGTCATAGTAACCTTCTTGATGATATTTATAGAAAAATGATCCAAGAAGGCTTGGGCTACCTAATTGAATGAGAATATGGAGTTTCTAGGTAACCCACTATACCAATCTAATGCAGGTCCAGTCAGAGACATGGGAAAAGTTATAAAGAGTAAGGCATCATCGTGAGTGATAAAATAACACCCATGTTTGAAGGACCGTAAATGCTATTGCGGGTCTTCTTTGCTATTGAAACGATTGAATTTAGGCATTTCCCAATACATGGGGTATGGGTAGATAGGAATGGATGGGTGGATGGGATCATTGTAAATCTTGTCATAGGTGAGAGTGTTGCAGGAGCCGGAAACCGATGCCTCTAATGTCTACATCTTGTCCAATATCAATTTGATTAGGTCATTCGTAGGTTGCAATGATTGGGTGCCTCTTGTAGCGTGAGAGGGTTGGTTTTGGGCATATAATGGGGTGGCACTCCAGTGTATGGTGTTACCATGTAGGTTGATTGGGAAGAAGGCAGTGAAATAGGGGTACGTACCCTGAGTGAATAATGGAGGAAACGGGAGGTGGCTAATAGTATGTATATGGAGGTGGAAGGGTCATGGTAACCCTAGTGGAAATGGGAGTTAATGATTGTGGAATGGAAAGGACCACATTCTAAAAAGGGGTAGGGGTCACTAACATGGGAGGTGGTAGTGTAGCTACGGGTATGTGTGAGACATTAGGGGCATATGAGGTTGCATTTTGGGTAGTTGTTGAGGGTATGGTGGATGTGGCGGGGGTAACAGAGGTGGAAGATGTGGCAGTCATAGCGGGTATAGGACCTAGTTGTGAAACGACTGGGGGTAAGGTAGATGTGGGCAGCACAGAGCTAGATGGAGCTAATGCAGGAGTGGGAGTGAGAGTCGGGGGATAGATACGGGCATGTCGTATATCAACTGACCCAAGGCATCTTGAGTGGATGAGTGGGAAAGGTAAAACTACAAGGCGACAGGGTTTTGGTCAAGGAGTTGTGCGAATTCCTCATCTCCGATAGCGATAGTGATAGGTTGGATGGGATCCATGGCTGGTGATAAAATGGAAGGTGGTGAAGGACTAGGTGGGAGTGGTTGAAAACTGGCGTGAAATATGAGTGTGCTTTCTTATGTTTGGGTCAGCACCATGTGAACCAAGATCGATCAGTAGGGTTGCTTCTCTGTAAATGACACAGAAAATAGCAGGAACAGATGAATCTGATGGTAAAAAGTGGATTAGGTACCAAATGGTGGTTGGAAAGTGAAACAAGCTAAGCGATGTCGATTAAGGCTAAGCGATGCCGGTTAAGGCAAACCAATGCCGGTCAAGGGTAACCGTTATCGCCTTGTAAAAAATGGTCGTGAGTGAAAAACCGGGTAAAGGTCAAATCGGCGGTATGCCAAATCTAATGGTGTTTTACAATGTCAATGGGAATGATGTAAGTGACAAGGACCGTGAAAAGTGGAAGAAAATGAATAAAATGTCCTTTTGGGTAGGTTAACAAAAGGACTGGAACCGACGTCGGTTGGGTATAACCGACGATGGTCAGAGGGTAACTGACAATGGTTACTGTGAAATTGAAACAGATGATGAAATAAAAGTGGTTGTGAATTAAAATCTGATGTAGAATCAGACCTAGAATTCTAAGAATGATGATGATATGGCCCAGGCACACTCAGGTGAAGCCAGAATACACCAGCTATGATGAGGAGCATGCAAGGATGAACAAGAAAAATGAAGAACGTGATCTCTCACCTCAAAATGCAAGCCAAGTAGAAACACTAAGAAAAATGTGATCCTAGGAGTGCCTTTTCTATTATGTTTATTTAGCTTATGCTATTTAAGGACTGACACATGAATTGTGAAATAGAGTTTTTGGTGAGGATGGCTTCCTACAAAAAGGATATCTAAAAGGTGAGGTTTCAAGTATGTTATGGTGGGGGTGGGCCTCACTCTAAAGTATGACTTGACAGAGCAGTGAGTTGGGTGCCCACTGTGTTGTGATTGTGTGATCACCTATAGCTTCTTCCAGGTAAGATGTTGTTTAAGAATATGCATATTTTCAATTTTTGTGAGGTTTGGTAAGACTCAAAGAGAGAGAAAGAGAAAGAAAGTGATTTCTATAGTTCATTTGTCAACCATCAGCTGGTCATGACTTCTAGCATATAGGTTGCCCACAATTAATGTGAGCTAATGCGATAAATTAGAATGCAATGCACTTATTTTTAAGCCCAAATCAAAGTGTGAAGTTGGATGACACAATAAGATGAAGAGGAAGAGGGATGCTCTTTCACTACAATGTAGAAAACATGAAGAAATGGTTCTTTTTAATTACACCAAAAGAAAAGTTTCCTTTAGAGAAAATAGAAAGAAAAGGTGGGTTACTAAGGAAGAAAATTAATGTGTGTGATTTTAGAACGAAACAAACACACAAATTTTCCTAGGAATGAATATAATTCAAGGAACCCTTGGTGGGTCCCACCGGGTGTGCCAAAATATTTCACCTGATTCTAGATCATTTCTTTGAAGTATTGACAAAACAGATAGGGTAACGGGTGTAGGAGGAATACATATTCAAATGTTGGTTGATGGGTTGTTGTGCGCGTATGACTTCTAAATCCACAACTGATTATGAGAGCTTCCTTTTGGCTAGGAGGAACTACCTATAATACAAAGCAAGACCACCAAAAAAAGTTAAACAATATATGCAGTGAACTGCCTAGTGTATGCTAGATCCAGGAAGTGTGATACTTCCTAGATGGTTATCAGTCCACTATTTTAAACAATTTAATGTGGTAAATAAGGTAAAACCTATTGTAATTCGAAATGATTTAGGTATCTCACTTAAAACATAATAAGAAATAGATCTAATCTAACAGGCTAGGTTAGAATAGGATTCGAAGGTCAAATAACTGGTTCTGGGTCTCTATAGGTCTGACAGAGGTCTCAGGTAGATCACAGGTGAATGAGGGTGAGAGGGAATTAGGTGGGTAGGTCATTGTTCTAGGTTGTATGGGAAAATACAGAGATCGATGTCGATTAAGGGTGACCAAAAATGGTTGGGTGTAACTGGTGCCGATTACTGTGGAGAACTGGGAATGCCACATAATGAGATTTAGGTCTCCTTTGTGATTGCACAAAATGACTTTGGTTGGTCGGGATGATGTATTGGGTGATTTAGGTAGGATTTGGAGTTTTTAATGGGTATATCGAAGGGGAATGTTAAAGGAGGTCAATGGGTGGCTAGGTAAACAAAAGATGATAATATAATGATAAAATGGAATGAACCAGAGAAGCATAACATTTACTTACTTGGATTTTGGTCCTGGATGTCTCGTGATTGAGGATGGAGGTACTGATGAGAGGTTTAAGGCTGCAGGTGATCACAAATTGAAGGAAATATTCTGCATGGGCTGTATGTACATTCCTCTTTGCTTGGTTAGATCATATCATTGTTGGGATGGTTGTGTAGGAAAAGATGCTTGATCTCCTTCCTTGCATGCATGTTCTTGCTGGAATTCACTCTCAGAAGATGTGATATCTCTTTGGAATGTGCTAATGTTCACCAAATTTTTAATCTTGTCCAACCTTCTGCCAACCTTGAGAATAAGGTTGTTTTTGGGTTAAAAGGGTAACCGACGGTGGTTTTGGCTTAACCGGTGACGGTTAGGGGTAACCGACATCGGTCAAGGCGGGATTTCCTAGGTTTACTAAACTAGGGAGATCCTCTTGATTTCCTTGGATCTCATGTTGTTAACCCACATATTAGACTGGGAGCTTCTTGTAAGCATGCAAGAATGTGGTTAGAGGGAATGTAGGCATTGATTTTTAGGGTTTAGGTAAGACTTAGTTAGTTATGGCAACTTACTAAGAATAGGTCTTAGGTTGAGTTGGCTTGATGAGGTGTCTAAGTGAGGTGTATGTGTGGATATTATTTAAATTAAGATATTTAAATAATAAATATTATGAGGATAATGAATTAATTAAATTAAATCAATTAAATTAATATTAGTGGGGTGAAGGGGGCCATGGCTAGGTGAATGTGATGAAGGGGCTTATTTTTCAAGGGACCAAAGGGGAGAGTGACCTAATTTTAGTGTCTACATGGTCACCCAAATCACGTAAAGGTACTGAGTCCCTATTTAGGGTTGTTTAGCGAGGATGGTAGCGTGATGAAGGAATAAACATATAGATCTATAACTAATTCATCATTCTACAATACATGCTACATTCAGTCTATGAAAGAACACGTTTAAAATGTAATCATGATTGAATCAATAATATGCACTACTCAATTACACACATAAATGACACTTAGATTTAGCTAATATCTTCCATCTATTAATAAACACAGAAGATCCTTACAATAATGGCAATCTATATCGATGCACGTATGGATCTGATATAGTAATTAAATCATATGCATATATCTCTATACCTCCATACATTCATCTCTCCACCACACATATATTCTACTATTTGATTCTTATCATATATATAGGGTTGGGACTTTCCCTTAACCACTTATCTATTCTATAATTTTTCCGCATGCTATTAATAGCCATGTACCATTTATAGGCATAGTCAAGCATGCAAGTGTGTTATCTATAGACTTCTTACGTTAACTAAAGTGATAATACTATTCCTATCTCATCTCCATGCAAAAATATTTGATCCAATCCTCTAAAGATAGAAAATGCGTGGTGCGCATGTCTCTCCATTGTTGGTGTGTTCTGCATGCCATCTTCTAAAAATAGGTCTTCATGCTCAAAATTGGATAAGTCCCGAATGCTAAACTTGCCCTCCGCACATGTGCTCTTCCTATCCATTTGCACCCTTAAACCTAGCCTACTTTCCCACGTGGACTTCTTGTGTGAGTTCTGTCAAGTGTTCCTTATCAACATTACCCCACACTAAGCACATTATCACCCCGACAATGGGTATCTTCAAAAATTGCAGTAAAGAATATTGAATGGAAAGAATAAGAAAGAATGTAGATGAATAAAGAATGTTTTATGAGGCTATGAGGTAGCCTCCTCTACATCGTTTGAAGTATCAAGTATGGATACTCCTTTATTTCGGCCCAAGGTTTTGCCATTCATGCGAGTGTTTGTTCTACTTTTTTTACGGAATGTCCATAGCAATGGACTCCAATTCATCCTCGTAATCTCTCCTTTTTCATTCTATAGAACCAGCACAATGTTGGAACTTGATGTCATTCTTCCTTCTAGAAGACCCATCTTCTTCTTTCCTTTTACTCCGCTGCATTGCCTTCAGGTGCCATTTTTACCTTGCAATCCTTTATAGATCCTTGTCATTCAAATTCTGCAGTGTGTGAAGAAAACCCTAGTTTGATTCAACATGCCCTAGGTGAAATTACATGCCCTAAACTCATCTCTGTTACCTCGCTTCACTCAAACCCTTCACCAATAGGGACATAAGATTCTTTTGTGCACAGATCTTTTCATCACGACTGGTTACACACCTCTCGCACCTTAAAATTATCACTCAACTCTTCACACTTGGCTCCTTTCAAATAATCTTATTCACAATGGTAAAAATGAATTCGCATCCCATCCTTATATATATTTTTCAAATTTTGATGCATTTATTGCTCCTTCACCTACCAAATATCCCCTCATTCATTGACCAAATTCATTCATTCCGCGTGATACATCTTTTCCCTAGCTATAACCTTCTAATGTGCCTTCCTATCCTTTGGTCACAAACTTCTCTTCAGTGCATGCCCTTGCACCCGAGTACCTCATCATTGTACCTTCTCCTAGTAGTTATCATGGCCTCCGCTTGCCTCGCATTATACTTTTCCTCTCTTTTTTTTCTCTCATCTCCATCCTTGGTCACTTTTGAGAAGCAATCTTCTTTTGAATTAAAGCACACCCATAGCAGCTTATTCCTTTCACCTTTCAATTCCCATAGTCTTTTACTTGGATAACTACAACCACCCCACACTAAAGGTATGTGCAGTCCTCTGTGCATAAACATTCTTCACATAGTAATTAGCTTCATGTGCACAAGTGCACTTATTACACAAGAACAACAACTAAATTGACAAAGCATAATGACAATGAAGGAAATACATTAAGGAAATACATAATTGAAAACCTAATCTAAATGGAAATACTGCCTTATTACAAACACCAAGAAGACTTATTTATAGTAGGGCTTCAGCCTACTCCTATTGAAGTAACCGGGTAGCCATGTTTTATCAAGTGATTCTAAGCTGGCGAGCTCCTGATTCAAGTATGTGAGTGATGACATATGGCCCCAACCAATGTACTTTGAGCTTTCTTGGATGGTGTAAGAACTTAGAGTCATAAATAAGTACCATTTGTCCAATCTCAAACTTCTTATCCCTTATGTTTGTATCATGCCATGCTTTCTGCCTAGCCTTTTCTTGATTTTAACTCCATCGTGATATGGCTCGTTGCTCATCTAGTTGAATCATTTTCTCAATACACTTTTCTAAAGCTTTCTCATCAAGAAGTCCTCCAATGCACGCAATGCATAAATAAGGTAACATAAATTCTATAGGGAGAATGACTTCTGCGCCAAACACCAACTGAAATGGTGTGGCTTTATTCAATCTCTTATAAGTTGTTCTATATGCCCAAAGAACAGCTGACACTTTGTCATCCCAATCCTTTCTTCCAACATCACAATTTTTTGTCAAAGTTTGGCTCAAAATCTTGTTGAAAGCCTCAGTAGTTCCATTTTCCTGAGGATGATAGGGTGTAGTTTTATGGTGTGCAACCATAAACTCATCTAATAGGATCCTAATTTTCTCATTTGAAAAGTGTGTACCCCTATCAATTTTCAAGCTTAAAGGACATCCATATCTTGTAAGAACATTCTCCCGAGAGAAACCTACCATTGTAGCTATTATAAAATCCTTCGTAGGTGTTTTTTTCCCACTTTGTGTGAGATAATTTGTGCAAGTAATGATATAGCGCGCTTGGATCCTACGCGTGGCTGGTGAAATAGGTCCTACAAATTCAATGGCCCATTTCTCAAATGGTTCGGCACTAGTAATCGATCTCAAAGACATATCATCTCTTTGCCCTAGTTTTTCTAGGCATTGACAATGGTCACACGCCTTAAAATACACCTTAAAATATTTATATAGTGTCTCCCAACATAATCCAATGAGTAGGATCTTCCAGACAGTTGCATCACCCGCATAATGGCCTCTAAAATACCACCATGGGATTATTCCATAATATCCTTGTGTTCATGCTCTAAAACATAATGACGTAATACTTCATCCCTAAATAACTTTTAGAGATCACCACCTTGATTAACATAAATGGTGCCACATGTATAGCAAGCTATTTATTTTCTCGATGCCTTCATTCCTTCTAGCACCATACCAATTCATGTAGAAAGACATCAATGTCTTCTAATTCTATGGGCACGTGATGCAGCCTAGAATTTACCAGATAACACCCTAGTCATGGTGGCACATCACTCAACCTTGACTGAGCACTCACCCGAAGCACACAAAGGTATCATGTCCCTCTTTAGGGATGTTGTTGTATGATATTAGCATGATGAAGTAATACACATATAGATTCATAACTAATCCATCATTCTACAATGCATACTACACTCGAGATCTATGAAGGAACAAGCTTTAAATAGTAATCATGATTGAATCAATAACACACACTACTCAAATACACATAGTAATGACACTTAGATTCATCTAATATATTCCATCTATTAATAAATATAGAAGCTCCCTACAATATTGTTAGTTTATACCAATGCACGTATGGATCTGATATAGTAATTGATCATATGCATATACCTCTATACCTCCATACATCCATCACACATACATACACACACTCTTGTATATTCTTTGTTACCCCTATCTAATATGTACCTAACATCATATATATAAGGTTAGGACTTTCCCTTCACCATTTATCTATTCCAAAATTAGGCCACATGCTATTGATAGCCACACATTGTTTACACATGTAAGTGCGCTATCTATAGACCTCTTGTAGTTAACTGAAGTGTCAATCCTATTCTTATCTTGTCTCCATGTAAAACACTTGATTCACTCCTCCAAATATAGAAAATGCATGGTGCACACGTCTTTGCATCATTGGTGTGTTCCGCATGGCATCTTCTAAAAATAGGTCTTCATGCTCAAAATCAGCTAAGTTCTAAAAGCTAAACTTGTCTTCTTGTCCTTTTGCGCCCTTGGTTCCGTGCCTTCTATCCCTGCACGAACTTCTTGTGTGATCTTTGGTAAGTATTCTTTGATCAACATTACCCCACACTAATCTCATTGTCGTCTCGAAAATGGGTATCTCCAAAAATTGAAGTAAAGAATAAGAATGAAAGAATGTAAACAAATAAATAATTTGTATTAGAAAGCCTCCTATGTATCACTTTGCAAAGTATCAATTCTGGATACTCCTTTATTTCGCCTCCAAAACCTTCCATTAATGAGTGTTTGTTCGATTTTTACGGGATGTCCACAACAATGGATTCCAACTCATCCCTCACAATCTCTCCTAATTCATTTTGCAGAACCAACACAACACTAGAAATTGATGTCATTATTCCTTCTAAAAGATCCATCTTCTACGCAATTAGCTTCCCAAGTCCTCCAACCGAGTCTTGTGCGGCTCTTGTGTTGCTTGTCGAGGATTCACACTTTTGTTTAATCATTGAAAATATTTATGCATGGCATAATGTCTCATCCTTTATCACTTTCTGGACCTCATTATTTTCTTCTAGGGTCTTTATGTTGATAAGAACCTCTGGAGTTTTTAGATATTCAAGGCCCGGTCTGCTTTCTTCAATACTTCCTGTAATGCTTGAAAAATCCCTTCATAAGATGCAATCTTTCACATCACTAATGCTTTCTCCCATTTGACATCTTGCTCGAGCTTCTTGGTGTTGGCATGCATAGAGGTTCATATTCAAGTACGAAGTCCACCAACTTTCCTACATAGTATATCAATAAAGGAAACATCTCGTGGTACCTTGGCCTCCAAGTGTGGCCTTTTGTGATGACATTGTCCCCAATCTCCTACGATATCTTTGATAAATAAATCATTTTTATTCTGCACAAATTCCCTCTCTTGTGTTATGCATGCTATCTCTACATCCTTTGTCTTCATCTCCTCATGCAACTCTCGATCCTTGCAGCTTTTTCCATGTTTCTTGGCCACCTCAGCAGAAACCTTCACCAATGCATTGCTAACCTTCTCATCTAACATGACGAAAAGAGGCTTTAATATCATGTGTCTAGCTTGGGGTGCCTTCTTCAATCATCTTGAAATGCATGAATATTTGCATACATTGAAGTCGAGGCTCATCTATGTGGGTGTGCATTGACCATGATAGTTGCTTTCGAAAGTGCACACACGGTCACCATATCCTCATCCATTAGCTCCTAGTCAAATAAATCCTTCTTTTCTATTGTGCTCTAGAAGCAGGTGTGAATAATTCTTCCCGCATCCTTCAGATACCCCATGGCTAGTGGAATGTTCTCTCCACTTGTTTTTCTATACCATTTCTACTTGGAACTTTAGCTTCCAAATTTGGAAGTTGTGTCTCTATGTCTTGAACATTCTTGGCAATTGTCTCCTCTGGTCCCTTCTCATCCTCTTATCTTTCCTTTGATCCCTCACCCTGTTCTTCCATATTCTCTGGAAGTGTAGGAGAATTAGGCATGCTTTCTTATGACTCTTCCACCTCCTCATCTAACTTCGAGTTTCTTCCTTCTTTGCATTGTTTCCTCCTTTTGTGGAGATATTATTGGTGATTTGAGCATAGTGGTTGAGAGTAGCACCTTGGGTCCTTGTTCTCCTAAAAACCCTCTTAATCCTATGCTCCCCTTGGACTGCATTCAAGTCCCTATCATCCCCCTCTTGTGGCTAAGGTGGTGTAATGGTATGTTCATCTTCACCCTTATTTGTAGGATGTCTCCTACCTCTATGCTCCAAACCACCACTATCTTCGCGCTCCTCCTCCTCATCCTCCACTTCATTGGCTATGTGGGCTTAGGCGTTGGGATGTTCTCCATCATATGCTTTCCCTTTGGTGGTGCTGGAAGTGTGAACTCACCTTCCACATATTTTTCATTTTCCATCTTTGACTTCACTGCTACAAGTGTGAACTCAAGATACACCATCTTTGACTTCAATTGAAGATACACCAATTCTACCCCCACATCTGCTACATCTAGACTTATTGGCTTAATATGTAGCACCTCTGAAATGATCCTCTCTATATAAGAAATTCTATCAGGATACACATACTTCTTCCTCAATGTAAGGTAGTCACAGTCTACCTTATCTGGATTGAAAACTAGTCGGCACGTGTCTATAAATCTATGAACATATGCTTGGAAATACCTTACAGTGAATGCGTAAGGCAATTTACACCAAGGGCTCCAGACTCCATCTTTCATTGGGAATCATGTGATGTAGAAATGTTGATATACTGAAACTAGAATTGTTTCCCGCCATTATTGGTAGGTATTTTGGGATGCACCACTCTTCTCTAAGTGTCACGTGAAGCTGTCATACCATTTTCTATGCCCTTTACTTTACGTCGTAAATCTGTCATGGCTCCTTTACATATATACTTGCTGAAAATCTCATTTGGTGACTTATTATCCATGGGGTATTCCCATACTTTTTCCTTCGGCCTGTCTAGTACTCCAATCTCCATGAATACTAGTGATAGTAGAATAGCCCCAAAGATGATCTTCCCTCATGTGTGCACTTCTTCGACTATTTGTTCTACAATATAGCCTGCAATGTTGTAGATTGCCCCTTCTGACATCTTACACACAATGTGTAACCACATAGTATTCAATTGCCACCACCAATCTTGATCATTCAACTTTGTAACAAGGTGTGCTACTACTTGCACAACCGAACAATTCTTCAATTTGTCTATATCCATACTGTGTGGACCCTTCAAGTACCCCAACTCCTGTCTGGTCTTTAAAATTATGGTTTTATTTGTAAGATCACTTTTTATGTCCTCTCTTGTGGTATTCAAACCTATAATTGATGAGATAAGCACAAATGAGATTCTAACTTTATGTCCTACAAATTAAAAGAAGTCCTCGTGTACCCTCCTCATGACCCACTGATACAAGGGCTCATATTTACCGAAATATGGAAGCTCATATAATTTGTAGACCCTAATTCTCTTCAAAATTTTCTCACCTACATCATCATAAATTGGCATGTCATCCATTGACGCTTGTTCATCCTAGAAATGAGAAAGGAATCGAGCTCCTTTTTGTTATTCAAAGTCCTATGATTGTATTCACTTACTTTGCTCTTTCTGATGGGTGAATCCCATTCCTGGCTGATTATGACTCCTTCTAGATATTACATATTTGAAAAATGGATTTTGGGTGCCATCCCTTCTTCCTTGATGACCACCTTCTTATTTCCTTTTTCTGCTACTACAGATGCCTTTTTATGTGCCATTTTTACCTTACAAATGTATCCTCTTTAACTCTACAACTTTGTGAATCAAACCCTAGCTTGATTCAATTGTGCCTTGGGTGAAAACTTCGTAACCTAATTCTTTTCTATCTCCTTGGTTTTTTCAAACCCTTCACCACTAGGGATGCAAGCTTCTTATCACATAGATCTTGTTGTCACTCTTGGTTTCACACCATTCATACCTTAACCTGATCACTCGACTCTTCACACTTGGCTCTTTCCTCAAATAATATTAGTTGCAACAATAAAAATGAATCCGCATTCCATCCTTATATAATTTTTTTCAAATTTTGATGCATTTATTGTTCCTTCACCTACTAAATATCCCCTCATTCATTGACCAAATTCGTTCGTTCCATGTGGTACATATTCACATCCTAGCTATAACCTTTTAGCATGCCTTCCTACCCTATAGTCACAGACTTCTCTTTAGCGCATGCCATTACGCCTGAGTACCTTATCACTATACCTTCTCTGGTAGCTATCATGGCCTCCACTTACCTCGTGTTATACTATCCTTTCATCCATCTCCATCCTTGGTCACTTTTGAGAATCAATCTTATTTTAACTTAACGCACACCCATAGCACTTATTCCTTTCACCTTTCAATTCTCATAGTCTTTTACTTGGATAACTACAACCACCTCATACGAAAGGTATGTGCGAGTCTTCTATACATAGACATTCTTCATATAGTAATTAACTTCATGCGTGCAAGTGCATTTATCACACAAAAACAACAACTAAATTGACAAAGCATAGCAACAATGAAGGAAATACATAATTGAAAACCTAATCTAAATGGAAATACTACCTTATTACAAACACTAAGAAGACTTATTTATAGTGGGGCTTCAGCCTACTCCCGTTAAAGTAACCAGTAGCTATGTTCCATCAAGTGCTTCTAACTAGCAAGCACCTGATTCAAGTATATAAGTGATTACATACAGCCCCAACCAATGTACTTTAAGCTTTCCTAGATGGCATAAGAACTTAGAATCATAAAGAAGTACCATTTTTCCAATCTCAAACTTCTTATCCCTTATGTTTTTGTCATGCCATGCCTTCTGCCTGGCCTTTTCCTACTTTTTACTCCCTCGTGCTTGGCTTGTCGCTCATCCAGTTGAATCATCTTCTCGATATGATCTTCTAAATCTTGTTCATTAGCTAAACCACTAGTGTGCGCAATGTGTAAAGAAGGTAACATAAATTCCATAGGGAGAATAGCTTCCCGCTAAACACAAACCTGAAACGATGTGGCTTTGTTCAACCTCTTGTAAGCTTTTCTATATTCCCAGGAGGACAACCGATACTTTTTCATCCCAATCCTTTCTTCTAGCTTAGTAATTTTTTGACAAATTCTGGCTCAAAATCTTGTTGAAGGCCTCAACAGTTCCATTTTCCTAAAGATGATAGGGTGTAGTTTTATGGTGTGCAACCATAAACTCATCTAGTAGGATCCTGATTGTCTCATTCAAAATTGTGAACCCCTATCACTTGTCAAGATTAAAGGACATGCATATCTTGTAAGAACATTCTCTCATAGAAACCTAATTCTTGTAGCTACGCTATGTACAGTCCTTGGTAGTGTCTTTGCTTCTACCCACCTTGTAAGATAATCAGTACAAGTAATGATATAGCGTGATCCATTCTTGCGTACGATTGGTAAAATAGGCACTACAAATTCAATGGCCCATTTCTGAATGGCTCAAAGCACTAGTAATTGGTCTCAAAGGAATCTCATCTCTTTACCCCTGGTTTTCCTAGGCACCGACAATGATCACATGCCTTAACAAAATTTTTACTGAGTCCTTATACAATGTCTCCCACCATAATCTAGCAAGTAGTATCTTTCGGGCAAAGTCGCGTCACCTACATAATGGCCTCTGCAATACCACCATGAGCTTCTTCCATGATATCCTTACGCTCATGCTCTAATACACAATGACGTAATACTTCATCTCTGCCTACCTTGTAAAGGTCACCATTGATTAACATAAATGGTGTCGTGCGTATAGCAAACCTGTTTCTTTTCTAATGCTTTCATTCCTTCTGGCGTCATACCTATTCGTAGAAAGACAACAATTTCCTCTAATTCCATGGGCATGTGATGTAACCTATATAAATGTGCATCTAGCATGGTTTCTTAAATTGTCTTTATATACACTCCTAAATTGATTCTATATAAATTGTTTGGTCTAGAATTGCTTTTCCTGGCTTCACCACAACCGTGAAGTCAAACTTTTGAAATAGGAGCACCCATCTCGCATATGCACCCCTGTAAGACGAGCTTGTTTACCAAGTCTTCAATGCCATGTGATCTGTATAAAACATGAATGGTGTTGCTAACAAGTACTATCAAAACTTATGTAATGCATAGATCATTGAAAAGCTTCGCGCTCGTAGTTTTATAATTCCGTTCAAGTAGGAGTCAACTTCCTAGTAGAAAAATAGATTGGATGATCGAATACCTTCACCGAGGTTGAGCTAACACAATGCCAATGGCCATGTCAGAAGCATCCACATGCACATGAAATGGTGTATCCCATGAGAGAAAGCACAGAATGGGAACGATAGTAAGTTTCTCTTTTAATATATCAAATGCGCGTTGTTTGGTTCTCCCCAATAAAATGTACCTTTCCCCTTTAGTAACTATTCCAAGGGTGCAACAATTTTGGCATACCCTTTGATGAATTTTCTATAATATCTTGTATTACCTCAAAATACGTGCACCTCACTCTGACTGGTAGGCGCTTCTAGGCCTAAAATGACTACAACCTTCGTTGGATCAACCAGAAAACATTCCTTGTAGATTATATGTCCCAATAGTATCCCAAATGGTGTAGAAAATATGCATTTCTTGATGTTCAAAGAGATACTCAATTGTTTGCATTGTTTAAACATTAAGCGCAAATTGTCACAATGATCTTTCAAAGCTCATATATTGTCCAATCATCTAGATAGACTGTAAGAAGTTGTGAATAAAATATTTGAATGCTTGAACAACTATGCATGAGAATACAAAGGCTCATTTTTCAATCCAAAAGGCATCACAAGTATAGGAAAAATTTCCCCATTCGTAGTAAATGTTTTCTTTTCTTGATCCTCTAAGAAATCATAAACGACGATACCCGAAAAATCCATCTCGTGAAGGAATATATTTCGCACCTGCAACTCCTTCTAGT
Source organism: Taxus wallichiana var. yunnanensis (assembly GCA_018340775.1). Lineage (NCBI taxonomy): Eukaryota > Viridiplantae > Streptophyta > Pinopsida > Cupressales > Taxaceae > Taxus > Taxus wallichiana. The sequence continues at coordinate 53,198,764 of CM031240.1, read as the reverse complement.
ATTTCCTCGGTGAATGGCATAGGGAATGGATCTGTGATGCATGTAGCATTCAACTCCCGTAGTCCACACATTATAATTCATTTGTCCTTCTTGATACTAAAAATGATTGGGCTAACCCATTCTAACTCATCAAAGGGTTTGATAATTCTAGATTGTAACATTTTATCAATTTCTTTTTTACCTTTTCAAACAAATTAGGATTCATTTTGTAAGGCCTCTTTCTAACTGTGTGTGCACCATCCTTAAGATTTATCTTCATTTCCCCAAGTGATTCATGCATGCCTTTAAGTTCATGATACCCTCAAGGGAATAAGTCTGATAATCCCTAAGTAACTCGATGTTCTTTGTTACCTCCGAATTTGACCAGTATTATCTAATTATGGCCTCCTTAGGCTTAGCCTCTAAACCTATATTCAATTTCTTTGTCTTCATGGGTTCATGATATGTGCGCATATCCTTGTATGAAATTTCCAAGACCTCGTGCACCCCTTATGAATGTTCAATATCTATGATGTAAACCATTTTTCCCTTCTCTATCTCAAGGCAAACATGTTTAAGTAGTATGGATTCTGGTTCTTCTTCCTTTTAAAAATGCACTCGGACTCTATCTCACTAAATAATTTTTGAATATGCTCCTCTAATTTTGCACTATCTCCCATAGTTAACCGCTTGATAGATTTTAATGCCTCTTCTATAGGAGGTTTAGTAGAAAAGTAGTCAAAGGTCTCGATCATCCCCGTAGTCAAATTTTTCCAATTTCCAAGTATCTCGATGTAGTTACGCATATACATATTAGGCATGTGTGCATCCTTGTAGCATAGAATACATTCAATGCACCAAAGTTAAGGTGGTAATGCTTCCTATCTTGCTTATATGAACAGGTTGATCACCATGATAAATGTAGATCTGTGTAGGTGAATTATTCCTTATAAACCTAGTAGACAAAGCAACTCCAATCTCTTCCCGGTTTATAAGATTATCTCATTGGACTACCCCCAAAGTGCGCTATTGTCTCACTCAAGGTATATACTAACATATCTCTTCTTTGAATTTGATCATCACTTTGTGTTTCCATGGCCTTCAAAAATGTAGGAAGATCTTCTACCCCTGTATACCAAGGTATTGTGCTGCCTATCTATCGAATCAAATGAAGTCCATTCTTGCGCATAACCGCACTTTATACCTTGTGCCCTACCATTCATATGTACTATGAGCCCAATTTTTACAATTAGTACTCATAGTATCACTAATAGAATGAGAATCCTCCCACTTTGTAGGATGCCTTCTTTTGATGGATCATTGACCTCTGGGTCCTGAATAACGCATATATAAATTCTTTTTAAGTCCTCCTCAATTAGAGGCTCAACATATGGTGTAGACTTCCCATCTGTCAAAGGTATCACAACTCTTTCCTCCTTGTTTTCAAAGTTGATATACCCCTTATTGAATCTTAAGTCAACATTATTCACATAACATGAAGGGCATCCAAGAAGGGTTGGAAAATTATACGCTTTGGCAAGTGCTAATACCTCAAAATCTCCGGTGAACTTGGCCCCTTGTATGGTTATAGATGCATCTTTCAAAACTCCTATGGGAGTGGCCTCGTCTATTTTAACATAAACAACACATTAGATGATGGTTGTAATAGAGGCCTCCCCATTTGTACCCATGCATCTAATGTAAGAAAATTTACTTCCACACTGTATCAATCAATATGTTTTCAACATGACCACCCATCCACAAAAACATTCATAGTAATTTCTTTGTCATAGTCAATACTATCAAGGGGAAGATTTACATGCGAGAATCTGCCATCCAGTCTTAATATTGACGTGTGGAATGTTCCCTTTTACCCAACTTCCTAATAGTGGAATAATGTTCTCCTAGAAAAACATCTTGCACACCTCTTGCAGATCATCAATATCAGTTTGGACTATCTCTGATGCTTTCTTCTACCCCTTTAGGTACTGTATCTCACCATGAAGATTCTTTAGCACTTCCATGGTATCCTAGTAAAATTCCTTCTCATGAGCAGGATTTGGATACCTTGCACGCAAAACCTCCTCCTTAGTGATCATAGGCTTTTGGTGCAATGCCTATCTTGCACGCAATGCTTCAGCACGTGTAGTAATCTTCACCGTCGATGCCTCAGTCCTTTTATTATCTTTAGCATCCACCGATCCTCTACCGCGTGTTGGATTCTAACCATCCCGTGCCTTTGTTTTCTTTCTTATGTTGCTTACTCAAATGTTCATATAAGTTTGTGCACTTATCATAACTATGGTTCTTTCCATAGAAATAACATGAAATATTATGAGGAAATTCACACCTATAGTGGTCAGGAGATCCACATGTATAACATGTTCCATGAGGGAACTCACCTCTTCCTCCACCATGACCTTGTCCTCCATATCCACCATGATATCCACATCCCCTTCCACGACCTCCTTTAAAATGCCCCTCATTCCTTTCATAGCACATTTGATTATGATCCCAATATTAGTGCTCATTCTTACCCTTATAATTATCTGTTACACTTGTTTATCATACCCCAATGTCTATAGCATCCTGGATTTGACCAATCAACATTAATCCTCAGTATCATGGGTCGTGGACCTGTAAATCTTACAAAAGCAAGATACATTCTTCCTTATCATGCGTTGTAACAAAGGACAATGACTAGCATCATGATTCAAATGACATATTTCACAATCCAACAATAATGAGCATATAGATCTGCGAGGGAAACTATCCTTGGTGTGACCTTCCACTTCAAAATTGGTACACCAAATTCCTGAGCACATTTCATGGGCTGAATTTTCTAATAGCTTCTCTAAATGCTTTGTCATAGCTGCAATCTATACCTCTAAGAATGGACTAACACCAATGTTAATGCTCCCAACTACCTTAGCACACAAAGCTACTTCCAGTGCTTTATGCGGATCAATGTATGTCTTATGTGACAACGCCCTTCTAAATGGTGTAATCAATCCTCCAATGAACCCTTATGCATGTTGGCTAGCATGAATATCATAAGATATCTTAGATAGAAGTGTCTTCAAATGAGCATCATACTCATGTACACTCTCAATAGTTCCTTTCTTGATATCCTTGAGTTCACTTATACTCTTCTACTCAAATTCAGGGATATGGAACTCTTTTAAGAAAACATCCTTCAATGTTGCATAATCCACACAAGTTTGATTAGGGTCAAAATTCCTATACCAGCTGTGTGCAAGTCCTTGTAATGTAGTAGCAAATTGACTTGCCTTGCACTTAGCATCTGTGATTCCTTTAGTGTGCCACAAGAGTTCACACATATGCTCATGTTGGATAGCATCCTCTATATCTCTATACTCTGAGAAGATGAAATCTCCATATAAATATTATGTGGTTGCTACGAACCTTGACCACCTGATCAAGAACCTCCTGTATTCCCTCTGCCTCCAAAACCACCAGATCCACGGAACTAGAACCACATATACCTCCCGATCCTCCACTGTAGTGGTAATAGGACTGTAGATGTACTTCCCGTGCTCCGACAATAGTACTATCTTTGAACCCCTATAGTCTCGTGAGGTAGTTCCACTTCTAGAGGTGAATCCAACATTTTTCGCACTCACATTCGTGTGGATGATGCGCATAAGAATGTTCCTCAAAATAACATTGAAGCCATCTATCCTTCCATTGATGTACTTGATCCTTGACTTACTCCTGCTCTCCTACTTCCCAAGTTAGCTTTCTGGTTACTTGTTGTACTAGATACTGAAAAACCAAGTGTAAGGGCTAGGTCACTAGGTGGATTAAGATGTGTGCCTATAGTCTAGGTAGTCTCTGCTAGCATAATTTTATGTGAGGCCAAGGGGATCTCTATCATGATTTCTAAGATGGGGGAGTTCTTGATGCTCTGGATCCACGTCTTCTATGTGAGCTATAAATCCTTCACGATCCATCTCTCTCCTCAACGCCATACTTTCTGCAACAGAATGTTGCTTCTCTATCTCCCTCTCACGTGCCTCATTATACTTAAGTTTCCTTTCCTCTCTTTGCCTCTCTGCCACTAGGTTTACCATCTTAAACCAAACTTTTTTCTGCCCTCGTGCGTGGTGAAGTTTAGTTAGCCATCGATTTACTCTCTAGGTTCAAAATTACCATCAAGATCTTGATCGCCAATGGAATACCTTGCAAATATGTTCCTCTTGGATACCGCAAAAACTAGAATTTAGCTACCTCTAGGAAAGAGTATGTTGAAATTGAATATTCCATAATATAATTGTTTAGAACACCACGAAACCATGTATCCACAATGCGAGTCTAGATCAGATCAACATCATAAAGGGCCTAAAATTCTTCTTGTGTCCAGAAAAGTGCGTGATACCTCTAGTTCCCACCGAGATGCATAAGCAATAAGCCACTGTACAGTTGTACTACAAAGATAGTGAAAAAGCTCTCATATAAGATGTCATAAAGATTCTATTCTACCCAAGTACATGCATTAAACTCAGACCCACTGCTAAACCTCCGTGCATATTCTCCCTCAGATCTTGTATCCATTCCTCAATACTTGTTAGAGATAACCAGGTATGTCTTCATCGTGAACCATCCTAAAAACAATGAATAAGAGGTCTTGGAAATACAACCAATGATGAAGCCTAGAATTTACCGGATAACACCCTAGTCACGTCGATACATCACTTAGCCTTGACTGAGTTCTCACCCAAAGAGTGTAAAGGTACCAAGTCCCTCTTTAGGGTTGTTGTAGTAGGATGTTAGCATGATGAAGGAAGACACAAATATATTCATAACTAATCCATCATTCTACAATGCATACTACACTCATATCTATGAAGTAACCAACTTTAAATAGTAATCATGATTAAATCAATAACACGCACTACTCAAATACACATAAGAATGGCACTTAGATTCAGCCAATATCTTCCATTTATTAATAAATACGAAGATCCTTACAGTATTGTCAATCTATACCAATGCGCGTATGGATATGATACAGTAATTCAGTCATATGCGTATATCTCTATACCTCCATACATCCATCACACATACATACACACACTCTGTATATTCTCTGTTACCCTTATCTACTATGTACCTAACATCATATATATAGGGTGGGGACTTTCCCTTCACCACTTATCTATTCAGAAATAGGCTACATGCTATTGATAGCCACACACCGTTTATAGGCATAGCCACACATGCAAGTGTGCTATCTATAGACCTCTTGTAGTTAACTAAAGTGTCAATCCTATTCTTATCTTGTCTCCATGAAAAATGCTTTGATCCACTCCTCCAAAGATAGACAATGCATGGTGTGCACGTCTCTGCATCATTGGTGTTCCACATGCCATCTTCTAAAAATAGGTCTTCATGCTCAAAATTGGCTAAGTCCTGAAAGATGAACTTTTCTTCCGCATGCAGATCCTTCCTTTCCTTTTGTTCCCTTGGTTACGGGCCTCTATCCCATGAGGACTCCTTGTGTGATCTTTAACAAGTATTCTTTGATCAAAAGTGTGTGTTGTAACCTACATAAGCTGTGCATATCGGCATGGTTTCTTCAATTATCTCGTGCTTCTTCTCTGAGTGAATTCTAGACAAGTGGTCTGGTCCAAAATTACTTTTCCTGGCTTCACCACAACTATGAAGTCAAAATCTTAAAATAGCATTACCCGTCTGCATATGCACCGATAAATTAGATATGCTATGGAAATGAATTCAAAACCTATAACCTCAAAGCATGAACCTAATCTACACTAAACTATCATGATAAGAGATAAACAAGACTAACATCTATCATTGTGTGAACTAGATTAAATCTAAACTAACATGATAAATCTACTCTCTACTCTTTAGATCACTTAATTAAACATTGAACCTAATAAGATCAACTTAGCAATCAAAGGTGTGATTAGTTGTTTTATGGTTCTCAAGCTTTCAAGAATGGAGTCTCACCATTAATGGCTTCAAGGCCAATGGTTCTCTCTATTTACTCAAAACTTGGATTATGGATGCAAATGGAGGTTATTAGCTCAAGATCAATGAAGGGAGTAAGTTTAAGATCAAATGTCTTATATCTTAAAGCTAATACAAATAGAATCCCAAAACTAGGTGTTCTTAGTGTTAATAAGATATCCTAGGTGTGAAGGTGTAAGTTGAAAGGTAGGGGTGACCCTTCTATTTATAGTTTTCCAAATGGAAGAGTTTGAATTTGGGTGCATGTGGGACTAAATATCAAAAATCACTTTTAGATTAGATTAGGATAAACATGCTTTAGGCTTAGTTAATCTTGGTTTAGGCTAGTTAACTAGGGTTTAGGCTAGTTAAACTTGATTATCAAGTGATTAGAGACTCATTGAGAGTTGGGAGGGGTCTAGATAACCAATTGTGACTAATAGATAGCCTACAAAGCCAATAGAAGTGGTATAGAGAGAACTAGGGAGGTTTTGAATGGTCGAAAGGAGGAATTTTTAGCTAATAAGAGAGATATTAGCCAAATAATCTGATTATAGGAGGAATACAACCAATAAGTTGTTGTAAATGGGCATCCGAGAATGGAGCAAAGAAGGTTGATTAACGAAGTGTCGTTAATTTTTGAATGGGAGGAAATGCTAAGTGTAAGCATATTTTAGGTGTCTACATTTGCCCCTCTTTGAGGTGGCGTAAGCGACATCACTTCAAAGAAAGTAGACAAGCATAAACAAGTATAAATTTTTGAAGGGATAGAAGAAAAATGAGTAGAATGAAGGATGCCCCCTCGATTGTCGATGGGGTGATAGAAGAACTTGATTGATGATCGAAAAGATGACAGAAAGAGAATAGAAGAAAGAATAGTGTGAAGAAGAAGACAAGAAAGGGGATATAGAAGAAAAGGAGTATGAGGAAGAGGGAATGAGCTAACATCCATCTAGAATGCCTTTTAAAAAACTTTATTTTTCATCATATTTCTAGAGATCTTCATCATCGGTTCTTATTAAAAAGAATGAACAAAAGTGTAGTATGACATGAAAATCCATATACGAAAAAATGTCCATTGCTAAAAACACCAACTCCATGCAACATACAAAATGCAATGCAATACGAGAAAGTAAAAGATGCCTAACTCCATGCAACATACAAAATGTAATGCAATACAAGAAAGTAAACAAGCTAACCTAATAGAGAAACATAACGTAATGTTTTTGTTATCGAGCTTGATTCGACAACCTATGTGAATTAACGACAAGGGTTGATGATGGTGCCCCAAGAAAGGATACATGTAAGGGGAATAACAGGAGGACACTTGGGTCCGATGAAAAAGCAATGTGCACTACAAAATAGTACTAGGCAACTCATTGTGCCCCAAAGTACAGATGAAGTAAATAGCCTAGCTTTTATTAATGGAGGTAGATCAAGATGATCTATGAGTCACGCACATGAATAGGTGAGAACCAAAGAGCGATATTTTATAGGATGATTTTATATTGTTTTTAATATTTCTTGAAACATATTTGAATGTTTTTTATTTTTCTAACATATTTGAATGTTTTTTATTTTTCTAACATATTTGAATGTTTTTGTGATTTTGAAAGTTTTTTGAAACTATGTACAGGAAGACAAGGAAGTGTGGATGCCCCTAGCGATAGATGGGATGTACAAGGGCATAAGGCCACAGTGTATATGAGAAAGGTGAAAATATAAAAATGCCCCAGTGATTAGGTGGGAGTATTCAAAGGAAAACTCTTCATAGGTAGAAGTGGGACCCAAGGCCATTATGGATAGGTTCAACATGATGATGAATGTAAACCAATGAAGTGTTGGGAAGAAGCAAGGATGCCCAGCCGTAAGTTGGCCTAAAAGCACATGATAGAAAGGAAGGAGAAGATTGTTTTTGTGAAAGGGGACAAAGGTGTCCGAAAACATGGAAAAAAGTAATCTTATACACATGGATGTTCTGAATGAAGTAGAAGAATGATGTGAATGATATGAATGTAGCTTAGAAGCCTTGTGATGAAGAAGTGATTAGAATCCTCTAATCGGGATCAATCTCCGACATGAGAAATACGAAGAAAATAAAAGCAAAGGAAAAAAATCATGAGATGAGATAAGGACTAAAGTAAGAGTTTGAACAAGGTCCAAAAAAGACACTTGGTAACATACTAATCCTGCTTACTCATAGAGATCCAAAGTGTGTGCATGTGGAATTTATTACCTCTTGAAGGGAAGATTTAATAGACAACAAGTAAAGACACCCTAGCCAATGTGTAGGAATGATTTATTTTGATAGGTGATAGGTGATTTTGTGAATGGATGGTGGAAGGATAGCCGTACATTACTCCATGCTACCATCCAGGAGTCCATAGCCCCGATAGAGATGTATTTGATTCTAATCGCAACATTTTTTTTCTGCAATCAAAGCATCCATAGCCCCGATAGAGATTATTGGAAATACCCCAAGAGAGAGTTATTATATCAATTTTCTTTTGCTTTTAGCTCTTAGCTTTTTGATTCATTTTTTTTGATTGATTTTGATTCTTTTTTTTGAAAACTTATTTTCAGCTCTCTTGTTTGACAAGGGTTAAGAACCACTGATGGCTTGATGGAAGGAGGTGGAAGTGATTGTGATGACGACATTGGCTAGTGTCAACAAATATGTCCAAAAGTTCTTCGCAACAAGTTTATTAGATGTTGAATGTGATAGGATCTCTAAGAGGTCAGTCGTTCTTTAATTTACCAAGGTGATGAAAGACCAAGGTCAAACAGATACCATAGAGATAAATGTCACAAAATGCGTGTGAAAAGGCTAACCAAAATATCACCGAAGGGATGAAATGGTAGGAATACTTGTAGAATAACAACAAGAAGGGAAGAAAGAAACATCCATGTGTATGCAATACATGATTATAATGTTTGATCTTTGTACCTTTGATTTTTGTTGTGTTTTCTCAATGTTTTTGTATTTTTGAATTTTTTGATTTTTAGATTTTTGATAGTTTTGGAAAGTTGGGACCAAAAAAGTCACTCTACATGGTAAGATCCAACAACAATGTCTCGTGACTTCCTTGATAAGGGAGACTGGAGGAAGAGAAAGGGCGATCGGTGTTGGCCATTGGAGCGAAGCCTGAGGCATGTTTGTTTATCAAGAGTTATATTATCCGATCTCGATGATCGAGGTGAGCTTGTACTCAAAAAATGACTCTGTGATTTATCATGAAACAAGGATTGTTCATACGGGAGCTTGAGTTCCCTATCCATAGGTTTTTGCACTTTGCACCAAACTTGATAGTTATGTTGATGTGCGTTCTTGAATCGTGTTGGATTTACAATTTTGAGATTGTTCAATGAGTTGGGGGATTTCGATCTCTTGGAAGTTTTGACTGAGCTTGATTAATGAAACTCTTTGGGTTTTTTATAAGCTAACGTGTGACTTTTCTACCCCCTAAGAAGTAGGAGAAGAAAGAAGTGTTAATGATTGATGATAGGAATGAGAGAAATGATGGTGGGCTTTCACAACCTGGTAATTGGTAAGAAGGATGATGTGATGGATGAAAAGGATATGGTCCAAGAATTGAAGAGGATGGGCTACTAGGAGGTGAGCCACTAATAGAAGATGATGAAGGGCTACCAAGATATGGCCCTAAGATGGAAGAAATTGGGCTATGAGGACATGGCCCAAGAATAGAAGAAGATGAAAGGGATGCTAGGGCATGGCCCAAGTATAGATGAGGAGGGACTACGGGAGGTATCCCATAGATAGAAGAGGATGAAGGGCTACTAGGATGTGGCCCAAGAATATAAAGGGAATGGGTTACCAAGAGGTGACCCATCAAGTAGAAAATGGAGGGCTACTAGGATGTGGCCCCAGGATAGAAGAAGATGATGGGATACCCAATGGTGACCCAAGGAGAGATTTTGATTGAGGAATGGTGATAGATAAGGAATGATTTGGTAATGAGAAGATAGGCCATGGCTCAATGCTAGACCCGACATCTCATCATGCTTAGAAGAAGGTGAAGATGGAATAGAAGAAGAATCAAGTTCCATGACCTTAGGATTTTCCTCTATGTTAAATAAAATCAATTTCTTTTCCCCAATACATGAGCATATCAAGTTCTAGAAAGAATCCTTGTTTGAAATCCTCTAGAGGGATATCTTCATGTACTCTAATTGTTTCTTCATTCTGAGAGAAATCAATCAATAGAGGTTGTTGTTCTTTGGCCATAGAAGGTTGAATAGAAGAAATAGGTCCGATAAGGAGGGAATATTGATTGACAGAAGAAGATGACTCAAGAGAGGAAGTAGGATTGGTGGTAGGCATCTCATGAATGGACGATTTGGATCTGGACCTAGATTACTTTTCTAGAAGATGATGCAATGTAGGAGAGAAAATAGGATCACATATCCATCCGTTAAGTTGTGATGTAGGAGTCGAATTAGATGATTGACTAGAGGGAATCGAGTCATGGAACTCTTTGACGGAGGAAGAGGTCATTAAGACGATTGATGAAGGAGGTCCTAAGAAAGGGAGGACCATGACTCAAGAACCAAATTAGATCTTTGATCGATGGAACATGGAGTCACATGAGTCTTCAAAGGAGGAAGACATCATTGAGGTGATTTGAATAAAGGTCCTGTGAAGGAAGGGAGGATCGTGATTCAAGATTTGATCTAGGGGTATCCAAAAATAGTTGGGATCCGAGTCTTCAGAATAAGAGTGGGAGTCCGAATGGTAGTTTGGATCTGAATCAGAAGAAGAAGAGTGGGGGAACTTGAATAATAATTTGGATCAAAAGCATCCAAACCATACCACCGACTATGAGCTGAAGGTGGGGAACAGGGTACCCGAATGGGCTCTCTAACAAGTGAAGAACCAAACGAGGCTTAGTCGTAATGGGAATCTTTTGATTTGAATTGCTAAACCTAGGTTCCGTATTGTTGTAAATGTGAGAAACCGCATGATAGTCAATCATTGTTGGCATCATTTTAAGCACAAATGTCTATCTCTAGATAGTGTGATGGAACTCCTTCAAAGGGAAGGAAGTGACATGTCGATTTAGGGAAGAATAATGACAACCAACTAGACATTTTGTAAGTATTGATATGTGTGCGTGATTTTCTGAAGAAGGTCTAAGGAAAATAGACATTGTGATGATGCAATCTCGATGAGATCAAAAAGGATTGTCCTAGAAAACAATTTTTCCAGATGAATAATCACAAGGAACAATCATGCAAGTGTGAAACACAAAGCCAATCAACAAGGAAATACACCCTATGCAAATGTGTGTAAAGTGAGTTCGATGCAAAGATGATCAACACAATGTCAACATTTATGTCAAGCTCGAAATGAACAAGGCGTAAATTTTAACAAAGGGTAGATGTGACTCCCAATCAAAGGATACCATAATAAGTTCAACAACCAACAAGGTCTAAATGTTAAAGGGTGAGGATTACAAATGTAAGCCACGTAACCACACCAATTGGACATGTCAATCAAGCTTCATGAAGAAGTGAGATATTAGTGCCAACATGGTATCAAAACGAAAAAAACAAAGTAAGCGACATGTCTCAAGATTTTAGACAATGTTTGAAGTCAAACCAAGTCAAAGTATACCGAGGATATGTTAAAATGTGCACAACGTAATGCCATAATGCGGATACTTAGATCATGTTTATGAAAAACACGACATAAGTATCTTAATTGTGTTGAGACAATGTGAACAAGGTAACACGTCAAAGGGAGATCAAATGATGAATCAATCCTAACTATGATGATGATCTTGAAATCAAGATCAAGTGGCCATCAAAGATATAAGGATGCATCCACACACTTTATAAACGTTTAACAACTCAGCTGCAAACATGGATGAGTGTAAATGGACAAAAAAGTGGTGAACACTATCTATGACAACACTCCCAAAAGATGCCTTCTGTTGCCCCAAATGGGCAACAAGAATGAAAAGGTGTAGATAAAAATATGAAAAATAAACTAAGCGCCACTTGGGCAGAGCTTCGCCTCATCCGAAGGTGAGAAAGAAGCTAAGCTAAGTGAAACATCATCTAATTTCCATGATGAAAGGCACTTAGATCCAACTTAAGTGGATTCTTTTCCTTGTTTGAAAAACAAGGTTCTAAATCCAAACAAGTTATCACTTTGTGATGGCTAAGACACAACAAAGGACTAGTAAAAGTGGGCCTCAAGAAAAATGGCCTCCTTAATAAGATCTCTCAACTAGGTGTTACAAAGCCATCTAAGAGCGGGCTCGATTTACCCAAAAAGTCACACTGACTAATTTGGGAGTATCTCGGCTTCGCCCCCTTCAAGTATGGTGGGAAATAAATGCATCCATTGTGTACTCTTTCCAGGGTCGCGATAAAGACAACTTTGTAATGCTAACTCACAAGGAAAACTAGTCAAGTGGGTAAGTGAGGTGTTTCATGTTTCATCCACAAGGTTACACAACAATGGACTACTTTAGGGTTCATAGTACCACCCCCATTGTTATATATTAAGGTGTTATGCCAAAGGGGTTATGTTCTAGTTGAGTGGATAGGGACGTACCCTTTTCTGAAACCTGTAGTATAGTGTGATGAAGAGTGGTGGGTTTTTTATCATGCTTAACTTAAATGTGGTTTTAAGTAGCACACCATTTGGCAACCTGTATGAAAAAATGTGTTAGAATATTTTTTATTTGTCTTGATGCCCTTCTTTGATATGTGATTTTGGTCCTACATACCAAGATTAGTAATTTTCCAAAATGTCATACAAAGGAGGTAAGATGTTTTTGATTTCCCAGATTATCCTAAGACACAAGGAAAGAGCATACGCAACAAGGTATCTCACTAAAATTTGTAATAAATGGAAAATTCCTAAGTACAATGTAAAAATAATTTCCTTTTAACCAACTTTTAAAGCTAAATAAACCATTTTGCAAGTATGAAGAAAGTGGTGAAACGTTTCTGATTCCCAAGATCACCTAGAAAGGCACGTGAGAGAAGAGCATACGCATTTCAAACTTTCACAAATGAAGATGCAAACATTTTTAAACAAGTTATTACAAAAGAAATTAACTAAAGGAAACTTGTAAACCACTATTAGAACCCTGTAAAAGTTAGAAAACCAAGAAAATCATAAAATTCTAGAAATCTATTTTTGCATTTTTTAACAATTTTAGTATTTTACATTTTGGAGGTCTCCAGGAAATTTTGGGAGTTTTGTAATAAAATTAACTATACCAAATATATATTAATTTTGTGAGTTTCCTTGCAAATTACGCTTTTTTCTCTTTCCGATGCCTATTCAAACTCCGAAAACAAGTTAATGAGTCAAAAGATATGATCAAAACAAGGAGCACTAAAAATAAAATGAATGAATCCAGACTACACAAGAGACACCTACGCATCCAGAATGACACATGCACACCCCAGCCAATGGATACACACCATAACCAATACAGATGCGTGAAAGGTAAAAATTCAAAGGGGGTGTAACACCTACGTGGGATTTTCTAATAGGTACGATAGGGCTCTAACGTGGACACGCCTAACACAATGGACATGCCAGCAAAAAAACAAAATTAGTAAAATCCATAGTATACCAAAAACACAAGACGTGTCTAGATAGACAGAGATGCTTGCAACTTGATGTGGATGCTTAGGGTTCAACAAAGACGCGTCCGAGCATAAAACAAAAAGTTTCAATTTTTACATAGTGGGGTTATGTAAACAGACACGCGCTAGAGAGACGGAGATGCAAACTGCCAGATGACGGAGATGATGCGTACGCATCCTTGTAGAGAAAAATTTTCCAATGATGAAGAAATCTAGACATGTGCACTCCTGTTCCGATGGGGACGTTGGTTTTTTGACATGTATGCACCCCTTTACAACACCTACGCGTGCCCTATGAAAAACCTGCAAAACCAATGGATTTTCAAATTTTCAAGAGCAAACAGGTTAGTTGTTAGTCAAAGTGTCCTATTTCTATATCAAACCCATAAAATACATTCAAATGAAGGTCATTTCTCTAGTGTTAGAAACAAAAATGAGGAAATAACTAGTGATTTGATCTAAAAAACTTGAACATGAACTTTGAAAAATTCAAAAGATCTCCATTAATGGAGGATGGACATAAGTGTCCCACCAGGTGCACCAAATGTGTTCATGGATAAATTAGATATGCTATGGAAATGAAGTTAAAACCTATAACCTCAAAGCATGAACCTAATCTACACTAAACCATCATGATAAGAGATAAACAAGACTAACATCTATCATTGTATGAACTAGATTAAATATAAACTAACATGATAAAGCTACTCTCTACTCTTTAGATCACTTAATTAAACATTGAACCTAAGAAGATCAACTTAGCAATCAAAGGTGTGATTAGTTTTTTATGGTTCTCAAGCTTTCAAGAATGGAGTCTCACCATTAATGGCTTCAAGGCCAATGGTTCTCTCTATTTACTCAAAACTTGGATTATGGATGTAAATGGAGGTTATTAGCTCAATATCAATGAAGGGAGTAAGTTTAAGATCAAATTTATTATAGCTTAAAGATAATACAAATGGAATCCCAAAACTAGGTGTTCTTAATGTTAATAAGATATCCTAGGTGTGAAGGTGTAAGTTGAAAGGTAGGGTGACCCTTGTATTTATAGTTTTCCAAATGGAAGAGTTTGTAATTTGGGTGCATGTAGGACTAAAGCTCAAAAATCACTTTTAGATTATATTAGGATAAACATGCTTTAGGCTTAGTTAAGCTTGGTTTTGGTTTAGGCTAGTTAAACTTGATTAGCAAGTGATTAGAGACTCATTGAGAGTTGGGAGGGTCCTGGATAACCAATTATGACCGATAGATAGCCTACGAAGCCAATAGAAGTGGTCTAGAGAGAACTAGGGAGGTTTAGAATGGTTGAAAGGAGGAATATTTATCTAATAAGAGAGATATTAGCCAAATAAGCTAATTATAGGTGGAATACAGCCGATAAGGTGTTGTAAATGGGCATCCGAAAATGGAGCGAATAAGGTTGATTAACAAAGTGTCATTAATTGCTTGAATGGGAGGAAATGCTAAGTGTAAGCATACTTTAGGTGTCTACACTTCCTACTAGCAGTAAGCATGGATGATCTACAATACCTTCACTAGGTTGAGCTAACACAATGCCAATGTCCATGCTAGAGGCATCCACATGCACGTGAAATGGTTTATCCCATGAGGGAAAATGCATAATGGGTGCGGTAGTAAGTCTCTCTTTTAATATTTCAAATTCACATTGCTATAATTCTCCCTAATAAAATGTACCTTTCCCTTTTACTAATTCTTCCAAGGGTGCAGCAATTTTTACATACCCTTAGATGAACTTTTGATAGTCCGTATATGACCTAAAAATCCACTCACTTCACTTTGGTAGTAGGTGCTTCCGGGCATAGAATGACCGCAACCTTAGCTGGATCAACCAAAGTAACCCTTCCTTACAGATTATATTCCCTAATAATATTCCAAAAGGTGTAGAAAATATGTAGTTCTTGATGTTTAAAGAGATACTCAATTTTCGCATCATTGAGACATCAAGCGCATGATTGTCACAATGATCTTTCATAAGCCCATATATTGTCCAATCATCTAGATAAACCTGTAAAAAGTTGTGAATAAAATCTTTGAATGCCTGAACAACTATACGCGAGAATACAACAAGTGCATTTTTCAATCCAAAAGGCATCACAGTATAGGAAAAGCTACCCCATTCAGTAGTAAATGTAGTCTTTTCATGGTCCTCCTGAGTAATCCTAACTTGATGATACCAGAGGAAGACCCATCTGTGAAGGAATATATCTTGCACCCTGCAACTCCCTCTAGTATTTCCTCCATAAATGGTGTAGGGAATGGGTCTATTACATAGGAAGCATTTAGCTCCTTGTAGTCCACACATATTCTAATTCATCCATCCTTCTTGATATTTATCACCATTGGAATAGACCATTTTAACTCATCAAGGGGCTTGATAATTATAGATTTCAAAATTTTATAAATTTCTTCTTTTACCTTTTCATGCATATTAGGATTCATTCTATAAGTTCTCTTTCTCGTGGGGCATTCACCTTCCTTAATATTTATCTTCATTTCCCAAGTGATTCATCCACGCCTTTAAGTTCATGATAACTTCGAGGGAATAAGTCCTAATAATCCCCGAGCAACTCAATGATATTTTCCATCTTCGAGTCGACCCGGTAGTCTCAAATTATGGCCTCCTTAGGCTCACCCTCCAAACCTATATTCACCTTATTTTTCTTCATAGGTTCGTGATAGGCACGTGTATCCTATCCGCACCTGCCCAAGACCTTGCACACCCCTTGTGAATGGTCAATAGCCAAATTTTTAACTTCCTCATCATCCACAATGTCCACCATCTTACCTTTTTTTTTTCTCAAGGCAAGCATGTTCAAGAAATATAGAGTCTTCTCCTTCTTCAAAACGCACTTCGAACTTTGTCTCACTAAATAATTTATAAACATGCTCTTTTGCCTTTGCAATATCTCCCATAGTTAAACGCTTGACAAATTTTAATGCATCTTCCACTAGAGATTTAGTCGAGAAGTAGTCAAAGGTCCGGAGCATTCTTGTAGTCAAATTTTACCAGTTTCCAGTCTCTCGATGTAGTTCTCGCATCCTGTAGAGTAGAGTATAATATATGCACCCATAATGAAGGTGGTAATGCTTCCTATCCCATTGTTAAGAGTCTCTCACAATGCTGAATGTGATGTTGAACAGGTTGATGACCATGATAAGTGTAGATCTACGTAGGTGCATTGTTCCTTACAAACCTAATAGATAAAGCAACTTCAATCTCTTCCCATTCTATAAGATTATCTATATGGACTATCCACCGAGTGTCATGCTATCTCGCGTAAGGTATTTATTAACATATCTCTTCTCTTAATTTGATTTGTCCACTATGTTTCCATGGATTTAAAAATACGGGAAGATCTTATGCCCCGTATACCAAGGTATTGTGCTTCCTATCCGTCACAAATCGAACAAAGTCCATTCTTGTGCGCAACCATGATTTTTACTTCGCGCCCTACCAATTCATATGTACCATGAGCCCAATTGTTGCAAGCAATACTTGTATTATCACTAATAGAATGAGAATCCTCCCACTATAGGATGCCTTATTTTGATGGCTCATTGACCTCTAGGTCCTGAATAGCACGTACATAAATTTTTTTTAATTCCTCCTCACTTAGAGGCTCAACATATGGTGTAGACTTCCCATCTGTCAAAGGTATCACAACTCTTTCCTCCTTGTTTTCAAAGTTGATATACCCCTTATTGAATCTCAAGTCAACATTATTCGTATAACACCAAAGGTGTCCAAGTAAGGATGGAAAATTTTCTGCTTCTGCAAGTGCTAATACCTCAAAATCCCAGTGAACTTGGCCCTTGTATAGTTATAGATGCATCCTTAAAAATCCTATAGGAGTGGCCTTAGTTTGGTTTACCATAAACAACACGTTAGATTATGGTTGTAATGGAAGCCTCCCCATTTGTACCCATGCATCCGATGTAAGCACATTTACTTCCACACCTATATCAATCAATATGTTGCTTAAAAGCCATCCGTATACAACAACATTTACAATAATTTCTTTATCATAGTCAATTCTATCACGAGAAAGTTTTGCATGCGGGATCTATCGTCCTATCTTAATGCTTGCACGCGGAGTGTTCCCTTTTAAAAACTTCCCAATAGTGGAATAATGTTCTCTTGGCGCAACATTTTACACACTTCTCTTAGATCAAGATTTTCGGTTTGAACTATCTTTGATGCTTTCTTCGCTCCTTGAGGTATTGTATCTCACCTTGAATATTCCTTAGCACTTTCATGGTATCCCTGTAACTTTCCTTCTAATGAGTAGGATCTCGGGTACCTTGCATGTAAAACCTCCTCCTTGGTGATTGTATGCTTATGGTACAATGCCTCTCTTGTGTGTGCCGCTTCATCACGTGTGGTGATATTTAAGTTAAGGCCTCAAGTTCTTGTCCTATCTTGGGCATCCACCGATCTTCTATCACACGTTGGATTCTAACAACTGTCACCTTTGTTTTCTTGCTTATGTTGCTTACTCGGATGATCATATAATTCTAGGCACTCTTCATAGCTATGGTTCTTTTGCAGAAAGAACATACAATGTTACGAGGACATTCGTGCTGTAGTGGTGAAGAGATCCACATGTATAACATGTTCTAAAGGGAACTCACCTCTTCCTCCATCACGGCCTCATCCCCCATATCTACCATGATATCCATGTCCCCTTCCACGACCTCCTTCAAAACTCCCCTCATTCTTGTCATAGCACGTTTGATTATGATCCCAATCCTCGTGCTCATTCTTACCCTTAGAATTATCTATTACACTTTTCTATCGTACCCCAATGTCTATCACATCCTAGATCTAACCAATCAACCGCAATCTTCAAGATCATGGGTCGTGGACCAGAAAATTTTCAAAATCAAGATACGTTCTTCCTTATCACGTGTTGTAATAAAGGACAATGACTAGCATCATGATTCAAATGACAGATCTCACAATCCAATAGTAATGAGCATACTATTCTATGAGGACAACTATCCTTGGTGTGACCTTCTACTTCATAATATGTACACCAAATTCCGAGTGCATTTCATGGGCTTAATTTCTTTGATAGTTTATCTAACTATTTAGCCATAGCTGTAATTTGTGCCTCTAAAAATGGACTAACACCAAAGTGTCAATGATCCCAACTACCTTAGCATGCAAATTACTTCTAGTGCTTGGCATGGATCAATGTATGTCTTATGCAATAGTGCTCTTCTAAATGGTGTAATCAATCCCCAAAAAAACCATTGTGCATGGTGACTAGCACAAATATCATAAGAAAGCTTAGATAGAAGTGTCTTAAAATGGGAATCATACTCACGTACACTCTCAATAATTCCTTACTTGATATCCTTGAGTGCACTAATACTCTTCTGCTCAAACTCAGGGATATGGAACTCCTTCAAGAAAGCATCCTTCAATGCTGCATAATCCATGCAAGTTTGATTAGGGTCAAACTTCCTATACCAGCTATGTGCACATCCTTGTAATGTAGTAGAAAATTGACTTGCCTTTCACTTAGAAACCATGATCCCTTTAGTGTGCCACAAGATCTCACACATATGCACATGCTCAACAACATCCTTTATGCCTCTATACTCTAGAAGATGAAGATACATCTCCATATAAATGTTTTGTGGTTCTTTGCAGAACCTTGACCACCTGATCTAGAACCTCCGTGTTTCATCTACCTTGAGAACCACCGGATACACTAGAACTAGAACCACCTATACCTCTTGATCCTCTAGATGTAGCTAGAATAGGACCTATAGATGTACTCCCCTATGCTCTGACAATAGTACCATACTAAACCCCTACAGTTTGTGAGGTAGTTCCACTTCTAGAGGTGAATCCAAAATTTTACATGCTCATTTTATTTATGGATGATGTGCCTAAGAATTTTCCTCCAAATATCATTGAAGTCATCTTTCCTACCATTGATGTACTTGCTCCCTGACTTACTCCTGCTCTGCTACTTCCCAAGTTAGCTTGTTTGTTACTTGTCGTACTAGATACTGGGAAACCAAGCACAAGGGCTAGGTTACTGGTGGATTAAGATGCATGCCCGCGGCCCATGTAGTCTTTGATGGTGTACTTACGTGTGAGGCCAAGGGGGGATCTCTGTCATTTTTTCTAAGATGGGGAAGTTCTTGATGCTCTGGCTCCACGTCTTCTATGTGAGCTATAAATCCTTCACAAGCCATCTCTCTCCTCAACGCCATACTTTCTACAATGGAATGTTGCTTCTCTATCTCCCTCTCACATGCATCATTATACTTAAGCCACCTCTCCTCTCTCTACATGTCTGCCACTAGGTCTTCCATCTTTCACCAAACCTGTTCCTACCCTCGCGCGTGGTAAAGTTTAGTTAGCCATCAATTTACTATCTAGGTTCAAAGTCACCATCAAGATCTTGATCACCAGTGGAATACCTTGCAAATATGCTCCTCTAGGATACTGTGAAAACTAGAATTTAGCTATCCCTCAAAAATAATACATCAAAATTGAATATTCCATAATATAACTATTTAGAGCACCATAAAACCATGCATCCAAAGTGTGAGTCCATATTAGATCAGCATCATAAAGGGCCTAAAATTTTTCTTGTGTCTAGAAAATTGTGCAATACCTATAATTCCATTGAGATGCATAAGCAAAGTAAGCCACTTGTATAATTCTACGGGGAAGATGGTGAAAAAGCTCTCATATAGGCTATCATATAGATTTTCTCTACCCAAGTTCGTGTGTTAAATTCATATCCACTGCTAAACCATTGGGCATATTCTTCCTCTAGATCACGTATCAACTCCTCAATACTTGCTAGAGTTAACCGGTACATCTTCATCACGAACCATCCTGAAAATAAATAAAAATACGTCCCGAAAGAATGTAACCAATGATGCAACCTAGAATTTACTAGATAACACCCTAGTCACACTGACACATCACTCATCCTAGATTGAGTGCTCACCGAAGCACATAAAGGTACCAAGTCCCTCTTTAGGGTTGTTGTAGTAGAATGTTAGTGTGATGAAGGAATAAACATATAGATCCATAACTAATCCATCATTCTACAATGCATGCTACATTCAGGTCTATGAAAGAACATGTTTAAACAAGTAATCATGATTGAATCAATAACATGCACTACTCAATTACACACATAAATGACACTTAGATTCAGCCAATATCTTCCATCTATTAATAAACATAGAAGCTCCTTACAATAATGGCAATCTATACCGATGTGCGTATGGATCTGATATAGTAATTTAGTCATATGCATATATCTCTATACCTCCATACATCCATCTCTCCATCGCATATATTCTACTATGTGATTCTTATCATATATATATATAGGGTGAGAACTTTCCCTTCACCACTTATCTATTCCAGAAATAGGCCGCATGTTATTAATAGCCACACATCATTTACAGGCATAGCCACACATGCAAGTGTGCTATCTATAGACTTCTTTTAGTTAACTGAAGTGACAATCCTATTCCTATATCGTCTCCATTTAAAATTATTCGATCTGATCCTCCAAAGATAGAAAATGTGTGGTACGCACATCTCTGCATCGTTGGTGTGTTCCACACGCCATCTTCTAAAAATAGGTCTTCATGCTCAAAATTGACTAAGTCCTGAATTTTGAAATTTCCCTCTATGCGTGCACTCTTCCTGTCCATTCATGCCCTTAAACCTGGCCTTCTTTCCCATGTAGACTTCTTGTGTGAGTTTTGTCAAGTGTTCTCTGATCAACATTTATTCTAGGCCCTAGCCTATGTTTATTAGATTTTCTTTCCTCTATTGCAGTTTTAGGAGAGTTGTACATGTTCTCTCTCTCTTTGCATGGTTTTACTTTTGTTGTGATCCATGAAAAATATATTTTCAATCTTGTATTGGATCATTGCACAAATCTTCCCTCTCCTCCATTTTCTCTAATTTTCAATCATCACGAGAGTGTCTTTCCCCTTTATTTCTGGGTGTTATCACCTTTTTATATTAGCATTTCCATTTTTCATACATATTTCTCTTCCCGGTCCCTTAGATTGTTAGAGTAATATTAGATAGTTGTATTTCCTTCCTTATGAGTCATTTTTAGCATTGGAAATAGTTAGAGGAATTCAACCTTCTCCAGAGGTCTATCTCAAGTGCAAGTCCCACAACTTGGAGACAAACCCATGTTACCTCAAAGCCCTGGATCTTTCTAATTCATTTGTGGGTGTAATTTTGAGCTCCAACAATGGGAAAATATCATGTTTGGGATAATTTATATTTCTCTTGAAAATATTTCTTGTTGAGGACTTAGTAAAAAAAATTACAAATTTGGGTGTAACATGTCAAATCAAGTGAGTCGGCCTTTTAAGGAACTAAGGGAATAATTCCTTTTCTCCCTAAGTTTTCGACATTACTCTTTGATCCACATTTGTCATTGTATCATATGAATCAAGATTTACATGGATAGGGGATATATCCTAGAGTTCATTGGGTTCACCGATTTCCTAAAAACATCGATTAAAGAGTGCACAAGACTTACAAAATGGGTGAATCGGGTTTTCCGGGCATTATCATAACACTTAGAACATTCCCATGTTATATTTATTTGGATAATTTTTGTATCGTTGAAGAGGGTCAAGGGGTAATATAGTCGGTGAATCAACATTGGAAGGGGGTCGAGGAATAATGTCAATTTTCGAAGGTTCCTAGAAGTTTGACCAAGGCGACGAAGTAGGTTAAAATAATGGAAAGTAGGGAAATTGGTTAAGAGGGGCACTAATGACACAACAAGAATAGTACTCGATTACTCTAAGTTCTCTTCTCATCCGAGACCCCACCTAACACAACACACTCCACTATGTTGGGCCCACATGGCACAAATTGAACTATTCCCCCTTCCTCAACTTTCCCATAGCCTTGGTTTCTCTCGACCCAAAGGAAAAAATGATTAAAATGGTGATTTGAAGCCCATGACAATCTTTCTCTTGTTCCACTTGTTCACCAAATACCCACCTTGGCCAACCTAAAGTTTTTTTTTGCCATAACTTTTGATCTAAAGGTTGAAATTACACAAAATTGGTGATGTTGGAATTGTGTCATCGAGATATTTATTTTGGCATCAAGAAATGTGGAAAACCATGTTGTTTTAGGGGTAAAAAAGGAAAACACAATGTTCAATAGGGAAAAATGTAGTTCGGGTAGTTCAACCACCCAAATTTAATGCATCATGACATCCATGATTTTCCTAAAGGTCAAATGACGTGGGGAAATGGCCATTTTCGAGAGGTCCATGTGGTTTTTGTAGAGATTTATTATACTTTGTTGGTGCTTGGGTTTAAAATGGTGAATTTCCATCTCTCCTCCTTTCTCTCCCCTTATTTATATAATTACAAAAAGACCCTCATTTGTGATGTTGGGAACATTAGAATGCAAAGGAACTATGCCAAAATGGTTGCGGACATGTTAATGAGTTACAAGCATTCATTTGGTCTCTACAGTGTATTTTCTTCCTTTTATCACTGTAAAAATGGTTCGTGCATACTCCATTTACAACAATAAAATATTATTTTGCCTCTTTCTATCCCCTAGTTTGATGTTGTTACATTCTTGCCTCTCCATTTATATCAGGTATGTTGTGTATATGTTTTCCCATTTGTAGCTTTCCATTTTGTTGTGTTTTATGTGACGCATGGAAGGATTTAATGAAAAATTTGTTTATGTCATACTTATCTCGACCTCTCCTTATACATTTCCTCTCATTTTCACCTCATGAAGAGTGTTCATCCCCCTTTTCTTGGTGTTATCACCTCTTCTTTAGCTTAGGATTTCATTTACATGCATATCTCTAACCCTCTTCCTTGTGAATGACTATTTTAGGCTTAGTGGGAGATTGTTGAGTTGTGGAGCTCAATTACTTCAGTTTAGAATGCAATGGAAACTTACAAGAAAATACAGTAACTATCATCGGTTAAGGGGGAACTAACATCGGTCACCCAGGACCGGCATCGGTTAGGAAGGACCAGCATTGGTCAGGAAAGGGAGGAACCAACATCGGTTAGGGCTAACCGGCATCAGTTACCTGTGTGAGGATGTTTTAATTAACTCTTAGGAATTAGATCTATTTTTAGCATTAAAGTATATCTATTGATTGTAATTACATGGATAAGTTTCCTAAGTCTATAAATAACTATATAAGCATAAAAGCTAGGGTTTAGAAGTAAGAGAATTAACAAGAATTAGAAAGAACTTGCAAAAGTTGGTGAGAGAGAGAATTCTTGGTGATGAAGAAAAATCTTGAGAGAAAGAAAGTACTAAACATCTGAGAGGTGTGGAAGATTGTAAATCTTCATTGTATATCTTGTCAAAGATTTTGATAATATATTGGCTTCTTTCTTGGTAGACATAGCCCACACTTTGGGTGAACCATGTTAAATATGGTGTTGATTTATGTCTCTTGATTTGTATATTTCTTCTGGTAGAATATATGATTTTATTTACATGTATGATTAGATCTGATATATTATCTATATAACTGGTGTGCTAACACCAATAACTGGTATCATATCTTTGTTTCAGGGGTTTTGTGTGTTGACATATTTACTCACAGAGGTTTTTTTGATTGAGTGGGATCTACAACAATGACAAAAGATAAAAAATAAATGGTAGAGAATTTTGACAGCTGAAATTATCAATTATGGAGATGTAGATTGAGGATTATCTATATCAAAGAGATTTGTATTTACCGTTGGATGAGAAGTCTAGACCTACAAAGATGAGTGATGAAGAATAGAAGATTCTTGACAGAAAGGCTTTAGGATCTATAAGATTGAGCCTGGAAGCATCCATGGCTTCCAATATTACAGAAGTGAATTCTATGGTAGAGTTAATGAAATATCTTGCTAATTTATATGAAAAACCTAGTGCTTCAAATAAAGTTTATTTGATGAAGAAACTATTTAGTTATAAGATGCATGAAGGTGGATCTGCATCTAGTCATTTAAATGATTTATGATCTATTATAAATCAGTTAAAATTGGTTGATATACCATTTGATGATGAAGTAAGAGAAATTTTATTCTCATGTTATTTTCATGATAGTTGGGATAACTTGGTAATGGTTATTAGTAATACAACATCTGCTAATAATATTTTGAAGTTTGATGATGTGGTTAGTATAATCTTGAATGAAGAAATTCACAGGAAGAGTACAGAGGAATCATCATCTAGAAATGCTTTGAATGTAGAAAGTAGGGGAAAATAGAAGGATAGATCCAAGAGTAAGAGTAATGGGAAATCAAAGTCAAGGAATAGCAAATCTAAATCCAGAAGTAAGGGAATTACTTGTTGGAAATGTGGAAAGAAAGGACATGTAAAGAAAGATTTTTGGTCAAAGGATAAAGAGAACCAACAACCAGATAAAGGTAAAGAAGAAAATATTGTTACATCAGAGGTAATGCAAGATGCTCTTATTATTTCTTTAGATAATAGAATTGAATCATGGGTTTTAGATTCAGGAGTTTCTTTCCATGCAACCCCTAATAAGGATTATTTCAGAAATTATGTCTAGGGTAATTTTAGGCATGTTTATTTGGGTGATGATGAACCTTGCAGTATTACTAGTAAAGGGGAAGTTCATCTAAAATTACAGAATGGAAATACATGGGTATTGAAAGATGTGAGGCATGTGCCAAGCCTCAAAAGAAATCTTATTTCTGCAGGGCAACTAGGTGAATCTGGTTACATGGTTACTTTTATAGGAGACTTGGAAAGTCACCAAGGGTTTTTGTTATGGCAAGAGGTAAGAAGGTAGGAAATTATATTTATCTACTTGTATTATCTGATTCCTTTTATGCATTATCTACTTGATTTAGATGCATGCATGTGACATAGCCGGATGGGCCATATGATTAAAAAAGGAATGCGGATCTTAAAGGCTAAGGGTAAGTTATCATTTTGAAAGATTTAGATCTTGATTTCTATGAGCATTATATCTTTGGAAATAAAAGAGAGTGAGATTTATCAAAGTTGGGGCAACTAAGAAGGATCGAAAATTAGAGCTTGTACACTCGGATGTGTGGGGACCAGCTGGGAAGCTTCTCATGAAGGATCCCAATATTATGTTATTTTCATTGATGATGCTACAGGAAGGAATGGGTTTATTGTATTAAATGTAAATATGATGTTTTTGATACTTTTAAAAGATGGAAAGCCCTTGTTGAGAATGAATAAAATTCTAAGTTAAAGTTCTTTAGATATGAAAATGGTAGTAATCAATACTTGTGTGCAAGTCTTTCAATGATTATTTTTAGTGAATGAAATACGTAGACAAATAATGGTTCCAAGAACACCACAGGAGAATGGTATTGTGGAAAGAATGAATAGGAAAATCATGGAACTTGATAGAAGTATGAGGATACATTCTGGATTTCCCTTACACGATTTTGGGTAAAAGCGATTGATACAATAATTTATTTGATTAATCGTGGGCCTTTAATTTCACTAAATGGAGGAATACCAAAGGAAGCTTGGATGAAAAGAGGTATATCTTTGTTTTCTTAATTTTTTTGGTTCAAAAGATTTTTTGCATGTTGATAAGGAAAATAGGAAAAAGTTGGATGTAAAATCCAAGAGATGCGCTTTCATTGGTTATGGATCTGGTGATTTTAGTTTCCATTTTTGGGATTTAGAAAATTCTAAAATTATTAGGACTCATGATGTTGAATGGAATGAAAAGAGAATGTACAGGATCAAAGTTTAGTACCCCGAGGATGAATCGGTTGAGAAGTTTATGAATGAAAATGAACTCTCGATTTAAAAATATTATCGACAGTGGTTACACAAGAAACCGGTGCATGTGGTTGACCTCAACTGAATGTGTTTCGTTCTTGAATGAAACACTAAGTTATTTTCCAAATGAATTACACTTTGACTTTCATTGAATATTTTACAATCACCTTGTTCCTTTCCCAACTCTTCCATGAACCTACTCATCCATATCATCTCATTTCTATCCTTTGTAGTTGCAACATACTCTGTCTCTCGTAGTAGAAAAATCCACAACCTTCGAAATCTTGAAATCCAACTAACTATCATCCCACCTACTATGAAAATATATTCGTAGTGATCCTCCTACCATTAATATCTCTAGCCCTATCCGAATCAACATAGCCACATAATGAATTATCCAAACCTCCATAGCATAACTACATACTAGATGTCCCTTTCAAATATCCGAGTATCCATTAGACTACTTTCCAATGCTCTTTACCGGATTAGCCATATATCTACTCATAACTTCAACTACCCGTGCAATGTCTCAGTCTCGGTAAAAACCATAACATACATGAGACTCCCAACTTCTCGAAGCATATGGCACTCGTGTCATGTATTTTACCTCCTCTTGTGATGATGGAACTGATCTTTACTTAATTTGAAGTTTCCACCATAGGTGTACTAATAGGTTTTACATTTCGCATGTTGAATCTTTCTAACACCTTATAGATATAATCTTCCTAAGACAAATAAAATTTCTTGTTTTTCTGTCTCTCTATTTATTTACATGCCAAGGATTCTTTTTGAAGCTCCTAAATCCTTCATAGAAAATGTGTGAGCTATATTTCCCTTAAGCTCACCAATGTCCTGCATACTAGATCCTGCAATAATCATATCATCCACATATAGTAACAAAATAATATAGCTCCCATTTTCAAGCTTCTAGAAATAGATACAATGGTCAGATTCACATCTCAAGTAACCATGCTCATGCATAAAACTATCAAACCTCGTGTACCATTTCCTTGGAGCTTTCTTGAGCCCATATAGGCTCTTTTTCAACATGCACACTAATTTATCCTTACCCTTGACTTCATACCCAAGCGGCTACTACATATAAATCTCTTCATCCAAATCACCATGAAGGAAAGTTGTCTTCACATCTAGTTTCTCTAAATGAAAATCTTCTACTACAACTAAACTCAATATAGTATGAATAAAGTCATCTTAACAAGAGAAAATATTTCACCAAAATCAATACCTACTTTCTATGTAAATCCTTTTACTACAAGTCTTTCCTTATACATTTTCTATCCACCCTATTCTTCCTTGATCCGTAAACCCACTTGTTTTTCAATGTTCTCTTACCTACCGACAACATAACCAAATCCCAAGTCTAGTTCTGTTCCAATGAGTCCATCTCCTCATTCACACTATGCTCCCACTAGACGTGTGTCTTATCCCCTGCATTGCTTCTTCAAATCTTTCTCGGTTCACCATTATAAGTCAATAATAGATAAAATAGAAGGTGTAAATATTTTACGGAGGTTTACTTACCCTTTGTGACCTTCTTATAGAATTTTGGGGTGCCTTTGGAGGCACATTCTAGACCTCCTAGACATTCATATCTAAATATGTCGCTGATTAATGCCGATCACCTATAACCGACGCGTCGGTTACTAACCGATGTTGGTTGGATCTCTCAGTAACCAAAGCGGTTACGATGACCAATGTCGGTCGGGGTAAACCAACACCGTTATTGTGTAACCCTTTCGATATTACTTTTGAATCTGAGATTTCATTTTCATGCACAAACTTCTCAACCGGTTCATCCTTGGGTACCAAAATTTAATCCCTGTACATTCTCTTTCCATTTCATTCAATATCACGACTCCTAATAATTTTACAATTCTCTAAATCCCAAAAACGGAATCTGAAATCACCATATCCATAACCAATGAAAGTGCATCTCTTGGATTTTACATCCAAATTTTTCCTATTTTCCTTATCAACATGCACAAAATATTCTGAACCAAAAACTTTAAGAAAAGAAAGATCTACCTCTTTTTTGGTCCAAGCTTCCTCTGGTATTCCTCCATCTAGTGAACTTGAAGGCCCATAGTTAATAAAATAAACCACTGTATCAATTACTTCTGCCCAAAATTGCAAGGGCAATCCAGAATGTATCCTCATACTTCTAGCACATTCTATGATTTTCCTGTTCATTCTTTCTGCAACACCATTCTCTTGTGGTGTTCTTGGAACTGTTCTTTCTCTACGTATCCAATTTACTGAAAATTAATCATTGAAATCCTTGCTATAGTATTCACCACCATTTTCAAATCTAAGGCACTTTAACTTAGAATTTGATTCATTCTTAATAAGGGATTTCCATATTTTAAAAGTCTCAAAAACATCAAATTTACGTTTAATACAATAAACCCATACCTTTCATGTAGCATCATCAATGAAAGTAACATAATACCTGGGATCCTCCATGATAATCTACCTAAGCTAGTGCCCACACATCCGAGTGTACAAGCTCCAACTTTTACTCCTTCTTATTTGCCCAAAATTTGAGAAATCTCACTCTCTTTTGCTTTCCAAAGACACAATGGTCACAAAAATCAAGATCTAAATTTTTCAAATCTGATAACTTACCCTTAGCCTTTAATATTTACATTCCTTTTTTACTCATATGGCCCAGCCAGTTATGCCACATGTATGCATCTGAATCTAGAGTAGATAATGCAGAAAAGGAATCAGTAACACATGTAGATAAATATAACATTCCTACCTTCTTACCTCTTGCCACAAAAAAATTACCCTTGGTGACTTTCCAAGAGTCTCTTGTAAAGTAACCATACAACCAAATTCACCTAGTTTCCTGCAGAAATAAGATTCCTTTTGAGGCTTGGCACATGCCTCACATATTTCAATACCAATG